>VXBA01001421.1:305-34852 GCA_013399895.1 Serilophus lunatus
CGCCGCGATGGAGACGAGGGAGTGGGGGGGATTTCTGGGAGAGGACGGGATGGGGGGAAGTGATGGGTGGAGGCCGGGACTGAGGTGGGGGAGTGCGGTCCGTGCTCCCACGGCCGGAAGACCCCCGGCGTGGGGGACACCGTGTGAGCAGAGCCCCCATCCCCACTGTCGCCCACTTTCCCATGGGTGACCCTCCATCCCCCCGGGAATGGACACTGGGCACTGGGGCCCCCCCATGTAACACCCCCCTGCCCTCCCCTGCGGGTGCCCCGTATTCCGCTCACCCCCTCTGGCAGCGCTGCACCCTCCACTCACCCTCCGGCCACTTCCTGCTCCCCAAAACTGCTGACACCCCCAAAACGGGGCCGCCCGGCCCTTCCTCTATCCCGTGAGCTCCACGTGAGCTCCCGGGGGAATGGTGGTTTCGCTGCCCCTCCTCGGTCGCCACCAAACCACCCGAACCCGGCTGCTGCGGACGAGGGGGACGATGGCAGGAGCCCTGTTTGAGTGCGATGCTGTGCTCAGAGGACACCGGGGGCACAGGGGACACAGGGGACAGGGGCAGGTGTCCTCCCTGCTGCCACCGCCCTGGAGGACACAGCTCCCACCCAATGCCATGGGAACGGGGCAGCTCCTCTGTGCCAGCTGGGGACACCGCGGGGAGGACACAGATTAGGGACAGGAGCTGATCCTGCTGGAAAAACCCGGGATGACATGGACAGGGAGGGCAGCGGGGCTGAGGCGAAGCCAAGGACACCCAGGGGGAGCGTTAAACCCTGCGAGGGGACCCCAGACCCCATCCCTGCCGCCAAGGTGGTGACCGTCCCCTCCCCTCCGTGTCACCTCCAGCCCACCAAGTGACATCTCCGGAGGTCGCAGCACCCGTCGGCAATGTGGGAAACAGCCCCCCAGCCATGCAGCCCACCCTGGGGAGCCAACACCCTGACTCACCTCCTCGTCCCCTTGCCCGGCGAGGAGCCTCCAGCGCCGGCCCTGCCTCGGTCCCTCCCTCCCCGCGGCTCCAGCACCAGCCTCCGCTCGCAGATAAATATTTAACGCGCAGCCCGGGCCGGGATTAACAAAGGGCGAGTGTTTCCTGTTTGCTCAGCGCGGCGATGCCAGCCGGGAGCGCGCCGCCAGCCCCAGGGATGCTCCCAGGGATGCTCCCGTGGTCAGGGACGTGCTGGGCGGCCGCCGGAGCCCCCCGGTGCCGAGCTCGGGGTCTGGGAGCGATGCTGGGTTTGGGGAAGGGTGCTGGTGGCTCTCCAGTTTGGCGGGAACACCCAGGAAAAGGGTGGGAGAGCCGGAGCATCCGTCCCCGGTCGCGCCCTGGATGCATCCGGAGCCTGGGGACCGGAACACTCTCAGGAGAACAGGTGGGGAACGGGGAGCACGTGGGGAGCCGAGCTCGAGGCGAGAGGCTGAATTCCTGAAGGAAAAGGTTGCTGTGATTGGCATAACACACTGGAGTCCCTCTAGAGCTGACCCTGAATGTTTGGCTGTCACTTTGGAAGAGAGGTGGATCCCAGAAGTGGAAGCCACAGCTGGGGAGACACATCAGCTTCCCAACCAGGAGGCAGCTGGCGATGCCGGAGCTGGGATGGATGATGGAGGCACCTCCTGCTCCGGGCACAGGATGGGGATCCTCAGGCAGGAACCAGCCTGGTCTCAGAGCCCTGACCCATCGGGCCAGCCCGACCCCAGGGCTGCTCCCTCAAATCCCTGCGTGTGCAGGGAGCACTTCCCAAAAGCAACGAGGAAGGAGCCGGGGATGAAACAAGAGCTGGCACATCCCCTCCTCTTCCTCCTGGCACCCAGGAGGCAGCGGGAGGAGGGTTATTTACCCAGGGAAGGACGAGGAGCAGGAGCTGAGAGCTCTCCAAACCCACTCTGGAGCCACCACTCCGCATGTGCCGACGTGCCAGAGGTTGGGAGACGCCGTCTGGGCGCTGCCCCAACCCTGGAGAGGCTGAAAAAGCCCCCAAATCCTTCCCCCTGGCAGCACTCATGGGGTGTTCAGCACCCCAGCAGCCAGACCAAAAAAACCACAGCAAAGCCGAGTGACTGTGTCAATTTTTAACTTTTTTTTCTTTTTTTTTCCTCCTTAAAGATGACTCCGATTTACATCGAGACAGTTCTAACAAATTCATTCCTTGTTTCACAAAAAAAAATTATATTAAATAATTTCTGCCAATAAATAACATTTTCACCATTTTTTTTCTCCTTTCAACAGAACTAAAAAAAAAAAGAAAAAGAAAAAGCAAGAAATAAAAATAAAAAATTAAAAAGGAGGCAGTCTCCAGGCAACGGGCGTATGATCCTTCAGCATTGAGAACCCTAAAATCACCATCACTGCACCCCCAGGGGGCTTCAGGTCCTCCCTGGCTGAGGTTGGTGGGATCTGCATCCTTGCCAGCTCCCCTGGCCAGGTGGGATCTGTGCCAGAGGCAGCCAGAGAGGTTCTCCCAATCCCAAAAATAAAATTAAGCTCTGACTCAACCCACCACCCGCCCCATTGCCGACTCCCCTCCTTGGACATGCACCTTGCTAGAACATGCAAAAAAACCCAGGCTGTGGGGACGTGGGGGCTTCCCTGGATTTGGGGGCTCCCCCGGGGAGGTGGGGGCTCCCCCAGGCCGGCGGGCTTCCCAGAATCCTGTTTATCCAAGCTCCAGGTGGCAGCCAGGGAGGGGAAGGGACGGGCAGGAGCTCTGAGATGAGGGGTCTGGAGACATGCTGGATTTGGGGGAGAAAAGGGGGAGGAAAAGGGGAATTTGGGGTGTTTGGAGATTTTTTGTGGTTTGCCGTGGAGGGGGATCAGAGCAGGGAATTCTGCTCCGAAGTTGTCATCATCCTCTTCCCAAAAAGAGGGGATGGGGGATCTTGATGCTGGGGCAAGGAAAGCTCCACATTCCCGCTGAGATGCCAGCAGGGAGAGGGGTTGTTAATTGAGGGGGTAATTAGCACCCAGAGCCCCATCGCTGCTCCTCACCCCCTCAGGAACTGCACTAAAGGGAAGAGGGGACCTGGGAGTGTGACATCCCTGTGTGCTGGCTGCCACATGGCTCCTGGGACAGGCAGGGAAACATCCAGCCCTTGGCCACCTTCTGTGGGGATGGGACACTGGGAAACTGCAGCTCCACCAGCCCTAGGGCTAGGGGGATCAACATCCAACCCCTGGCCATCTTCTTCAGGCCTGGGACAACCAACATCCAGCCCTTGGCCTCCTTCTCCAGGGCCAGGACACTGGGAAGCTGCAGCCCCACCAGCTCCAGGGATGAAGAGGTCAACATCCAGACCCTGGACACCTTCCCCGGGGATGGAACACTGGGAAGCTGCAGCTCCACCAGTTCCACGGATTAAAGGGACTGATAGCTATCCATTGGCCACCTTCTCTGGAGCCAGGACAACCAACATCCAGCCCTCGGTCATCTTCTCCAGGCCTGGAACACTGGGAAGCTGCAGGCCCACCAGCCCCAGGAACTGAGGGGTGGGTCTCAGACCCCCAAAACCATGAAGCACAAGGTCTGGAGGGATTTTGGGGAGGGGGAACTGGTGATGCCAGAGCAGGAGAAGAGGGTTGGAGGACAAACTGCCAGCAAAGCAAACCCCCCTCTGCGACGGGCTGACCCCCCACACATGGGGAGGAGTGCCAGGCTCGGGGGTCCCGCGGCTCCCATCCCAAATCTCCTGACTAAAACCTGCTGGTTGGGTGAGATCCCAGCCTGGGTCAGCACAACACGCCCGAACATGCACGGGCAGCACCTGGCACGGTCTGTGCTCTCGGATACCACACACGGGCTCACGGCGATCAAAGGAGGCCCTTAAAGAACAAAGAATACTCACAGACAAAGGCAATTTGGCCCCACGCCTCGGAGGGGGGGAGAGAAGCTCGCTCCAAACATCTCGCACTTTTTGCAAAGCAGTGGCCATGTAAAAAAAGGGGGGAAGGCGGGGGGGAGGGGAAGAGGGGAAAGTGGAGGCATGTGACTCAAAATCTTGTGGAAACCTGGTGGTTTGCTCACAGAATCCTAAAGAGACGCCGTGGGATTAAGTGACGTGTGATCCTAAGATAGTTTGAAAGCTTCCTGCAAAGTTGCTGTTTTCCTCTGGCGCTGAGATGGCAAAGGGAAGACAGCAAGATCCAGAGAAAGTGTTGGCAAAGATCCCTTGGGAGAGGCTCGCCCTGCTTGGGGAGAGCATGGGAAAAGGTGGGAAAGAAGGGTAAAAGCTGGCAAAGGGTTTGGTCCCGGAGCTGCTGCGTTGGCTCCGGGCAATGGATGCGGCTCATGTGGCATCAGAAGGGAAGTGACCAAGGAGAATCTCACAAAACCCTTTTCCAAAGGAAAAAGGAACAGATCCATGCTCTAAAATCCCTGACACCGCACAGGGGGTGTCCCCTACAAACCCCCAGAGTTCCCTCTCTCCAGCTCTGCACAAACACCCTTCCAAAATTCCCACCAGATCCACTCAGTTCTATCTTCCAAGCTCCTGTCAAACCACCCTCCCCTCCCTGCAGCTGAGGGGGGGGAAATGTGCTTCCAAAACCAGGGGATGCCTTGAAACCGGCACCAAGCCAAGTCTCCCAAAAATGAGCAGCATCCCCATCCATCTTATCCCAGATTTTTACCCAGCTGCTAGGAAAGGCTGAGATGCCCATGGCTCCTCTGGAGTCAGAGGAATAGCCACTGGCTCACAGTGGGTGATGGCCCAAGTCAACCACAGTGGGTGAAAGACCCCCCGCCAAAACACACACTGGGGGCAGGGAGGTGACACTGGGGGGACCAGTCTGTCCAACCCCACCCAAACTGTTCAGCAAGGGCTGATTCCAGAGACTGGAACAGGGAATGTGCTGTGGGCTCGGCAGTGGGTGACAGTGGGATAACAGAGGGTCTGTGTCTCCCACGTTATAAATCATCCCCTTTTCCTTTAAAATTCAGGCCTGGCAGCTTTCCCAAAGATCAGCAGACAGCAGAGATAATTCCTCTGCTCTGAATCAGAGGGATTCCCAAGGGAATTCTGCTGCCTGAGCAGCAAACTGGCTGCTCCAAATGGGAATGGCCAGGGAAGAGCCACAACAAGGGGCTTCCCTCACCCTGCCTTTCCCTTAGTTTTGTTTGGGATTCCACCAAATAAAGCTGAACTCCTGAAGGAAAAGGTGCTGTGATTGGTATAACACACTGGAATCCTTCAGAGCTAATCCTAGCTGTCACCTTGGAAAAGGGATGGATCCCAACAATGTGCCCTCCAGGGAATTGGTTGCTGAAGCAGCAGCTGCAGGTAGGCAAGAACTTGAAAACAACAAGAAACACTGGGAAGAAAACAGGTGTGAAAAGGAAAACCAACCCAACCCTATCCTGAAGGGAAGGACCTGCTTTGGAAAGCTCAGGCCAACTCCAAATTATCCCAAAGCCAACGACCCAAGTTGCCTGGTTTGACTGATTTTTGTTTCTTTTAATCCCCACCCCATCCGTCAGAGGTTTGGCCTCTTGGGAAGGGCAGCTGGACAGCACAACATTCCCGGGATGCACTAGCAGTTGGATTGGTTTCTAAATTAAAAAAAAAAAAAAGATGGGACTTCTTTTATATATATTGAACATAAATAAAAAAAATTACAAAATGGTCGCCCCTTCCCACAGAACGGATGCGAACTGGGATTTATGGACGTGCCTCCAGGTGACGTTGGTTTCTCCCCCTGCCCCCGCCCCACCCCCAATAATAAATAAATAAAATTCATTAAGTTTTGGATCCTTTAGTGGTGCAGATTTGGGCGCTCGGAGCGTTACTGGGATTTCTTGCCCGTGCCGTTCTTGTCCGCAGAGTTCGAGGTTACCAAGTTCACGGGCCCGTCCGAGTGCAGGGAATCCTTGCGGGGCGGCATCCGCTCGTTGATCCGGTCCAGCCCCCGCGCCTCCTCGAAGCTGCGGATCTTGTGCTGCGGGGAGAACCCTCGGATGGCTGCGGGCAGAAGGGACGGGGAGGGGCTGTTAGTGCCCGGCCGGGGATCGGCGGGGAGGAGCCCTTGAGCACACGCCACACACGGACAGGACGGTCAACGCGGGGTGGGGAGCACCTGTCTGGCTCTGGGATCTGCCAGGTGGGTTCCCGTAGGGAAGTTTTTGGTGTTGCCAGCTCGGGGGGGATGCTACGGTGGAGATGGGAATTGAGGCAGCAAAGTTTAGGATTCAGCCACAGCGGGTTGCTCTGCTCCCCAAGAGCTTCTGTTTTCGTGGAATCATGGGGTGGTTTGGGTCAGAAAGGACCATAAAATCATCCAGTGCCACCCCCTGCCCTGGGCAGGGACACCTCTCACTGTCCCAGGTTGCTCCAACCTGGCCTTGGACACTCCCAGGGATGGGGCAGCCACAGCTTCTCTGGGCACCCTGTGCCAGGGCCTGCCCACCCTCCCAGGGAGGAATTTCTTCCCAACATCCCACCTTCCCTTTTTCAATACAGTAGCAGGAATTGGAAGAACCAGACAAGTGCTCGCTGTCCCCAAAGAGTGAAATCTTAGGAAAAATTCCAAGCTGAAAAACACGATACTAAAAAAAATAATAAACAAGCAAAACCAAACCGACAGAACAAAGACACCACCACAGGGCTCTGAACTCCAACACAAACCACACACTGCAACACCAGGAGAGGGAACAGCTAATCTTTGGATCACAAAGGCAGAATTCTTGCATGACCAGGAGACACATGGGCAGTTTTGGGAGGGATGATTTCCACCGAGGGATTTCACGTCCTTGTTCCATCACTGTGAGGCCAAGTACATCCATCCTCACCAGGATGATCCAGACCAAATGTGAAACTTCTTTTGTGTTACACATAATTTAAGGAAAAGGGGGTTGTGCCAAATCTTTTACAAGGACTTGGCTGCTTTACAAACAACTTCCCTTTGGTAAGCAAAGTCTCCATAGAGATCTGTGCCCCCATTCAGCACTGAGCAAAAAAATCCTCATGGATTTGCCATCTTTTACACTACAGGGAGAAACTGGCTCTCTACCTTAGCCCAGAAGGCAGGGATTACATCAGCACCACAAAATCCTCTGTTCCCTAAGGATTTTGGCCGTGCTGGCAGCCTGGAGCTCCCCACAAGATCAGATTGCAGGACCCCAACCACCAGAGCACGACCTGCTCCGGCGACCCTCCAATAAAGGAGCAACAACCTCATTAGGGCTCAAACAGCCTCGATCCAACCCACTGGGTACTTTTTGCTTCCCAGCAGGGCCCGTTCCTCCCCCACTTCTGGTGATGCAAGAGTAAAAAGCTTCTGTCAGGCTGGTAAAGCTCTTTAGAGTCAGCACACACACACATGGAGATGGTTTGGGTCTCTCGCCGGGTTCTAGCCATACCTTCCCGTGCCTCTACCGCTTCTACTGTGGCTGCAATACAGAAGAACAGTGGCATGCAAAAATGAAGACAGAAAAAAAAAAACAAAACAGAGTGACAGTGAGTGATCCGACATCATGGCTGCGACGCAGAGCCCACGATCCCCCAGCCCCGGTGCTGCCAAACCACTGGCGAGAGGGGAAAAAAGAGGTGACAGCAGGTGGAGAGGAGGGTGGAAGGGGACTCCCTCGGGCTCAGGGAGCACAGAGACACGGGGGAGTCTCCTTTCCTCTGGACTCGTCGCACAGATTGATCTGATGGAAAAACAGAGAAGCAGAGAGAGGGCTTCCTGCTGCGTGCACCGGGATTCCACGGGAATATCCACAGAGATAACCTCGGACTAAGCCATGGATCTCGCCACCCTGCTCCCAGTTTAGTGCCCTGGCCACCTTCAGGAGGGAAATTATGTGGGATTCACCTGCCACCCCCACAGCTCTGTGAGGGAAGTGATGCGCAGGGATGGGAAGATGTTTTGGAGCAGCAGGGAGGAGAGGGGCAGCCTGTTTTCCATGGAAGGACAAGCAGCAGATACTGGGCTGCTCCACTCATGACGCCTTGAGTTATAGGAAAAAAGTCAGGCTGATTCTTTAAATCCAGTTTGGGTGCAGCTCCACCTCCTGAAAGTGTTACCAAGCAACGAGGCACCACGGAGCTGAGCAATGTCCCCCTTCCTAAATCTGCTGCAGCAATGGGCCAAGTTTAGGTAGGCCCTGCCTCAACATCCTACAACAGATTCCCTGCTTTTTAGCCTCAAAACACCACAGTTTTTTGCTTTGTCCCCAGTGCAAAGGCCACATGTCCCTTGGGAGGCCTTGGGGGAAGGATGGAGCTGTGGCTGAACAGATTTGCCCTGGGTTTGGTGACTTTATTCAGTTATTTTGCCAAGCTGTGCTGTGAAATGCTGGGAGAAGCTCAGGAGGGGAGGAGCCCTTCCATTGCTACCTGCAGCCCTGTTCCTCTTTTTTGGGGGGTGCAGAGGCACCCCCCGAGGGGGCAAACCCCCTGTTCTCCTCACCAAGCAGATGGGGGCTCCCGTAAATTCACCAGGAGGCCACTGAGAGTGTGAAGGGATGTGTGAAATAGGATGGGGTGGGAGGACAGGGGAAAAGGGGTGGGAGAGGGGGGCAGGATGGGGAAAAGGGAGTGGGAGAAGGGGGTAGGAGAGGGAAAGGGGGTGAGGAGGGCAGGAGAAGCAGGGTGGTGCTGAGGGGAGCGCGGGGGGAGCCTGCAGCCATAGGAGGAGGCAGCGGGCAGGGGTGGGTAAGGCAGGAGCAAAGGCTCAGCTTGTTTGTTCTGTCTTGAGGAGATGCTTATTTGGGGGAGGAAGGTCCCTGGTACCCCTCAGAGAACACCCTGAGAGGGGAAGGGGCTGGAGAACGTCACAGCATCACCCTGTGCTGTCGGATACAGGGACAAAGCTGCTGCAACAGCCACCTTCCCACTCAGGCTCTGTTCCCAGAACTGGAGCGACGGGACCACGATGGCTTCTATAAAAAAAGGCAATAAAAAAATATCCATCCTCCTCTGTGGGCAGAGAAACCAAGAGTTTGGGAGTGATCCTGCATCCTGCCTGGGAGCATGCAGCAATATTTACACGTTTCCTACTTGTGAACTATTTAATCCAGGCAGCCCCAGCCTCATCCCTGTGTGAGATGCAGGAAATCCCCGGTGTCCATGGGAAGGGGGAAGCTGGGGAGGTGCCAGCATTCAAAGGATGGCAGGAAAGGATTAAAACACTAGATTACAGGATTCCCTCTGGGGACATGTTACTGGGACAGCTCATTCCCTGACCATCAGCCAACTTCCCTCCCTGCCCTGTGAGTGGGAAGCCTGTGGACTGGATCCTGATCCTAGCATTCCACCAACACAGAGCTGCTGAGGGAGGGAGCAAAGTGGAAAGAAACCTCCAAAAGCAGAGGAAAACCTAAGAGGAGTCTTAATATAAAACATCCAGGCCGGGAGGAATCTCATTCCTTTGGCTAAAACTTCATCCAGGCCTGGAGGAATCTCACTCCTTTGGCTACCTCTTCCTGGGTTTGGGATTTGTAGCTTCCCAGGGGCAGATTTGGAGGGGTTTAACGAAGAACAAACAAGGTGTGTCACTGTCACATTCACACAGAGGCTGTCACACAGCAGCAGCAGCAGTGAGGCGAGGCAGAGGATGTGCATCATGCAGCATTAGAAGGGCAATAAGGGATAAGAATCCTTGCAAAAACATACAGTTAAGCAGTGCACATGCTTTGGGCAGGGTGCTGTGGGGTTTCTTCCTCGAGGGAACACAGGGACATCTTGGCATCTCTCCACATGCCCACCTAACACCTCTGCTCCTTCCTATTTTTGGAATCCTTCCTCCTCGTGGTCCTGGGCCATCCCTGGGGTCCCCTGGCACCCTCTAGGATGCCTGGTGGGGCTGGGCAGGGGGTTTTGGGGCAGGTAGAGGAGTGCAGGGGGATGGATCATGGATACTCACCGGTCTGGAGGGTCTGCCTGCCCCCAGAGAGCACACCCAGGGGCAGGGTACCTGTGGGGGTCAGGCCTTTGAGGGTCAGCACGCTCTCACTCTCCTCCCTGCAAGGAACAGCAACACAACCAGTTCACACTGATTAATGCAATGGTGAGACATCCCCAACACCCAGTGTGAATCTCCAATGGCACAACTGTTTCCTCCCATCCTCTCACTTGTCACTTGGGGGACGAGAACAACCCCCACCTCACTACAACCTTCTTCCAGGCAAATGTGTCCTGAAAGAGTCAGAAACCACCACCTTCAGCCTCTGCCACCTGCTCTGGAGTGAGAGTCTCGTGAGGTTTTTCCTTTCCTTTCTTCCTGAGCAACTTCCCCCTGTCACTCACACCCCGAACTGAACC
The DNA here is from genome assembly GCA_013399895.1 of Serilophus lunatus. Taxonomy (NCBI): domain Eukaryota; kingdom Metazoa; phylum Chordata; class Aves; order Passeriformes; family Eurylaimidae; genus Serilophus; species Serilophus lunatus. Next base: position 10,566 of record VXBA01001421.1, read on the forward strand.
CAGTCCTCAAATGAAACCCAGCCCCAAATGAAACCCAGTCCCCAGCCCATCCTTACCGAAGAACTGAGAACACACGTGCCATCTTCCCAATGGCCCTGATCTTATTCCTGATGATCTCCTTACGGACTGTTGTCCCACCTTAGGAAGAGAAAAGAGCAAAGAGCAGCACGCTGAAGGTTTCCTGCTTTCCAGGGAATGTCAACATGAAGCACCTGCCTGACTCCAGGAAAAGAAATCATGGTTTACAGATTCACAGCTACACTGGAGAGAGAACGGTGCTTGAAGGATGGCATCAGGATGGCATCAGGATGGCAGTGAGAAGGGCAACACCAACGAGATGACACACGGACTTGAGAGCTCTAAGAGAGAGTAGAACCACCACAGGACACGGATTCGGGAAGGTCTTGTTGGAAGCTCGCCAGGTTGGCTCACACTACACAGGATGTGACACGAATGACTCAGCCATGGAGACACAAGTTTTGCAAGGCAGAGCACGGAGGGATCTGAGGGCTGATGGGCACTGCTGTGCCACGCAAGCATCAGCTTTGGCATCCAGGGAGCACAGGGAAGGGCTGGCCCGAGCCTCGCAGCTCTGCTCGGACCCCACACAAACACAACGTGAGAGAGCTGAGCTCCCCTTCCGCTCCACAGACCCCACGGGAGAGAAAGAAAAAAAGCATGGAGGGAACTGAAACCAAACCAAAAACTCAGGTAAACGAGGGAACAAATCCATCTCCTCTCAGCTGAGATTCCTCACATGGCCCAGTACACATCAGGACAGGAAAGCCAAACCCAGGTCCAACATGCACCATGGCTCAGCCATGCACTACGTGGCTGCATTCAGAATCAGGTAGAAACGTGACCCCGTTCCTCAGGCTCCTGGAGGAACGCAGAAGGGTTAAAAAACACATGGAGCTTATGTTAAAACTGAAAGGGGATGAAGAGCCTGCCCGACTAGTCAGCTCTGGAAATCCACTTCAAGGATCTGGTGGCACAGGCAGTGAAAATTAAGCTCGTAGCAAATTCTAGCTGGGTACCTTTCGGATAGCTTGAAATGTAGTGATCTTCAGGGAGAGGAGACACCAAGAAACAAGTAGATGAAGACAGAGATAGAAGAAACAAATTTAATTTTCATGGGAGGGAGGAAAGAAAAAAACAAAAAAGCAAAAACGAAATGCAATGGGAGAAGCGGGTTAAGAGTCTCCACCTGGGACCAAAGCAGCTCAGGGTCCCACTTCTCACTGCCCCCCACGGCTTCCTGAGGCCCCCCAAATTCCAAACTGCACATCAGCTCAGCCACTGATTCATCCGTTTCGTGTACAGCTCAAAATCAAGGCCAAAAAGTGCATTCTAAAAACTGCATTTTGGAGCAGGGGGAGGTGACATGGGAAGCCACTTTACACAGGAGTTCACTGCAACAGGTGAGAAGATTGGGTGGACATTTGGTGCAGAAAATTTTGAACTGGGGGACAAAAACAACCAGCAGCCTGTGTAAGGAGCAGGAAACCATTGCCAGAATGGCTGGCAAGAAGTGACTGTTGCAGTGAATGCCATTTAATTATCTGTGACTGAACAGTAAACGAGAAAATAAAGTTTCCTACTTAGAACTGCACAAGGTTTGGCCAAAAGGAACTGGAGACCCAGGATGGGCATCCAGCTATAAATCAAGTGCATCAAACACCTTCCCCACCTTTCCCCCACTGTTACCAGGCCCCAACAGTGATATTTTACCTTCCAATGTCTCATCCCCGTCCGAAATCAACTCGTCGTCGGAGCAGATGTTGAGGATGTTAACGAGCATCTCAGTGACTGCAAGAGGCACAGACAGGGGGGTCAGAGAGGCACATACAGGAGCACAGAGAGGATTTGGAGGACGAGCTGGACAAGGGGATGATTCTCAAGGTCGTTTATTCCCTGGGAGTGGAGCCTACAGACACTTTTAGCCGCAGCTGCTGGTACCTCGCAGCGGTACCAGAGCAGACGACACACGTTCCATCTTCTGCCAAGGAGGTGGATGCAGTCCAAGCACATCACAGATGAACCAGACGTGGGGAGTGAGGTGCCAACATTCCTGCAGAACAGCCTGAGCTCGCTCAAGGTCCCCCCTCCCCACCCCAACCTGCACAACGGGCCATCTGGCCCCGGGAATGCTGAATTTGGGAGGGGGGGGGGGGGGGNGCAAAGTCAAAAAAAGCCTTTGGCAGTTCAGAGCTTGAAGCCACGCTCCAAACATACAACACTAGGGTGGAATTTAAGCTCATGAGGAGATGTAAAAATCCTTTTGCTGAAAAGCTGAGGCAAAGTCTTGGGCATATTTTAAGCTGCCTCGCCTCCTTCAAAATGAAACAAGCCTCTGATTGAAGTGAACGTTTCCTTCTTGGTTGGCCACGAGCCAACAGGAAATTTTAATTCCTCTTTTGCAAACCCAGAGTGAGAAAAATGTCTCTACATTCTGAGGTGGGGCTACACCACCCAGGATCAGCTCCATCAGCAATGCAGGAGGAGCAAGAAAGGAGCCTTCTGTTGGTAAAAGCTTTCTAAAACAGGTATCAACAACTGTTTTCCCAAGGATTTAACACAGTAATATGCAGATCTCCTTGAACCTGAAGTGTGTTGCAGTGCTACCTGATACTAATGAGCTACAACACACGTGGGACGGGTTTCTAACACTCGGGGAACCGTGAGCAGTCACTGGGAATGTGGAACAGAAATCCAAATCTCTCTTACCCTTTTCCCCTACGAAAGGCAAAGACCATGTGAAGACATCCATGAAGTTTGGAAGCCAGTATGGATGAGGGGAACAGTTGAACTGCCTGATGTTCATGACATTGTTTTCATATTTCAGTACAGCAGCTGGGAGAGAAAAAGTAAATAGAACACACGCCCATGGGCACCGTCAACTTAAGAGAATCATGGAATGGTTTGGGTTGGAAGAGACCTGAAGGATCATCCTGTTCCACCCCCTGCCCTGGGCAGCGACACCTCCCACTGTCCCAGGGGGCTCCAACGTGGCCTTGGACACTTCCAGGGACGGGGCAGCCACAGCTTCCCTAGGAATTCCATCTCAGCCCCTCACAAGGAGGAATTCTTTCCCAATATCCCATCCAACCCTGCCCTCTGGCAGTGGGAAACCATTCCCCCTTGTCCTGTCACTCCATCCCTAGTCCAAAGACCCTCTCCAGCTCTCTTGGAACCCCCTTTAGGCACTGCAAGGGGCTCTAAGGTCTCCCTGGATCCTTCTCTTCTCCGGGCTGATCATTCCCAGCTCCCCCAGCCTGTGTCAACCTCCAGAAGTTGTACCTTCATCATTGACACGAGGCTACACTCGTGTAGAATCAAACCACCAACTCCCCAAAATGAGGCCTAAACAGTGATTTTTCAGTTCACTCCTGTTGTTTCACTAAAGCTTAGAATAGTGAGGGGCAATCAAACAAAGCTATAAAACTTATGCAAATCAGCAGTGATGAATACAGAGCCAAGATCCAAAGGGAGGGATAAAAAACCCTCCACAGCTCAGAATTCCCTCATGGTTTATGAGCAGAGGGAAGTGGAAAGCTTCTCTACATTATCAGCTTCTCTTGGATGGCAGCACTCCACAATAGGGCTCCGTTGTCCCGTGGCTGGGAATGAAAGCTTTATTCCAGGCTCTATGACTCGACAGCTAATTACCACAGTAACACATTAAGTCAGAGAACCAACCACTTCAGTTCAGCACACAAAGCTCTCTTTCATTTCACGCCCAAGAATGCAACTGGAGGAGAGGGTTTTGTATCAAAAATAGTGTATTTTTGTATCAAAAACACTGTGGCAGCAGGAGAGGGCTGGGCACTGGGGAGGCACCTCCAGTGCTGTGTCCAATTCTGGGCCTCTCATCCAAGACAGATATTGAGGGGCTGGAGTGTGTCCAGGGAAAGGAATGGAGCTGAGGAAGGGGCTGGAGCACCAGGAGGGGCTGAGGGAGCTGGGGGGGGCTCAGCCTGGAGAAAAAAGAGGCTCAGGGGGCATCTGGAGTTCTCTGCAACCCCCTGACAGGAGGGGGGAGCTGGGGGGGATCGGGCTCTGCTCCCAGGGAACAAAGGACAGGAGGAGAGGGAACAGCCTCAGGCTGTGCCAGGGGAGACTCAGGTTGGACATGAGTTGGAATTTCTTCCTGGAAAAAGTTCTTAAACATTGGAAGGGGCTGCCCAGGGAGGTTTGGAGTCCCCAACTCTGGAGATGTCCAAGGAAGGACTGGAGGTGGCACTCAGTGCTCTGGTCTAGTTGGGATGGTGGAGATCAGTCACAAGTTGGACTCGATGATCCTGGAGGGCTTTTCCAACCTGGATGAGACTTAGATTCTGAGAGGGCAGAGTGGGACAGAGATTTCCTGACCCCCCGCCAAGAGCAGCAGAGCCTTGGTCTTACCCTTGTTGTTATAGACATCTAAGTAATTTGGTGCAGAGAAGATTGTGATTAGTGAGGGAAAGCCCGTTGTCTGGCTCTTCCTGTACATTCGGTACCTGGAAAACAGGGAGAGTGTTACACCTTGCCAAGGAGAGCCCAGACCTGCCCAGCTCCCAGGCTCCAGCACTTACCCAGCATCCTGGGCTTCGTGAGCTCGGATTACGGATAACAAACTATTGTTCTGCAAAAATTCACACACTGCAGGATAACTGGAAAACAAAAAAAACAAGGATAACTTAGCAGGCAGCAAAGGAGAGCAGAGAGCACGTGTGGTCTTGGTTTCAAGGACCAGCCACTTGTTTCTGCCCAGCACTCCCAAAAATGCCAGTGTATGTTACATCACTCTAAAATTAATTGCAAAGGTTTCTGTTAAACAGACCACTGGTGCCAAACCCTCCCTACAAATGGTACAAATGCTGCTTTTTCAGGCAGGACAAGATTATTTCCTAGAGATCCTGGTACTCAAAACCACTCACAGGGCACCCTGCCAGCCTAAAGGAGCATCTCTGCTGTCTGAGACCACAATTTCATAAAGCCAAAGAGAGCTCAACGTTACAGGAGAAGGAAAAAAACCAACAGCAATTTGTGCATCGGAGCCAAGTGAAGAGTGTTCCAGGCACACACTGCAAAGCCCCACAGAGTGACCTACCTGAACAGGGATTTATTTTAGTGAAAGGGGAGACAAAGTGCCCCCTAAAACACCCCTTTACCTGTAGAAATAGGAGCAGCCTCGGACAGTGTTGTGGGCAAAGTGCTCCAGCGTTTTCTCGTTGCCATAATCCTCCGAGGGATCCGACCACAGCAGGTCACACATTGGACCAAAGGCTGGAGGCTCCTTAAACCTGTCTAACTGGAGAACGGACACAAAATCAGGAGGCTGCTGGTGGGAGCAGGGGCAGGATCCACACACCTCCATCCCCTTGGAACTCCAGGCAGGAGCCAAGCCAATAACCCCCCCAGTGGAACTGGGAGCGAAGGGAAAGGCCCACGGAGATGACTTACTTTCCTAATGTCATCTAGACATGTGATTTCTGGAGACAGTCCTCCATGGACACACAGGAATTGCTGGTTTAGGAGGGCAGCAAGAGGAAGACAGTCAAACGTATCCATGCAGGCATCGTACACTCGCTCCGAGTACTTGATCCGACCTGGAAACGAGAATTACACACAGCCCTGATCAGCCAGAGTGCTGAGAAATACATTCAAGGAGCCCAGCTCCTAAGGGGACATGGAAACTCTACATTTATGGCCCCAAATCCAACTTTGCACCTGTATATTATTGAAAATATTGACTTAGAAAATTATTTGTTGGGCGTGAAGAGGAAAAGGCTTCCCTGTAAACTGAACTTTCTGAGGGATATTCATGTCCCTTCAAGATGTTTCTTACAACACCTGCACTAAGATAAAGTGTTTCCACCTAACAGAAAACTTGGGATCACAGAATAAGCCTGGGATGCCACTAAAGCCATCACATCCCTTCCCTGCTGCACCTCCAGACTCATCTTGGGCAGGTCATGGACAGGGAAATGCAGCAGCTGCTGGATTTGGCACAGCAATATCACACAGGCATCGAAGGCAGGAATTGCCTTTTCAGCTGGACACGGGCGCTGTGAGTCAGGATTTGCCCAGGATGCCCTCAGATAAATGGATTTTCACACTGGATTTTACACAGTTATGAGCGATGACAATCTCCACCGATGCCTCGTGCGGGCAGAGGTGAAGATGATTTCTCCATACACTAAAAGGCCTTTCCAAGGCAGCTTGGCTCTTCCAGCAAGGCTCAAGTATGATCAGAAATATCCCTATGTCACAGATATTCACAGGATTTTTCAGAGATGATACAGGGAGGGGAAAGGCAGCATCTCCTGTCCCTGTGACCTGGTTTAGGCTGAGCCCAGCTCAACAGGAGCTCACCTGCCCCCACCTGACGGCCACAGGAGCCAGCAGGGAGCTGAGAGACGTTTTCCAGCTCATTTCTGAGCAAACACAGTTATCACCTCTGAGCCTTCCCCCATCCAACAGCACCCAGAGCTGAAGGGATAAAGATGGACTTGTGCCTTGCCCAGAACCATGTCCTGAGGTTGGGTCCTCAAGTGAAAATTCCCTGATGGAGCTTCACACTGCTGCTGTCCACTTATTTTATTGCTTGGAATAACAGTCATCCTCTGGGAAGAGGGGTCATTCCATGGCCCTTCCTCATCCCTGGTTTAAAAATACATAAATGCTGCAAAAACCCCATCTTTAAGTAAAATGACCCTAAAGGTAAATGATTCTCCCCAGTGCAAACAGGGAGGAGCAAACCCCTTCCTTGTTTCCAGTTGGAATCACTGATCCCAGCTGCACAATCTGGAGCTGAAAGACTTTTGGCAGTGATTATATGTTGCTGGGCCTGGAAGTCAGGGAGGGGGAGGATGTGACTGGCTCATCAGGGGAGATGTGTTCCCATTCCTTCCATCCACGCTCCCTCTCTGCAACCAAAAGGCCACATTTGTGCTTTGCAGAACTTATATATTGGGTTTTTTGGGGTATTTTTTATGGCAGGGGCTGAAACAGAAGAGCTGTGTAGGGAAGAAAACAGACAACAGGGTTTTTACAGCTCTGATATTAATCTCATCTGATATTAATCTTACATTAATCTGATATACAGCTCTGGTATTAATTTTTGTGCTCAGAGGCACAAAAAATTAAGGCCCACACCCCACTCACGGCCCCTTTTTTAAATAAAACCACATTTTTTAAACATATTTAAATCCTTCTCACACTGCTGGTACTCACATTCCTGCTTGAAGGTGAAATACTCTGTGAGGTGCCTGCACTCGTGGTTCCCTCGGAGGAGGAACAACGTTTTGGGATGATTTATCTTTAAACTCCATAAATACAGCACGCACTGCAAGAGAGGGAAGGAAAAAAAAAAAGCCTTTTCCAGGGAACTAACTCAGCCAGACACTTCCCCAAGTGTTTCTGGGAAGACACCCAAAGTGCACCCCGGAGAGAAACCCAGCTCCATAACGGGCAGAGGATCTGGTCATGGCCAAATCCAGCTGTGGGGGAAAAGCCACCCGGATTTCTCTATATTAGGGCTGGGCTGGAGAAGTGACAAATGAGGTTTTAGTCGACTGAAACCAGCCCGGGGCTGGGTGGGGGCAGCTTTTCCCTTCCAGCACAACCCAAAGCCCCGTTTGCAGAGCAGCAAAGCAGAACCAGCTGTTTGCTCCAGATGTTCCAGCAGCACTGAGTGGAGCAGGCAGCCATTTATCCATTAAACATCCAAAAAAAATTCAACTTCATCTCTCCTCCACTGACTTTCTTCCCCCCCCTCCCCCCCTCGCCTCATTTTTCTGCTTACGCTACAGTCATGTGAAGTTCAAGTTCAAAAACAGGAAAAGCTGAGCCAAAAAAACAGCTTAGCAAAGCTCTCTGGCTTTGGAAAGGGCTTTCTACACCCCTCAGCTGAGCAGCAACACCTGTAAAATGAGGCTCTTTGATGAGGCCCAGACCAAAGTCAAACTGAAATGGGTGTTTTTACCGGAAATATTTCGTGGTGCCTTCCCAAAAAGCCTCAGGGAAGGGGCTGGAAAGCAGGAGTGCTCTGCATTGTCAAGCTGACAGGGAAATCAGCTGGTGTCTCACCCAGGGAACGTTATCCAATGATTTGGAGTGCTGGAAGGACAATCCATAATGACAGCAGCTCCAAGATCTGGATTAAAGTCTCTAAGAAGAGCTTACCCTGCAGGCTGACATGGTCCAGAACCTGCACACGCCTGGGGAACGGGAACCACAAAGTCTGTCAGCAGTTTTACACTCTCAAACATTGCTAATCCAGGGCACAGATCTCCAGGAACCAGCTGGAAACAACCTCCAGACCTCAAATAAACTGGTTTCCAGTTAGTTCCCAGCACACAGAGCTGAGATATGCTGGTGTTTGAGCAGTGAACCTGCAAGGTAAGCTCTGCATTAGTCATTCCAGCTGATCCCAAAACCCAAGGAGCTGTAAAGCACCATCTGTGTCTCACTTGGAATTCAACCTCACATTAAAAACTTGATTAATTCTGAATTCCACAAGTGAACAGGGCCAACATCAGTAGCAGAATCATGTTTTATTGCATCTGTTACCAGGAAGAATGCTCCCAACAAACCCATTTATAATTATTCTGGGATTTAAAGCTTTAACCTCCCGTGTTTGCAAGCTAAATGTCACTTTTCTGGGCTGGCAGGAGAGCTTGGAAGTTGCTATAAATGAACCAAATGACTTGCTAACAACTGGAGAAACAACCAGCCCTGGCACCCAGGCAAAGCAGAGATACAGAGGAGGATTTGGGATGTATGGAAGGTTGGCAACTTGCAAAAGAGAGATTTTAAAGCACATTTGAAGGGTTTTGAAGTGAAAAGGGGATTGAATTTGACACCACGACTCTTCCTGGACACACACAAAGCAAACCACAGCCGTGGAGAGTGACGCTCCCTGTGGCTGCAGCTGCTTCCCAAGGATGTGGAGGCTGCCAGGTACCACGAGGACACGAAATAAAGGATATTCAACAGCCCTTGAGGGCTCCAGAGGGGCTGGAATGAGGAGTGAGGGAGGTTTCTGCACTTGAATGCCTTGGATGATTCCTGGCGTTCTGCACAGATCCCTTTCCCAGACTTTCACGGCGCCGTGCCCAGGAATTGATTGGTGCCTGTTTACAACAGCTCAGGAGCAACTCCAGACAGTTATTTGGGCTTAAATAATCTTAAATAATCTCCTTCTCTCCCTATTCTGCCTCTCAGTGTGAAGCCCAAAGCCAAGGGTTTGATCCACTTGGAAAGGGAAGGCTCAGCAGGCCACAGGGAGGGAATTGCAGGGGGAATTGTGACCTGCAGCCCCAAATATGCAGGAGGGGCTGGTGCCAAACCTGCCCACAACACACACCAAGCTCTCTCCCCGTTCCCCAAACCTGGCATTTATCAGGGAATTTTAAACATGGAGCCTCCCAGCTTTTCCCAGAGTGGGAACAGAGGCAAAATTCCCACATCCAGCCCACAAATGTATCTTCACTCACACCTTACAAATATTGTTCTGGATAAAACAGTGCATTAAATCAAGATTATCATGTAATTCCATAATTAGACAGCAATGGTGTGTCCCTCTGTAATTGGATTGGAAAAACAGTCTGTGTGTCATTATCACCCCACTTTTCCTGACAAATCTCCTCTTTCCACAGACTCTTGTTTTGGGTCATAATTGTTTTCATTTATAATGTAACAAAATTATTCTACTCATTGTTTTCCAGCTTCACTGACCAGGATGGTCCCTCCCCACCCCGGGCACAGCCCTGTCCCCATGTCCAGGCTGGGAGATGGGACTAAAAGCTCAGTGGAAGAAGCATCTTTCCCACTCAGAGACTGGTGGGATAATCCTTCAGCAGGGCTCTGCCTCATCAGCATCTCCAAAGGGAGGAGTTCATCCCGATTTCCGTGCTGCCTGTCAGCCCCTTCCCTCTGGAGCTGTGACCAGTTTCACTGTCACAGCAGAGCTCCCTTCCATCAGCATTCCAGCTTTCACATGGTTGTTTCCCTCCCTTCTCCCCTCACAACTCTTTTCTTGGAAAAAACCCCAACAACCAACCAACCAACTCACAATTCATGGCCTCATTATCCAGGGAATTAATGTTTTTAAATGAGAATTTCCCTAAGCCAGAGGCCCAGAAGGAATTTGTTGAATGATTTGTTGCTGACATCCAGCTGAGCTGATGAACTGAGGCTTTGGGGGGGTTTAAGCACTTTGTCTGAGCCACAAATTCCTCCTTTTACCTGGACAACTGAAGGCCTGAAGGCACAGGGAATTCCTGGAAGGGATATTTGGACCTTACACCTTCTTGGCCCCCACTCTGGCACCTTGTTTCCCGTTTGCCTGCAGCAGGATGTAATTAAACAATTCCCTCCCGTTTCATTCCATTAAAAGGTCATGATTGTAGAACCATGGAATATCCTCAGTTGGAAGGAACCCACAAGGATCAGAGAGTCCAACTCCTGGCTCTGCACAGGACAACCCCAGCTGGCCCTGGATCCTTTCCCCACCCATGGATGCACAAGTGTGTGAGTCATGATGATGCTGGTGCTCTCCATCTTCCCAGTGCTCAAAGCACAGGGACACCTGCACACTTTTCCATCCCCTGAGCCTCTGGGATACCCCAAACCTGCTGCTGTTTCACTACAGGAACCAGTTGCAGCACATCCAGGTGGGAATCCCAGCCAGCACTGTGCAGTAGGTGGAAGGAAGAAGCAAACAGCCATGGGAACACGGGGCTCAAACCCTCCTGACTGTGCTTTATCTGTGACATTTGGAGCAGCCCCCACATGTGCTCATCAAAGCCCCCTTGAGTCGTGAGATCAGTACAGGTTCCAGGGGGGAAAGAAGCAATCCATGGCATTCCCACTGCAACACAGGGGGAAAGGGAAGGGGGAGTCAAAAGCAGCAGGAAATGAAACCTTTCTCTCAGAGCTGGAGCAACCTGGGATAGTGGAAGGTGTTCCTGTCCATGGCAAGGGGGTGGAACGGGATGAGCTTTAAGGTTCTTCCCAACCCAAACCATTCCAGTATTCTGTGATGACCCCAGCATGGAGACACCAGAGTGACAATCACCAGAACTTCTGCAAATCTGGGAGTAAAATCTCTGTGCAAAATCAATCCTGAGGGAAAAGCAGAGAGTGGGAGCAGCACTTTCCCACCCAGGCCCTGTAAAATCCATGTGCAGACACAGGGTCCAGCAAACCCCATCTGAAGTTTTCTTGATTAACACCAAAAAACCCCCCACCTTTTCTCTCAGAAGGAGGTGGAATATAATCTCTTTTCCAGGTAAACATACTCCAAGTGCAATCCCAACTGGCACAAGCCGAGCCATTCAAAGGAGCAGTTGGATGTCCTTCCCCTTCCTCCCTGGGGGGTTATGGGGCTCCTCCTGCCAGCACCACCACAGACCCCAGCAGCCCAACCCCACCTTCCCAGCATCTGTCCCTGTTTCCCCAGAAAGGGCTCCTCATCACACCTTGGCTCCCTGTCAGAATTCCAGAGGCTGGAAGGGAGCCAGAGGCTGCTCCAGTACAAGCTGCCGGCAGTGCTTTCCCTAAATCCTCTGCAGAATCCTCCAAAGAGACACTTGCACTCAGTCCAGGAGAGTTCCTCCCCAGAATCTAACTGGGAATGATTCCTCTGCAGACCCAACTCAGCTATTCCCACACCTTCCCTCTTCCAAGAGAAGCCACCTCCTCTGTTATTCCAGCCCAGTTTTCAAGCTCCTGCTTCTCCAAAAGCCCTTTGTTACGTTGCTTCCAGCTGGGATAAACACTCTGCTTTCCACTGCTTTTCCATTGCCTCTGTGAAACCAGAAGTCTGCAATCCCTTGGGATTTCTGGCATTTGTTAATAGCTCTCCCATCCTGTCCCATCCCAGGTCTCCAGGGCCAGCAGCAGCCACAGGGACACATCAATTCCTTTGTCCTTAAGACCAACAACTCTCAACATCATCCAATTCCTGGTCATGGAATCCCAGGAGCTGCTGAGTCCCAACACAGCCCAGGTGATTTCTCCTTTCTCCTGAACCCCATTCCAAGGCTGATTCCTTCAGGGGAAGCAGTGACTCAGTCCTGTGGCACTTTTCTTTTCCCTGCTCGGCTGAATCCTGCAAGTTTTTCAACATTTGCTTCCCACTGCCTGCAACACACGATCAACTCTTCCTCTTGTTTCCCTGAGTGACAGCTCCAAGTGACATTAAAACTGCACTTCAGAAGGCAGAGGTTACTCATTAACCCCATCACTGCCATTAAACTGCCACGGGGTGAAGAACCAACACTCAATCCTGACACTGGGACATTGTTTTTCTGCCCAAAAAATCCCACTGTGAGTTACCATCGTGCTTTTTCATCCTGTGCAGAACTCGACTGGAGGGTAAATCCAGCACAAGAGATCTGTGTTTCCTGCTTGAACTGATCCTGAGCTGTATTTAACTGATTCTGAGCTGAATTTAAACTGATTCTGAGATGATCTGGGCTATATTTTAACTGATTCTGAGCTGTAATTCTGAGCTGTATTCTAACTGGTTCTGAGCTGAATTTGAACTGGCTCTGGGCTGTGTTTTACTTGACTGTGACCTGTATTTGAACTGAAGTTCAACACCTTTAGTTCCTTTAGCACCAGCACCCCCAAGCTCAACTTCCTTTGTCACCTCTATACTGAAGTAGCCTCTGTCCACGTAGTCTCCCAGGAAGAGGTAGCGGGTGTTATTGGGTGATCCTCCAACTTCAAACAGCTTCATCAGGTCAAAAAACTGCCCATGAATGTCACCACACACTGGGGAAGAACGGCACAAAAGAGGGACAGAATTACACACTAAGAAAAGAAAGGTCACGCCAGCAACAAGGAGCTCGACCTCCAACAGCAAATCCTCTCTTCTGAGAGCGAAAAAAACCCCGTTGGTGGAAGGAACACAGAAAAAAAAAAAAAAAACAAACCAAAAAACCCCCCAAAACCTGCTGGTGTTGTCCCAGATGGCCTCTGACCTGTGATAGGAGCCTCCACCTCAATCATGGTCTTCTCGTGCCTCAGGATGGCGGCGCCGTCGTTGATGATCTTGAGCGCCGCGTCCTCCTCCAGCCGCCCTTCCTTCACCAAGTGGCTCTTGAGGACGTCGAGCCTCGGCTTCCCATCCTCAAACACCTCCTTCAGAGTGAGCCGCTGCGTGGGAGGGAAGGGGACAGCTGGAAAGGGAAGGCAAGGAGTCAGCAACACGTCTCTTTTTTTGTTGAGGGGTGAGGGGAGGAAGGAATCGCAGCGTCTGCGGCAGGAGGCTTTGCTTCCAAGCCTGGAGCAGACACCCAGAAACTGAACTGCCACTGGAACTGTGCTCTCAGATCCTGATGGAAAGAGAGCTGAGCTGCCAAAACTATGAATTCACCCCTCAGCTTGGCCAAAAACCCACTTTGTGCAGACTAAATCCCATCTGCACCTGCTCCAGAGCTGCCTCCTAATTCCCGGGGGACAGTCGCCACCTTAATGCTGTGCTGGAACAGGTTCCATGCAAATATCAGCAAAACCACTCATCCAGGCAGTAGGACCAACATGTAAACTTTTTGCTTCTCAGGAAACCAACCACCTCCAAAAAGCAGAAGTTGCTTTTACAGGTCTCCCCCCCAACCTCGATAATTCTGTGATATACCAAAGCTTGTGGAATTGAACAGGATGGAGCTGGACAAATAACACAGGGAGGAACAGCGGGGCCACTGCTCTCTTTTAAATGCAAATCCAGCAGCAATTTACCCTGAAAACCTGAGAGAGAGGCAGCACAAGGGATTCTTTAGAGCCGAACATCAATTTTCAAATCACAGGAGCTGCAGGAACGAGGAGAACAAGAGCTGATCTAATGAAAGGGGAGCTGGTGCCTGCAATAAGGTGGCCCTGCTTTCATCCATCCCTTTGGAAGTTGTGCTCTCGTGTCCCACGTGCCTGAAACGCTCCAGAGCACACAGAGCCTTCCCCATGGAGCTGCCAATTAAACAAGTCCTGCTTAAACCAACACAGGCTGGACAAGGGGTTTTACTGCATCCAGAGCTCATCTCTGCTCCAAAAGGAAAAAATGGCTCCCCTGGATGTGGATTTTGCAGGATTTCACCTATTTTTCCCCCCCTGGATCAGTGTAAGGATGGCAGGAATCACACTGTGGGAGGTCAGGGAAGCTGCACAAATAGGATGAGCTGGAAAGAGGGAGGGCAAAAGGACCTGGGTGGAAACGTGGGTCCAGGGCAAAGGGATGTTTTGGGATTTGCTGCCATTGAGAGGCTGGAAAACAAATTGTAAGCACTTGTACAAACCATAGGGTTTTCCTGGCATCTGCCATCCGACTGCAAAGGGAGCACTTGGAGGTCACAGGACTTATAAGGAAGAGAATGGAGAAACAGGAACCATTCACCTCCATAGTCTCCATCATCCCAGGCCTTCAAACACGGCCACCACCCCCAGAGCCACCCCGGGGCTGTGAGGAGCCCCCAGGAGTGGGGCTGCAGGGCCCAGAGGAGACAGGATGTGACCCCAGGCCCTGTGCTGCTCATCCCACCACCCACGGACCCACGGGAAGCTTGGGATCCACAGCTTTGCCTTTTCCTGGTGGCCCCAGCGAGCCAAGTTATGCAAGATAAAATCTGAGGCTGCGCCAACGTGAGCAGCCAAGAACTTTTATGTAAGTTCCCTCCTTGGCTTTGCAAGGCTCCACTCCCACAAGGAGCTGGGCAGGATAAGGAACCAGCTTCTGCTCTGCTCTGCTCTGCCTGTGTGCCAGCCAAGCTGCAGGGAGAGAATCCTGCTCCAGGGATGCCAGAGGAACAGCACCACCCCGGGCTGCACACACACACACACAGCAAGGAGGCCTGGATGCTTGGGGAAGAGAAAAACTGGGAATAAACCCCTGTGTGATAGCCCTGAGTGCATGGTCTGGCTGCTGGCAGCTCCCTTGATCTGCTGAATGATTGGCATTTTATCCCAGGGATCATCTCAGATCCTGAGAGTCCATTTACTTCTACAAACCAGTATAACCAGTAACTTCTCAGCCCTTTCTCAGCATCCCCTGGTCGTGGCAGGACCAAAGCTCCGTGGAGAGAGCAATTCTGCAGGGATTAATCCATCTCAACTGTTTTCCTGCTTGTCATGCTTCCTGCTGTTCCAGCCCAAAACATCTTTTTCCCCCTCTTTCTGCTCCTTGTCCTGCCCCTACAATGTCATGGAATCCATGGAATGCCCAAACAGTGCAGACACAGCAGGTGAAGCCTGTCCTCAGAGCCAGCTCCCTCCTGATTCATGAAAATCACGGATAAAACACTCACAACACTCCAAGCATTAAAGGCTGTGACCTCTGTGCCACCTTTCCTTAGCACACAAACGCGTGTGTTGCACCCAGTCTTGTTTAAATAGTGAAATCTGTAGGTCTGGGGCTTACAACCCACTCCCAGGAAGAGACAAGTCCTGCCCTTGTAACAGGACATGAGCTGAGAGCCAGACCCACAGAGAGCAGCACACCAGTGAGAGTGAAGCTTGAGGGGTGAGAGGGGTTAAAAGGTCAACTGTGCCCAAGGGACTGCAGGAGAATGAAGAGGATGTGGATTTCCTCCTTAGACTCCATTTGCTGCCAGATTAACACGGGTTTGAAATGCCAGGCCAGGGGCAGGAGGGTATTTGCAGTGTTCTGAAAGCACAGGGACAGTTAAGGATGGAAGAACTTGGGGAAAAAAAAGCTACTTTTTTACCACCAGCCCTGAGCACCACCTGCCCTCTGGTGCAGGAACACCACTATTCCTGCACCAGAAAAGCTCGTTGCCTTCTAAAAATGCCCTTAAAATTCAACTGCATCAGGGCTGCCTGGCCCCCACCTCCAGCCAGAGCCAGGGAAGGGAAAGCAGAGGGATCCACAAATGATTGTTTACACATCCCAGAGTCCCTGGGCTGACTGGCCAGAGCAGCAGAGGCAGATTCATTACTGAAAAAGGAGCAAGTGCTCTTGGCCTGAAGTGGCAGCAACGGCCAAAAGCTGCTCCCCGGGTCTGGAAAGGACAGGAGGTGTCCCCTCATGTCCAAAAAAATCCCAAATCATCTGGGAGGAAACATACTCTTCCCTGGAGCTCCCCATGGCCTCCTGAGAGCGAATCCCAAGGGCACTGGATGCAAAACCCCTTCCCTGCTTACCCTTTGTAGATGAACAGATGAATTTGGAGGGGAAAAGAAGTGTATTTGGGGCACAAATGGGGATCTGGATGCTGAGGAAGCTGGAAAAAGGTACAAACATTCCCAGGGAAAAGTCATCCAAGCCCCCTTTGAAAGGTAGAGGAAGCTGCCTCCTGTGCTGAGCTGGGCAGAGCACGAGCAGCAGGGCAGGGTTTCTTTTCTCTTTCCTGATTTCCCAACAGCCCAATGTTATTTTTATCCAGTATTTTATTCCCATTCACACCTAACCTACATTCATCCATTCAAAGCTGAGTCCAGGGCTCACACAGGGGAATAATGTGGAGAAACTCAGCGAGGAAAGGCCGCAGCAATGCCATTTGTGCCTGGACAAAGCTG
The DNA here is from genome assembly GCA_013399895.1 of Serilophus lunatus. Lineage (NCBI taxonomy): Eukaryota > Metazoa > Chordata > Aves > Passeriformes > Eurylaimidae > Serilophus > Serilophus lunatus. Next base: position 27,087 of record VXBA01001421.1, read on the forward strand.
GATTTTGGGGATCAGGCAGAGCTCCCAGAGCCATGAACAGGGAGCAAAACCTTGCAGGCAGGGGATGGATGGCACTGTCACCTCCAACAACACTCCAGCCAAGCTGATCCCTGCTGCTCCATCCAGGATCCAGAGCAAAAGCAAGGACAGCAGCTGGGCACTTGATGCTGGAATCACAGAACCATCCAGGCTGGAAAAACTCTTTGGGGGTCAGGACTCCAAACCTCCCTGGGCAGTTCCAATGCCCAGTTTTCCATGGAATTCTTCCTGAGATGATAAACCACAAATATCTGATCATTTAACACAAAATATCTTTAACAATTCCCACCCTGATTTCCCTTCTCTCTCCTGAGGTGCCTCAGGGCAAGTTCATGTGACAAGCTGCCAATCTTCTCAGTGTGTGCCTGATATCCCCATTTTTCCAAGCCTGGACCAAGCCCTGACAAATAACCTGTGTCATTTTTCAGGGCATGGCCCTGCCATGTCACAGAGCTGGAAAGAAAGTGGAGCAGTATTTCACCTCTCACCTGAGGAAAGAAATAAATTCTCCCCTGTTAAGGTAAATAACATTAATATCTAAGAAAAACCACCAGGTCAAGCAAACACCTTCTCATAATTATTATTAAATTATTATTGGCATTTCTGTCTGTCTTACCCCCAATTTTTGCATGTTCCAATCACCCAAGGGCAGCAATTTTTATTTCCTGCTCTGAGTAAGGATCCCCAAAATTTTAGAAGCTCCAAAGACTCACAAATAGAGGAAGGGAAAAAAAGAATCCCAGAGTTTTGTTTCTGAGCCCTGGAAGTGGTGCAGGACAACCACAAGATTTGGGATTATCTGAATGGCAGCTCCTTCAAAGAGATGCAGTTTATAACGTCCCAGTTTTACCCAGAACTAGTCAGAGCTGAATCCCAGTGTCCAACTGGTTCAGAGCTCTGCTCCTCACCTGGAGCCAACATTCCTTTTTTGTAGGCCAACCAGAATATCTCCTCACAATAACCCTAAAAATATCTGCATTGTATGTGGAATTCTATCAGCTGAATGATTTATTTTTTCAAAGGGGAGACTCACAGCCCTCCCAAAAGAGACGAACCAACCCAGCAGCAGGTGTGTCTGTGCCTCCACCAACTCCCCCCAGTCATTCCAGGAGTAATACCCGGATTCTGAGGCACTGCTGGGAGAACCTGGCACTGTGAGCAGGAGCCAGGTGCATTTAATGCTAAAAAAAGCAAGTGGGAATGCAAATCCAAACACAACGTGTGCCCAGGCTCCCACAGAAACACAAAATGCAGCACCAGGAGGCTACAAAAACATGGAAAGCAAAGCCCACCCATGAACTCTGAAGGAAATATCACAGGATCTTGGAATCCTGGAATGGTTTGGGTTGGGAGGGAGCTTAAAGCCCATCTCATTCCATGAGCAGGGACAGCTGCCACTATCCCAGGTTGCTCCAACCTGGCCTTGGACACTTCCAGGGGTAAAGCAGTGACAGATTCTCCGGGAAAACCTTTCCAGGAAAGAAACACAAATTCTGACACTTAACAGCTCCGTGAACTGTGCTCACAGACCCCCTAAAAACTTTGGGACAGAGGGTGATTATCCTTAAACTGGGAGCTTGGACAGCCAACAGTGACCAGGGAAAGACAAGGTGCCTCTGCTCCCCCCAGCAGAGCTGTGGCCAAGGTTTGCCAGGGCTGGCAAGGCCAGGGCCAGCGGGGACAGTCCCACGAGGTGGAGCTGGAACTCTGCTCCCTCTCCCGGCTCCCAGAGGAGCCCTGGGAGATTAAAACCGGGAGTATTTAATTAGAACAGAGGCGACTTAAGCCTGTCAGTGCACACCAGGCTCCAGCCCCAGCCAGGGGAGCTGCTCACAGAGCTGCTCCCACAGCTCCTCATGCCGTGGATCCTGCCCCGACCCCGGGATGAATCCAGACCCGGATCCAGTGCTGGTCCTGCTCCTGCCAAAGCTCCCTGTGGACCAGAGACCGCCCCAAAAACACTCTCAGTGGGCAACTGAGCTTCCTCAGCAGGCACTGAAACAACTCTTCTTTGCAAGGCCCATTAAGTTTCCAGCTTAGATTTGTGTCCTAATGAGCAGCACTGATGCGGATTTGCCTGGGATTGTCATTGAGACAATCTGTGCAGAGCTGAGTGCTCGGACATCCCCGAGGGCCATCTCACCAGCATCCCTCCAGGACAGCCCATAAACCCTCCATTCCAGCCTGGAAAATGCTCTCTTTGAGACCCTCAAGCTCTACAGGCTGCCCAGTGGTTGGAAATAAATATATTCCCAGAAAATAATCCCTCAACAAAGCTGGCATCTTCCTCCCACCCAGGGGACAGTCCCTTGGTGACTGCAGGGAGTCACTGAGGACTTGAAGAAAAGAGGAGAAGGAAGAGGAGGAGGTTTACAGCAAACAGCTGCAGCTCCTTAAAAAAAAAAAAAAAAAAGAGCTTCCCAAAGGAGCCGGGAGGGGATTCCTAGATGTCAGCAGCAGGGAAATGCACCACCTGTTTCCCAAGGTTCCAGCAGGGCCACTAATAGATCGTTAATGGAGGCACAGCAGGGGCTTTGTGGACAAGGCAAATCCCCCACCTGCCCGGGAATGTGAACCTGACCCTCCCACTGGATCCCGAGGGAGCTCTGGATCCCATTTCAGACCTGCTCCCTGCACACTGTGTCCTGCCCAGACCTCGTTCCGCATGACGCTGGAGGGAATGGGCTGATCCACGTGGGAAACCTGCACCAATAACCTCCCCAAACATTCCTGCTGGAGCACCAGTGCAGAGGTGGGAGAGGCAGAGCCCTTGGTTTGGCTGCATCCAGCAAAAGGTGGATAAATGGGAATCTGGGCACAGAAAGACCAGTTCACACACAGCTGGGGTCTCGGTTTCTCTTCTCTTGCCATCTCAGGCCTTGGTGCTGCACACCCTGAGCTGAGTCCACACTGCATGAAACATTCCTTGCAAGGCTGCTGCTCCCAGGTTTGCCACTTACACCCACACTGAGGTGCCACCATTCCAGAGGGAGCTGCAGAGGAATGAAGGGCTTCCCAGTGGCCACCCAGGAGATCAGCCAGAGCAGTTCTCTTGCAAACCCAAAAACTGCCAAAAGAAATGGGATCGATCAGCCCCAGCACTGCCTTCAGAGCAGCTCCCCCCAGACCTTCACGTGCCAGGGATGGAGCTGGACGAGAGGAGCTCCCAGTTACTGCTGAACCAGCAATTCCAGAGTCTTCCTCCAGGAAACCTCTGAGATCCTTATCCTTATCACCTCTGGGATAATATTCTGTTTGACAAGCCATTTGACCACGTCTGCTACACTCAGCAGCTGATAAAACAGAGTATCTTCTGGAGCAATCTCTCAACACCACTTCTTCCTGTTTCCCTGAAATTCACTTGGAATCACTTTTTTTTGCACAGGGTTGATCCTGGGAAACTCTCACCAGATCAACCTTGGAGGAGGGGAAGTGCCAAGGGAACCCCAGAAAGCAGATTGATGTGGAATTCTGGAGGGACAATCCCCCCAGGAAGGCACAGCCAGGCTCCCAGAGGGAGGAGGTCCAGCTCACATCCAGCTCTGCTCCTCATGGGAACAGTGAGACCCTGTTAAGGCTCCACAGCTCCACAGAATCATGGAATGGTTTGGTTTGCAAGGGACCTTAAACACCATCTTCCACTCACTCCATAGCATTGAGGTTTTGTTTTGGAGGCTGGAGAAGTCAGAGCACAGCCTGGATACCCTGATGCTCCTCTTCCTGCCTGCAAAATCCTTAAAATCCACACTGAAATTCCTTTTTCCTACTGCTCTAGAGCACCCTTTGACAAAGGAGCACCCACCCTCCATCCTCCACCTCACCCCTGGTCTGACCCATCCCACAGCTGCTCCCTGCCCTGAAAGGTTCTCCCAGTTCACTCCCAGCTTCCCCATTCCTGGAAGTGTTCAAGCTGGATGTGGCTTGGAGCCACCTGGGATAGTGGGAGGTGTCCCTGCCCAGGGCAGGGGGTGGGATGGGATGGGTTAAGGTCCCTTCTCACCCAAACCAGTCTGGCACTCTCCACTTCCCCCCTTGTCCCTGCAATGTGTCCCTTTGGCTTTGCAATCCCGGCCTCCAGGAGCCACTGAGGGCCAAGTCCTGCACTAGAGGATAATGATCCCTCCCTGCAGCCCTTTCCCTCGCTCCTGCTGGGCTCTAATTCCAGCATTCCCTCCCCATCCCAGCCAACACACCCCATCAGCAGCGGGATCACGCAGGGAACACCTGGAAAACCAGCCAGGGAAGGCTCCTGGACAAATATAGGTCTGCAGGGAGTATCTTTAGATTAGCAGGCGGCTCTGCCCCCACCGAGACCCCGGGATTTACCTAAATAGCTCCTTCAGCACAAGCCTGGCGTTGGGAGCTATTTTAAGCCAGCACCCTGCCCTACTTCCTAAGGAACAGCCCTCCCTCCTCCTGCCTCCTCCTGCCCCTGCAGCCAAAGCAGCCCCCAAACCATTCCTCTCCTCTCTGGCACCTTTTATTAAATAAAAAAAACCCCACCCTGGCACAGCACCTAATTAATCCAGGCTCGTTTATTGCTACGAGGCCCTTGGAGCAGCCGACACGGCCTCTGACAGGGAAAATGGGATTAACCTTTCCCAGCCTGATCTCCAGAAATATTAACATGGAACGGGGGGGGGAACCCAGAGCAACACGACCTGCCCTCCCCTCCATCACCCATCTCCAGCAGCTGCTGTTATTCCCGGAGGAAATGGGGGAGATCCCAGCCCGAGCCACACACCCTGACACCTTATCGCTGATTCCTGACAGGGTTTTGTGCCCAAGGCCGCTGTTGGGTTTGACATTTCTGTTAATTAGCACGTTAATTAGCACATTTGTCAGCACAGCAGAGCATCCCTGCATGGGATGCAGAGACCTGGCAGTTTCAGCCCAAAAAGAGGCTGTTTGGGGCAGCTCCAGAACACCCCAGAGTGCAACACCTTGTGTCACCCCAAGACCTTCGCAGAACATTTCCCTTGGGATTCATCCTTTTGGATGAAATGCCACATGATCCAGCAAAATCAGCCCCAATTCTGCAACACGCAGGCCTGGAATAGCCACAATCCAGCCCCTTTTCCCAGCACATCCCATTTATTTACAGGCAAGGAAGCATCTCCCCACAATACTGGAATTAATTGGACACTCGGTATTTTGGGGGGTGTTTAAAGAAACCCACCCCCCAAACACCACATTCCCAAGGAATTCACCAGGATCCTACAGGGTTCCTGCTTTAAGGACTGTCTCCCCAGGACCTCCTTGAGCTCTGTCCAGCCAAGTTGCTGCACTATGACACCACTTGCTTTTTAGGGATCCCCCCCCAGCATCCTGACCCTGGTGGCATTCACACTTTTCCTGTGGCATCCCAAGGTCTGAGCACGAGCACCTTGGCCTTTGCTCCAGTTTTAGCCATTTCCACAGCTCCTTTTCCCAGAAAATATCCCTTAACAGCCATTAAACAAGCCCAACCAACTAAACCCTTACGGAGCACAACCAGCAACAATAACAACGGGATTATATTTTCCTCCTTTTCCAAACCCATGATTTCCTTTATATTTAAGATTTTTTTTCCCCTTCCCTTGCCTCACACACACAACTGAAAAGCTGCTTTTGACTTTTGCATCAATGTGTGCTCCATTATCAAAATTCCCAGGGATGGTGCAGTCCATCATCTCTGGGAATCCCATCCCAGCCCCTCCTCACCCTCACTGGGAGGAATTCCTTCCCAACATCCCCCCTCTGGCAGGGGGATTCCTCCTTGTCCTGGCCAAGTCCCTCTCCCTCCTAGAACACACCCAGGAGGTTCGCCCCGTGCCCCAGACACTGATATACCAGAAACCACCACATCAGGGGGCTCAGATCCCCCCTCTCATCACACTTGGGGGAAAACCCCAAACTTAGACCTGCAAAAAAGTTGCCTGGAAGCCCTTAAGAAAAGATAGAAAAGCACAAGCCTGGAAAATCCACCTTTTTCCAGGACACCTCTGGCTACACACCACAGCTCCTCACCTCAGAACAGCAAGAACCCCCTCCAGAAATCCCAGCACAGGAATCAGGGATGTGTCTGCCTTCCAACACACAAAGCAGCTGCCAAGGAGAGGGCACTGGGTCCTGTGCCCGTGGGACACAAAATAACAACACAGACACCAGAAAAATTCCAGTAGATTCTTTGCTCTGGTGTCTAAATCCCAATATCCTGGGTTTTTAAAGGATTTGTCATGGGTGCACCTTCCAGTACACCTAGGGGAAGGATCCTCAGGGACAAAGCTCTGCCTCCTGGAGGGTGTCACACCTTGCAGGGGGGGTTTGTTGGAGGGAGAACCCTCCAAAGGCACAAAAAACTGCACAAAGTGCAACAAAAAACTGGAACAAAATCTCTGCAGGTTTGTTTGGAAGGGGCACAGAGGGGGAAAACACCCCCCACGGAGCCCTGGGCTCCAGGAGCAGCAGCCCAAAGCATCATTCCCACCTGCCTGGATAATGTGGATTCTGTAGGATGTGGATCCATCAATTAATTCAAGCCTAATTTGCTGCTAATGCAGACAACCAGACCCCCTAATGCCTCAGAATTCCAGCAGAACCATCCCAAGTGCTCTCCAGAGAGCACCAAGTTTGGACATTAATGGTCCCTGTTACCATCAGCCACCAGTTTCCTGCCAGAACTGGGCTACCAAAGAGCAATTGCTGCCTCCCAAAATTCGAGATTTTAATAAAAAGCAACTGACAGACCCCAAAAAGAGAGATTTAATCAAACCCTGAGGTACCCAAAAATTCTAGATTTCAATAAAAAGCAACCCTTGCCACACCTTGACATTCAATATTTTAAAAGAAGCAAATCCTGACCTACCCCAAAATTCGAGATTTTTAATAAAAATCAATTCCTGCTGCACCCCCAAAAATGATGAGACTTTAGTCACCAAGTTCCCACAAGTACAAGTTTCAAACCCAAACCTGGAAACGCTGCATTTCCCCTGATTAAAAACATAATTACAGCTAAGGCTTCTGCAGGGCCCTGGAGATGTAAATATATAGGTTAAACACAGTTAGAATCCCACATCCTACTTAATTGCAGGCGTTTCCCACGGAACAAAACGAGCTTTTTCATCTCCCAGCCTTTTTTTTAATTATTAATAACCACCAACAATGTCACCACCTTTCAACAATAACCCCGGAGGAGATATTGGGATATTCCCAATATGAAGAAGGAGGAGGGGAGGGGGGGGAGGATAACACGGAATCCTCGGGAAGCTCCGGTGGATTTTGGAGTGTTGGGGTGTGGATAATGACCACAATTAACGGGATCTCAGAGATGGGGAAGGGGGGGGGGGGGTCCCGNGAGGGGGGGAGGGGGGGGGGGGGATCCCTGCCAGGGATTCCCGGGCTCTGGAAGCAGGAGGAGCGCCTGGATCCGACTCAGCTGAATCATAATGGCTGCACTGACTTTACCTTTTCCCCAGCAAGGCCAACCTAAACACGGGGATTTAGCAGGAGATTTATGGCTCCCGGCCCTACAAAGCCCCGCGCCTTGGGGACACCCCGGATCCCCCCCAAATCCGGAGGTGCTGGGGTGTTTTTCCCACTTAAAAACCTCCCCTCACCCACCCCCGGGAGCCCGAGGGGCCTCCAGGCTCCGGCTGCCACCCGGATCCCCTTTCCCCGGGTCTGAGGTTATTAACATCAAACATGTGATCGGGCCACATGACAGGCTAAAAAGGGAAGGAAAAAAA
>VXBA01001421.1:36662-48587 GCA_013399895.1 Serilophus lunatus
ACACCTCTCACTGTCACAGGTTGTCCCAACCTTGGCCTTGGACGCTCCCAGGGATGTGGCAGTCACGGCTTCTCTGGGAGTTCCGTCACAGCCCCTCACCATCCTCTGAGCCAACAATTCCTTCCCAACATCGCATCCAACCCTGCCCTCTGGGACAGACTCCCCCTTGTCCTGTCCCTCCATCCCTTGTCCCCAGTCCCTCTCCAGCTCTTGGAGCCCCTTTAGGCTCTGGATGGGGCTCCGAGGTTTCCCTAGAACCTTCCCTTGTCCAGGTGAACACCCCCAGCCCTCCCTGGTTGGCTCCATAACTGATGTTCCTTAGATACAAAATGTTTGAGGGCAAGTTAAAATACACGATGGTTTGCTCCCATCAGTATCAGATGAAGGAAGGGGCTGTTAAACGTAGAGGAAGAGCGGGAGCAGCTCAGATTCACGCTGCGACCTTCCTTCCTTAATACAGCATTTATTTTTTATAAAGCACCCCAGAAATTCCAGATTTATTTTCTTCAGCTGCAACTAGGTTTCTAAATATTGCGTTTGCTGCTTGGGGCTGGCAGCTCGGGGGGAATCATATATAAAAAGGCAAAAAAAAAGGCGAAGTAGAAAAGCAAAGTTTGCCTTTTTTCTTCTCCTAATGGAGGGTGGGGAAGCAAGGACACAAATGCTGCTCGGAGTCCAGCTCCCTTGTGTGAGCTGGAGAGGAATCCAGCATCCCACACGTCCTCCTCCTCCCAGCCAAACTGCTGCTTGGAAATACACTGGAAATAAATTAAAAAATAGGATTTAAAAAAAGGGCTTTTGGAGTGGGAAAGGCCGTGCCACGCGGACAGGCTGGGGGCTGTCAGTGCCATCTTCTGTCAGCTGCACTGCACTGCACAGCCATGGAAATCCAGCTGGAAAACCGGGATTGCATCACCCAGCCTGGCTCAAACCCTTCCCCCTTGGAAAAATCCTGAGCCAGCAGCGCTCCCACCCCTTCATCCCCCTCCAGCTCTGCCCACAGGGAGGTTTCACTGCTTGGGACCCTCCGTCATTACAGAATATATTTTATTTATGGAATTTTACAAATAACTGTACAATTCACGTGACATAATTTACACTCTTTGTTTCAATGCATTCTCTCCTACAACACCTGAGTTATTGAAATACTGAGATGGAACTTGAGCTTCCAGCCGGACACGGGAAGGGAAACACGGATGAAAATCTCAGTTTGGGTTGTATTTCCCTCCTCATCCTCCCACCTGCCCCATCCTTTCCCTGCTGGCAGGTTCCAGCCTGTCCAGCAGGGAATTGGGGCAGAGGGGGAGCCTTGTTTTCCTGTAGGGTTTCACCCCCCACCCCCCAAATTTTTAGGTTGCAGATTTCTCAAAAAAAACAGGGTTAAACTGGAAACGAGAGATTCATGATTCCCACATTGTGCTGAGGGGCTGCACCAGCTCCGAGGAATCCAAGCATTGCTCCTGCCACTTTCCAGCTCCTGGGGACCTCTCAGACACAGCCCAGAGGGGACAAACACCCTGGATTCTCCCCTTTCCTCCACCACGGAGGCTTTTCCATTGGTGCCAGCCAGGACACAGCCCTGGCAATGCTTCGGTGCCCCACAGAAACCCTCCAGCCACACGGTGTTTGCCAAATGCTTCCCTGAGAGAGAGGACAGGGCACATGTGCCAGTCCAAGGACTCAGATTTTTCCACATCGAGTCACTCAGCCAGGACTGCAGCTCTCTCAAGCAAGGAAAAGGAGTTTCCAGTGGCACTTTCCTCCTGGATTAGCAGCACAGGGAGTGGGTGTGAGGTGCTGCACAGGTGACTGAGCCAGGGCAGACCAGGCTGCTCTGTCCCACACGGAAAAGTGACTGACAGTCCACAAAACAAGACACCACAAGGGATAAAGCAGAGTGGTACCTCTGGGTAGAAGGTGCTCCAAAAAAGGCTCCCTGCTCCTTGACAAGTTGATATTTAGGTTTTGGGATGCAGGACAAAGCCAACAGCTGAGGAATGCTGAGGAGTCTAAGCCCAGCCTAGAAAAGCCACTGAGAGCAAAGGTGATGTTCCACGAGGACACTGGAAATGCCAGGATCCAGGAACTCAGTGACAACTATTAGGAGCTTAGGAAGAACATCATCCAGCTGGGAACTAAGGGAATTCAGGGACTACAGTCATCCAACCAGGGTACAATGCTGCCAGAGCTGAACCTGTGCCAGGGACTGAGGTGATAGGCAGGCAAAATCCCTGGCACACCCTTGCCTTTGTTTTCCAGGGGGGTGGGAAGGAAGATGTGGGATCCTCAGCTCCAGGACCACACCGAGGTGGCAGGATGGCCATGACACACCCCCGCACACCCGCACAGGCAGGGAGGGAAGGAAGACACTCCCTGACGAGCCACCCCCAGCACAAACACTTCCCAAAGCACCTGCACCTCTCCTCCATCCCAATCCAGTGCCAAACCAAGGAAGCTCTCTGAACCCACTCCTGCTTATCCACACAGCCACAAGCTCACATCAGGTACAGGACGAGGTTTGGGGGGGAAAAGGGGGCGACCCCAAGCAACACGGGTGGGGTGGGCAACATTATCAATATGATAATTAGTAATTCACGTAGTGAATCTGGGGAAGGCCAGCCCAGAGGCAGAGCTGGGAAGTGCCTGGAACACCCTTCTCTGGCTACTCCCTAAGGCTGGAAAACACACAACCTAAAGAGGTTCAGTCTAATTTTTTGTTCTAAAAACACCCCCCAGCCCACCCTGAACCTCAGCAGTGTTTAAAAACCGTTGTGGCTGTTCCCAGGTGTCACTGTGAACTTGGACACAAAGCAGGGTCAGGACATCCTGCCAGGCAGGATTCTCCCAGCAGCCCACGTGTCACTCCAGCCTGGTTTGGTGTCCTCTGCTCAGAGGACCGACACCCAAAATGTGCTTTAAACCCCCATCCCTCTTCACACTGCTCTTCCAGGGCTGAAACAGAGTGAAACCAGTTGGATGATGGTGACATCCTGAGCCTCCTCGTCCTCAGCAGTGCTTGGAGAGCACAGATCTGAGGGATGGCTGGTGGGGAGCACTCCAAGAAGGGCCTGTCCCCAATACACACCCCTCAAAAGGGGTCAGGATAGCATCACATCCCATGGGAACACTCCAAGCAGACTGAGGGGAGCAGCACAGCTGGAGCAGCTCCTGTCCCCCCACTCCATCCTTCCCGGGAGAGGTAAGGAGAGAAAGGATATGACACTGGAAAGAGATCCTCCAGTCGGGTCAGTCCTGTGAGAAAGCGGGATTCAGCTCCCCCTCAGCCTTAAACCCAAATAAAGTTCATGGGAACAGCTTTCAAAGCAATGTCTCTTCCGTAGTGTGACGTCAGTGCCCGCACAGGTACCGTCGTTTGCTTGCAGCAGGAAAAGGAAAGGAAAAAAAAAAACCCAAAGAAAAAACCCTTCCCCACACCCCTCCTCCCCCCAAAAAATAAAANAAAAAAAAAAGAAAAACTGGATGAGGGCTGCAGCTCGGGCTGGTCCTACCCGATCTGGATCTGGCCAGAGTACATGGTGAGCAGCACCATGATGGTGAAGCCCGTGAGCAGCCCCGCGTTCTGGATGGCAAAGGTGATCAGGGCACTGCCGTTCTGCTCGTCCTCACGGCTCACCTCGTTCATTTCGGGGAACTGCAGGGGGAAAAGCAGGGGTGGCAAAGGCTCAGCAACAGGAACAGCTCCGTCCTTCCCCATCCATCCCATCCCACCCCATGGATTTCACCCTCTGCTACCCCTCAGGACGCGGGCAAGGCTGAGGTTTTCTTAAGAAAAAAAGATCCCAACCATGCAGGCAGGTTTAGGATTTACCATGTCAGCCAGTGCTATGTACAGGAACATCCCTCCAGCCAGAGCAAAGATCCAGTTGGCAGAGAAGTGGCTGCCAGCCACGATGCCAAAGGCCAGGCCCACGTAGCAGCAGCAGGCAGAGATGAAGTTGAAGAAAAGAGCTTGGCGGATGGTCATCCCGGCGTTCAGCAGGATCACAAAGTCCCCTGCGGGATAAAAGGATGGGAGGATGAGGAGGGAAGGGCTGTTGGAAGCATCAGGACAGCACCGAGGTGCCGGCTTGGAACTCGGGGTTGTAGGACTGTGCAGTATCTTGAGTTGCAAGGGACACGCAAAGGATCATGGAGTCCAACTCCTCTCCCTGCACAGGACACCCCCAAAACTCTCATCATGTGCCAACTCAAGTGTGGGCTCCCCCACTGCCCATAAACTCAGACATTCACATCCAAAACCAACTCCCTCCTCCAGTGACCACACCACTACCCCTAAATTTGGACCTTCACACCCAAACCCACCTCCCCCCTTCACTGACCACACCACTGCCCCTAAATTTGGACCTTCACACCCAAACCCACCTCCCCCCTTCACTGACCACACCACTGCCCCTAAATTTGGACATTCCCATCCAAACCCACCTCCCTCCTCCACTTCCCTTAAATTCAGACATTCCCACCCAAACCCCCCTCTCCCCCTCCACTGACCACTCCACTGCCCCTAAATCCGGACCTTCAAGCCCAAACCCACCTCCCACACCGACGACGCACTGAGGGTTTGTTGTTTTTTTTTTGCCTTCAGATGTCTCCCTCTAAATTTAAATCTCAGACATCATATTACCTCGTTATTTTTAGAGCGGCGGTTACTCAGTGCCGTTCGCAGCCTCGCCTTCCCTCGCTGCTCAGTCCCCCCCAAATCCGCCTTTCCCTCGAGGGGAAGGGCCAACCCAAGGGACGGCGCGGGCCGGGAGAGCGGCAGAGGGGCAGACCCGAGGGCTCACATACCCAGCTCGTGCGGGAATTCCTCGCAGAGGATGGCCACGGAGGTGCTGATCCCTTGGAAGACGGAGACGGTGAAGGAGGCGCCGATGGCCAGCCCGTCGATGAAGTTGTGGAGGCCGTCGCTGAGGGTGATCATCCACGCCAGCGTCCCGATGTCGGAATACCGCACCTCCTTCAGCCAGTAGCACGCGCTCTGGGAGGCCTGCAGGTCCTGCCACAGCACCCAAATGTTCCTGGGTGGGTCACTGATCCCTCCTCCAGCTGGGAAAACCACCCTCCCACTCATTAAATCCACAAGGGGCTGGAGAGGAGCTGTTGGCTTTCCACGAGCCACAGAGGAATCGGGGTCTGAAAGTCCTCCTCACTGACAAGGTGGGATTTTCCCATGTGCCCACCCGCAATCCCACGGGATGAGGCACTCACCTGGACAGAGAGGGAGCCCACCACAGCCTTGTCATCTCCAGACTGGGGCTTGCACTCCAGCTCGCTGGTTACGTGTGGGATCATGTGGTCCAGGTCCCCGTTCTGCAGCTTCTCCGTGACTCCCTCCTCATGGTCCTTCTTGGAAGGCAGAGCCTCGGGGCCATAATGGCTGTGCCCGTGGTGATGCTGTGGGATCAGGGGATTCAAGGCTGTCAGCTACCCTGATATTCCTGCTGTTTCCCACCCCACCAGCTCCTGTTCAGCCTCACCTGGTCCTTCTGCTTCAGGAGCATCTTCAGGACCTTCTCTGTGAAGAAGAAGAGGTAAAAGCCCCCAAACACCACGGCAGATTTGGAAACGTAATAATCTTCCTGAGGGTTGAATCCAAAGGCCTGCAGGCAGGAGGGGACACAGAGAGGATGAGGAACAGTCCCTGGCAGCGTCTTTCATCTGCCTTTGGCCCCAGGGTGACACTGGGCGGGGGGGTGACACAGCTTTCTGACCTCTCTGTGGAGCAGCTGCCTCGGGGACAAGCTCAGAAAATGCTTTTGTGAACCTTTAATCTCCTGTATTCCCTGATCCAAACTGGCCGTGTCCCAAGGCACTGGATCCAGCACCTGAGCCGGGGCGGGGATGCCAAAACCAGGCTCCGCTCTCACAGAGGATGACAGGGCAATCCAACAGCGATGTTCTGCTTGAAGCAGACTGAGGGTCTCCCTGGAGCAGTCCCCTTCCAAATTCCAGCTCCAAGGAGCTTCCAGCCTCCCTACCTCGCTCTTGGCTCCCCTCCGACGCCGCCTTCCCCTTCTCCAGCCAGAAACAGCCCCCGAGAGACAGAGAAAAGGACAGACCCGGGTCCTCTCCCTACCTCGGGAATGAGCTGGAAGAGGGCGTTGGAGTAGAGAGTTCCAATCGCCAGAGCTATGAAGTAGAGGAGCAGCCGCTTGTAAAAGGTCTTCTTCATGAAGGGCACCACGCTGGCTCCCACCAGCGAGCACAGGGAGATGACGGAGACGCAGAGGAAACCATAACCCCAGACTGAGGGGTGAGAGCCAAACCCACCCCCAGGAAGGGGAGAGGCAAGGGAGGAGATCAACGTGGGCATGGGGAGGGGAGGAATCCACAGCGAAACGACAGAGAGAGGAGGGAGGGAGAGAAGAGGACATTCATTAGTGATTGTTGTTCATCTTGGCTTGGCTCAGACCTGGCGCCGAGCGGCTTTGGGAATGGCTCTTTGGGAAGGGTTGGATTCTTGCAGCAAGCAGCTCTCACAGCCGAGTTTTGGCAGCCAGGCTGTGCCCAAGCCAGCTCTGCTCCATGAGCCATTCCCAAGCCACAGAGCACCCAGGTCTCCCGAGCACCTCGTACGCTCCACCCCCATCCCGAGCCACACTGGGATGCTCCGAGTGCTGGCGAGGCTGGAGCGTACATACGGCATCGCAATTCCTGCAAAATCAGGAATTAGAGGCGCTTGGTTTTCGTGTCCAGCGAATGAAAGTTGCAGTTCTGGAGTTGAAAAGGAGCCTTGGAAAAACATCCCAGTGCCAACACAGACGAGGCGATTGTTGCCTGGGAGCAAAGAAGTCAATGCTGGGGGGCAAAAACCCAGTGGAATTTTAAGGCTGGTTACACAGCTTATCCTCTACCCAGGAGCCACCTGCACTCTGAGGAGCCACCTGGACAGTGTTCCAAAGGTGTCCAATCCAGATGGATTCATTCAACTCCAGAACTGTGCAATTACAACACAATTAATTTGCAATATTTCTGTCGGTCCCATCGGAGCACCAGGAAACCTCATGGAAGCCCAAACCTTTGTGGGAACATCAGGCTGGGAAATCAGGGAGAGGCTAAAAACTAAAGGCAATAAAGGATTTGTAAAAGTTGGTTGATTCCAGAGAAAGCCAGTGCTGTTCTCCGTGCTTTTATAAGGGTATTTCCTCCATCTCATAATCCTTTCCCTTGGGCTCACGCCACTAGTGCTGCCCCAAGCACGGCTGAGCCCATCCTTCCAATGAACAAACCCCTGGACACACGGAGCAGGAGCAAACAGCTTCTCCCAGCACATTCCCAGCCCTCAGACCTGCCAGGGCTGGATGACACAACCCCCCTGCCTGCTCCAGAGGGTTTCCTGGTGCTCAGAGAAGGGAGAAAAGCCCTGCAGAGCCCCTGAGACAAGCCCTCAGCCTCGGGGTGACGGAGGGGTCGGTTGGATTCGGCGGGGTGGAGGCAGAGAGGGTGCCCAGACAGCTGCCCTCGGAGACGGGAGAGAGGCAGGGACGTTCTACCGCACCTCTGGGATGAGCTGGAGGAGCGCGTTAGAGAGCAGCGTGCCGATGGAGAGCGCGATGAAAAACGTGAGGACCCGGCGGAAAAAGGCCTTGGCGGAGCACGGCACGATGAGGACTCCGAGCAGGGAGGCCACGTTAATCATGGACACACTGAGAAAACCAAAGCCCCACACTGCGGAACGAGAAGAAACGAGGGCCAGACATTACCGAGGCTCTCGGAGACCCCGGATCCGGGCAGGTGGAAAAGGCTGGCTCCGGGTCTGCTCCCCGGCCTTGCGGCACCGGAGAGTCTCTCCCTGTGCTCCGGATGCTCCAACTGCGACAAAACCGTCATTTTTGTACAGGGAAGGTGGGAAAGAAGCCACTTGGTTCCTTGGGAAAGGCTTTCCCGAGTCAGCCCCAGTGTGAGAGAAGCCAGGGCTGTGCTCGGGGCGGCTGATCCAAGACCTTGGGCATCATCAGGAATGGGATATGCGGGAGATGGTTGAGCTCCTGCCGGTGGCTGGAGGGCAGCAGGTCCCTCCAGGTGCCGGGTCACTCCCTCCCACCCATGGGGATCCATGGCAAGGTCCCCTCCTCATCCAGCTATCCCGGAGGCACAGAGGTTACCCTGGCAAAACCACGCCACGGCACAATCCACAGCAAGGAAAACCCGTGGAGATTTCTGCCTGCTGCAGGCAGGGAATTCCTGGAAACTACCTGTCCTGCAGGTCCCAGGGTGCCTCATGCCCCCGAGCTCCATGCCAGGCCTGGGCACTGCTTGTCCTCCTTCCAGCTGCCTGCTTACCTTCAGCTGAGCTGGGTCTGCTCTCCTCTGTCTGCTCGTTTTCCTCATTTTCCAGGTTTTCGGAGGCGCACGCCCTCGACTCCAGCTGCTGCAGGATGGTGGGGCAGAACTCCTTGAACTCGCTGTGCCCCACGGCAGAGCTCTCGCTCAGGTTGTGGATGGCAAAAAGCTCCACAGAGCTGAAGCACTGGGGAAGGGAAGGGACAGGAATGTGCCTTGAGATTCCCACAGTTCTGCACGGAACGTTTGGGGGTCTGCAGGGATGTTTTGGGGGTCCAGAGAGCCTCAGCCTTACCCGGGAAAGGTTCAGGCGCTGCTGCGGCGGCTGGGAGAGGTTGGCATGTCCCACTCCCACATCCAGGCGGTTCAGCAGGGCCTTGAGCTGCTTGAGGCTCAGGGTCTGGCTCTCTCCGTAGCGCTGGAGCAGGTCCTGCAGGAAGGAGGCTGCGGAGACTCCCGGGCTGTCCCTGCCCGCCCAGACCTGCGGGCAGGGGAGGAGGCAGAGCAGTAGCAGCAGGCAGCAGCTCCGGGGGCCCACACTGGGGATCATGGTGCCTCTGGGATGCTGGGAGAGAAAACACACACTGCTGTTAGCTCTGCCATTCTCAGCGCTCCAACTGCCACGGCTCCATAGGGAGATGGCAGATTTCTTCCACAAGGGAAGGGGGACACAGTGCTGAGGGCACCCATATCCTGAAGGGGTGTTTGCACCCACTTCTTCCCTGTGCTGAGCCACCCTCAAGCCCCCTGCTCACCGTGGGGGGCTGCCAGGACACGGCGCCCGGGGGTTCTCCAGCTCCGCAGCGCCTCGGGACCTTGGGAAAAGCAGCGGGTGGTGGGAAGCAGGCAGGGCTTGTGCCTCTGCCAGCCCCAGATCCAGCTCTCCGTGGGGTAAGGAGTCACGCTCCAGCTCCTGGCCACGCGTGGCTCCCCCTGTGTCACTGGGAACAGGACACGAATCCCTCCAGGACCTCAATGCCAGCACTTGGAGGACACGGGAGCCCAGGGGCCAGAGGTGGCCTTTTCATTAGGTTATATTTTAACCAGGATAATTACCATGAACCGGGTCCTTCCCGGCTCCAACTGTAGGTGCCTTTATAGTGTTTGCCCAGAGTCAATCCTTGCCCTCTCCTGCTCCTTTCATATGCGCCGGGAATCAATAAAAGTGGGGTGGCACAAACGCGGGGTGCAGGGGAAGGGGCTTGGGGAGAGGGGAGCACGCCAGGCACGACCTGCACGTCCACTCTGGGAGGCACCCAAGAGGCTGGAACCCAGGGTTAGGGTTTTTTCCTGCCTGGAAAAGCTTCACCAAAAGGTGGACAGTGAATTTGGGATTCGCAAGGACAGGGAGAAAATAACAGCCTGCTGCCCCTGTAAATGCAACAGCCATCCCAATCCCAGCGTGGCCTCTGGGCACACTCTGCCTCCTGGTTCCCCTTCCCAGGGGCTCCTCGATCCCCCTGGGACACCTCGCAGAGCCTGGCCTGTGCTGATGGCTTGCAGATTCCAGTCTCCTCCAAAAACAAGCCCAGGACATTTTTGAAGCCTGGCCAAGCAATTGTTCCAAAAATAACCTGGGGCCAGGACTGTGAAGAAAAGGCACTGGAGGACCTGCTCCCCATCCAGGACCCCATTCTGCCTCCAAAGGCTCCCACATTCCCACAGGTTTTACCAGCTTACCACCACTTTGTTCTGGGGAGGTTTTAGCCTCCTCCTGCCAGGGCTTAGCTCGGATACTTTGGCTTAACCCCTCTCCTCCCAAAACAGCGGAGGGAGCTCATCCAGAGGGGTGCTGGAAACACCCTGATGAGCGGGGAGACCTCTTCAGGGAGCCCAGATCCTTCCTCTGCCTCCCTATCCCCATCCACCCTTCCAGGTGGGTCCTCCTGGGCTACGTGGGGCATCCCGGTGGCCAGTGACTCCCACAGGTGCTGGCACACAGCCCACGGAGCCAAAGGTTTGTCCCAGTGGCCGCAGGTCCCAGGAGTACTGGCTGCTCCTCCCTGCCCGTGCCAGCCGAGTGCTCCCCATATCCCCGACCCTGCCGGGAGCCATCCCGCCGGCTGCACACCGATTATCCCGGCCCGTGCCAAGGCATGAAGCCCTGTCCGGTGCCAAAATCGCTCCCAGGGGTTTCTCCCGAAGCCGGGCTGAGCCGGATACACCCAGGGTGGAAAACCGGACCTCAACTTTTCCCCAGCGGCCAAGGGCAAGGCAGGAAGCGCTGCGCGGGCAGAGCCGGAGCTGCACCAGCTCGCTCCGTTTTAGGGCAAAACGAGGTGGAGGAGCCGCCCCTGTGGAAGAGAAGGGCCCAAAGAGGGACATCCCGAGGGGCTCCGACCCCCCGAAAACCACGGGAAGCTCAGGGCAAGGCAGGAGGGTGCCAAAAACACATCCAGCCGCGCATCCCGGGACAAACGGGTGCGGCGAACACCCCAGAACACAGATCCTCTGCATCCCGCCGCTGGCTGTGACCCCCCCTAAACCTTCCCCGGCAGCTTCCCAAACTCCTGCCCGCTACCTTCAAGGGCGTCCTCCCGTCGGGATCCGCTCCCGGAGCCCGGAGCCAGCGCCTGACCTACTTTATCGCTCGCTGGGATGGAGCACAGGGTTAGGGACGAGCCGCTGCCACGGGAAGGGACGGATGCCCGGGAAGGATGTGCCCGGGAGCAGTGCCCGGCAGCCACGACAGCACAACAGGGCTCCCAAGGGCACGCAAATCCTTCCCATCTCCCTGGAGGCTCACTTCCCGGAGACCATCGATCCCGGCTGCAATCCAACTCCCCCCTTTCCGAGCGGGAAGGTGACGCCGGGAATAAGAACCGCTGGCAAAGCTGAGCATGACCCCGGCGACGTCAGCCCCGCGCCAGACCATTCCCGAAATCCTGCGCAGGGACAGCTCGCTGGAAAGGAGCGGGGAGGAGGGGCTGGGGCAGCGGGGGCTCCCCGAACCCCACCGGGATAAACCCCGCTGCTGCCAGGGCGCTCGGAGCCAGCGGGGCCGAGCTCCTTCCGGAGCAAACGCTGCTCCACGTGTCCTGCGGGCAGCGGGGTCTGCAGGAGCTGCCTGCGGGAAGGAGGGTTTCCATGCCCCGGGGCTCGTCCCGGGACAAGCAGAGGCCACGTTCCCGGGTCACGGACCCCCCTCCGCTCCCCTGGAACCTCCGGACAGGGTCTCATCCTTTCCTTTCCCTGGTGTCCCTTCCCGCAGGCCCTGGGGCGGGCAGGTGGGCAGCAGAACCGGGAACTGTCCCGGGCATCCCACCCCACACGGACCTCCCGGTCCTTCCCAGTGCCGCCTGTACCGGAGCTGCAGCTGCTGCTGCCGCCCCCAGCCCCTGCCCCATCTCACCCCACTCCCCATCCCTGGCCCCTTTGCCTCCTGTCCTGGCCCCAGAGCTTTCACTGGTGGTGCCAGACCCCACAACAGGTTCCTGCACCCCAAAACTGCGTCCCGTACCCCAAAACTGGATCCTGCACCTCAGAGACAACCTCTGCTTGCACCCCTACCTGCCCCACACCGCACTGGTAGTCCTGAAGTGTCTCCCCCCGCCACGGCCCAGCTCACGCCCTAGGTCCGCTCCAAAACCCCTGCATCCCGCCCCGCCTCCCGCACGCTTCACT
>VXBA01001421.1:48950-60087 GCA_013399895.1 Serilophus lunatus
CACCCACCCCAGGAACATTGAGACCCCACCAAAAAACTCACCAAAAACCCGCTAAAAAAACGCTCCAGGATCCCCAAAAACCCACCAAGCCCACGCCGAGATACTAAGTTCCCCCAAAAAGCCCAACAAAAATCTCCCAAAAAACCCATCCCCGGAACACCGAGATCCCTCCAAAAAATCCATCAAAAACCCGCTAAAAAACCACTCCAGGACCCCTAGAAACACACCCCGGGGACACTGAGAATGCCCCAAAACCCCACCAAAGCCCACCCCGGCACACCGAGAGGCCCAAAAAAGCCACCAAAAGCCTCCCCAAAACCCATCAAAAACCCCACCAAAAACTCCCAAAAACTCACCAAAAATACCATCAAAAACTTCCCAAAAACCTACCCCGGGGACACCAAGACCCTCAAAAAACCCACCAAAACCCTCCTAAAAACCCACCAAAAATATCACCCAAAACTTCCCAAAAACTCACCCCGGGGGACACTGGAACCGCCAAAAAACCTATGAAAAACCTCCCAAAAAACACACCCCGGGGACACCAAGACCTCAAAGAAACCCCACCAAAGCCCACTCAATAACCCACCCCAGGGACACCGAGACCCCCAATAAACCTCCAAACACCCACCCGGTGCACCGGGACCCCCAAAAATGCACCCCGGGGACACTGGGACCCCAAAAATCTCCCCCAAAAACCTCCCAAAAACACACCCAGGCAACACCAAGAGCTCAAAAAAAACCACCCCAGGGGCACCAGGACTCTCTGAAACTCACCCTGGCTAAACTGAGCCCCCCCAGGGATCCCCAAATATCCCTCAAACACTCACCCCTGCGGAACTGGGACCCCAAAATCCCAATCCGTGGCAAAGAGACCCCTGAGGGACCTCTAAACACCCTCCAAAAACCCATTCCAGGAGCACCAGGATCCCCAAAAACCCACCCTGGAGGAACCGGGACCCACAAAACCCCCATCCAGTGGGAATTGGGACCTCTCAAAATCCCATCCCAGGGGCACCAGGATCCTCCCAGATCCCCCAACCACCAGCCTGGGACCCCCAAACACCCCCTAAACACCCTCTGGGGGGCACTGGGATGCCTCAAACCCCCACTCCAGGGACACCAGGACCCCACAGAGCCCTCCCCGAGGGTACAGGGTACCTCTTGGACCCTTCCCACAGACCCCTCTGGGGACACCAGGAGCCCCTGGACTCCCCCAAACACCCACCTTGGGGTCATTGGGAGCCCACAGGACCCTCTTGGGGGCACGGGGCACCACATGAACTCCCCCCCAAATGCCCCTCTGGGGACACATGGAAGCACACAGACCTCCCTTGGGGTTATAGAACATCCCTCAGATCACCCCAAACACCCTTTGGGGACACAGGACACCCCTCAGCCCCTTCCCAAGAGGACACAACCCCCACCCAAGGGGACAGGGCACCCCAAGGACCCCCTGGAAGGGCCCAGAGGGGCTTTTGGGGGACTAACCCTGCCAGCCTGGCAGCCAGGGCCGGTCCTGGCTCCTCTCCCTGTGCCAAGGAGGCAGCAAGGACAAGGACAAGGCAGTGCTGGGATATAAAAATGCTGCTGGGACAGCAAGGACCCCCACCCTGCACCCCCAGTTTGGCCCAGCACCCCCTCAGGGCCAAGTTTTGCTCCCAAATCCCGACCCAGGCTGGGCCACGGCTGCCAAAGTCCGCCAGGACTGGCAAATAAACAGGGATAAAGGGGTGAATGATTAACCCAGGGCACAGGGTGACAGCACTGCTGTGACCCCCTCTGTGTCCCCTCTCCATCCTGGGATCCCCCAGGAATGAGGGGGCAGGATGTGAGCACAGCACCCACCCCTGTCACCCACAAACACCACGAGGGAGCAGCTGCCAGCAACGGTTTTATTGAAATGAACCAAAAACCGCTTCCAGCAAAGACAAAAACTAAGGAATTCCAAATTTCTTTGGTGTTAAAAGGGAGAAGGGAGGCTGGGAGGAGGGTTCTGGTGGGCCCCCATCCCTGCTGGGGATGCACAAGGAGGGGTCTGTGGCACCCTGAGGAAAAAGCCACATGTTTTGGGGCGTTTTAGGGTGGGTTTTTTGGGTCTTACAGCCCCATCCTTGAAGTTCTGAAACCTCCTGACTAAGGCAAAAAAACCACCTGAAAACAGGTGAGAACTCAAACTTTCCCCTTGGGATAACGACCTGAATCCACAAAGAATTCTCCTTGAGAAACCAGTGACTCCTCAAGAACAGGAGAGCCAGCCAAACTGGGGCTGGTTTGTACAACAGCAGCTCGAAAAAGAAAAACAAGGAGAACTTGAAACTTCCATGGAAACACAAGGAACTGGGGGAAGAAAATCCCAGAATCTTTGGGAGTTCCATCCAGCACCTGCACAGGGATGAGGTGTGGGAGAAACAGCACCTTTGGGGCTCATTAACTCACCCCCCTTTACTGGGAGGACTGGAAACCAGTGGGATATTCCTTTGGGTTCATCCCCATGGAGATAAATCCCAGGAGCCCACAGCTCCGAGATGCTCTGGAGCATCCTTTAAACCAACACTACAACCTTCAAACCAATAAATAACAGGAATAAATTAACAACAAAACAAGGAGTTATAGAAGGTTCCCCCACGCAAGGGGGCAAACTGGTGGCTGGGCAGGGGGAATTCTGGACCCAATCCCAGTTTCCCTGTCCCAGCACTAAAGGAAGAAGAGCTGCTCGCTCAGGCGGGCGCTGGGCTCCTTTCGCAGCACCTGTCCCACCAGGAATGCCAACCTGTGGGCGTATTTACATGGAGCGGGGACACGGATGGTGCCAGGCCAGTTCCAGTACAAGTGGCACAGCTTGAAAGTCAACCTGAGGACAGGGAGAAAAAAGGGGGAGGGGGGATTGGTGATTCCCACGAGCCTGTGTGGGGCTGGATCCGCTCCCAAAGGCCAAACCTGCTCCCACCCAGGTGTTCCTTCCCGCTGGAGGAGCCAAAGGTTGGGCTCTCCTTGGGCAGGGAGAGCAGCCACCCCGGGGTGACAGTGTCCTCTGTCACCTCTGCCATCAGAGGGATGGGGTGGGAAGGGATCCGCCTCCTCTCCCTCACCCACATCCTCCCAGTTCACCCGGTTCAACCAGCAGGCTCGGCCCAGTGCCTGCACAGGGACCTGCTGCCCCCCTCAGCCCACTCCAGGGGGCTGGGTTACCCCAAAATAAACAAATCTGAGGGGTCCCCACACTGAAACAAGGCTGATATTCCATCTGCAGGATCCCATGGGCTGCAGGATCCTGGGGACCTCTGGACCCCTGCCCTTCCCTCTGGAGGATCCTGGGGGGCTCTGGACCCCTGCCCTTCCCTTGGGAGAATCCTGGGGGTTCTGGATCCCTGCCCTTCCCTCTGGAGGATCCTGGGGGGCTCTGGACCCCTGCCCTTCCCTTGGGAGAATCCTGGGGGGCTCTGGATCCCTGCCCTTCCCTTTGAAGAATCCCGGGGGGACTCTGGATCCCTGCCCTNGAGAATCCTGGGGGGCTCTGGATCCCTGCCCTTCCCTTTGGAGAATCCCGGGGGGCTCTGGATCCCTGCCCTTCCCTGCGAAGGATCCTGGGGGGCTCTGGATCCCTGCCCTTCCCTGTGAAGGATCCTGGGGGGCTCTGGACCCCTGCCCTTCCCTTTGGAGAATCCTGGGGGGCTCTGGATCCCTGCCCTTCCCTGTGAAGGATCCTGGGGGGCTCTGGACCCCTCCCTTACCTCTGGAGGTGCAGGGGGCTCAGGTTGGCCGTGTTGCACATGCAGATGTAGCGTGTGGGAATGCTGCAGCCCTGCCGGGAATGATGGGCCAGCAGGAAGAAATCCTGACTGGGGAGGGGAAGGAAAGGGCTTTTTACACCCCCAGTTTTATTTTTTTACACCCCAAGATGAGTTTTTCTGCACCACTGAGCGCTCTGAACCCCAGGCTGGGGTTTCTTTGCACCCCAAGATGGTGGTTTCAAACCTCAGCGGGGGTTTTTTTGCACCCCAGGGTGGTGTTTTTTGTACCCCAGCGTGGGTTTTTCTGGACCCCAAGGTGAGTCCTGCACCCTAGGATTTTTTTTTGCACCCCAGGGTGGATTTTTTTACACAGCAGGGCTTTTTTCCACCCCAGAATGGGATTTTTTTGCACCCCAAGGTGTGTTTTTCTCACCATACATGGTTGGGGTTTTTTTGCACCAGATTTTTTGTACTCCTTTTTTTATGCCCCAGGGTTGTTTTCTCCACCCTGGGATGACTTTACAGACCTTTTTTTTTGGGCACTCAAGTGATTTTTTTGCACCCTGGGGTAGTTTTGCCACCAATTTTTTTGCACTCTGCAGTGTTTTCCAACCATTATTTTTGCACCCAGGGTTTTTTTTTACACCCTAGTGTGACCACTTTACACCCTGGGGTGCATTTACACCTTTATTTTTGTACCCCAGGGTGCGTGTTTTGCACTTCAGGGTGTTTTTACCACTACTTTTTTTGCACCCCAGAGTTTTTACACCCAGGGGGTGGGGTTTTTTCTCTCTCCCAGGGTGTTTTCCCTCACTTTCACCTCCCCCAGCCCCAGAGCTGCCACTCACCTGCCCGAGCTGGTGATGGTGTGGTCAATGACGGTGCCTGGGGGGGATGATATGAGCTTGTTGCCTGTCAGGCTGTAGAAGTTGGTGCTGATTTGCTTCTGCACCACCATGACCACCAAGCTGGGCTGGTAATTCTCGAAGGTGTTGAAGCTTTTCTGTATCTGGGGCACCTCATACTTGAGCACTGTGTCGAGCTGGGGGTCAGACACCCCGTCCCGGTACACCACGATCTTCATGGGCAGCGAGTGGTTCAACTGGAGGAGGGACAAAAGTGGGGAGAATTTGCTGGTTTTTTCTCTCCCAAAAACGTACAGGAAGAGCTGGGGAGTAGGTGTTCACTGGGTTGCCAGGGATGGAGCTCAGAATTTAACCCAGCACCTTCAGAGCCCCTCACTACACTCAGCACATCTCTGAGCTAGTAAATGTAGCTCAGAGTGGGTTTTGGGGTGGGCTGGGAGGGGGAGGCACAGAGAAGTGTTTGTGTTAATCAAGGAATTCCAGAATGGTTTGGGTGGGAAGGGACTGGAAAATCATCCAGTGCCACCCCCTGCCATGGGGCAACCTGGCCTTGGACACTTCCAGGGATGGGGCAGCCACAGCTTCTCTGGGCAAATCCCAAGGGCTGGGATTTCTCCTGGCCCCCGTCACACGCTGTTTTTCTCACGCTGTGGGGACAAGGCCAGGGCTCAGCAGTTCAGTGCTGGCAGAGGTGTAACGTGGCACTTCCCTCTGTGCAAACTAATCCTGAGGCCAGTTCGCACATTCCCAAGATAAGGACGAGCTGTCCCAGATCCACATCCAGTCCAAAGGCTGTCGGGGAGCTCTGCTCGCCCACACAGCCCCCCACTGGCACTTTTGGGGTGTTATTCCCTTGTTTTGAGGGAATTTTAAGCCATGGGACGGTTATTTTGGTGGCCTCACCTCGTAGAAGCGCTTGAGGGCTTGGGACAGGCAGCCCCGGAGGCTGTCGGCGATCTCCTGGTGGGGCAGCTGGAATACTACCCTGGAGTACCACCTGGTGAGGAAGCTGGACATGGAACGGGAATGAGCATCAGGAATCACCCCCAACTCCAGGCAAAGTCCACCAAGGTGTTGTGAAACCCAAACCCACCCCTGGCTCAGCATCCCCAGCCCTTTCCCCAGTGATTCCCAACACAAACACGCTGCTGGGCACCTTCCAGATCGGGACAAGATTTATCCTCAGCCCCTTCCCATCCAAGGAAGGTCATATTGGGGTGGGAACCCCTCCAAATTCCCAGGGTAGAGCAGGAGGAACACCTCCCAACTCCCCAGGACTCCACGTACTGGTTCATACTGGCCACAAATCCGATGACGGAGTGCATCCCACGGCTGCGGCTGTGGTGGACGTCCATGCCAACAACCATCAGCTGTTTCTGGAGGGGGGAAAGGCAGGTGGGATTTAGGGATAAGTCAGACACCTCCAGGCTTGGATCCCTCCAGCTCTGAGGGCTTCCTGTGCGCCAAAGAGAAACCAATCCCAATTCTCCAGCTGGTTCATACCCCATAACTACAACAATTTATCCTCCTCAGAGCTTCCAAGCTCATCCCAGGCCTCTTCCCGGGGTTTTCCTCTCTTACCAGTGGGATGTCAACCCCCCAGAGCTGCCCGCCCAGCTTGCAGTTGATCTGCAGCAGAACTTTCTGGACAATGCTCCTGATCTTGCCTGGATGGCCTGTGAGGGACTGCATGCTGATGACCTATGGAGCGGGAAAACACAGGGAAAAGGTGAGGCTGGAGACTCCCACGGCTTCCTGGGAATGATGGTCCCACCCTGCCAAGCCCCTGGCCCACCTGGGAGGGCACAGAGGCCTGAACACAGCACAGCTTCTTGATGGCTCCGTACATGTCCTCCCGGTTGTGGGGGATGATGCACACGAGAAGCTGCACCTTTTCCTGCAGGGAATCACGGAATTCCTTAGGCTGGAAAAGCCCCCTAAGATCACTGAGTCAAACCTAAGGCCATCCATGGCCCCAGGTGCCACATCCATGTGGGTTTTGAACACTCCAGGGATGAGGACTCCAAATGTTCCTGGGCAACCCTTTCCAGTGCCTGACCACCCTTTCCATGAAGGAATTCCTCCTGATGCCCAACCCAAACCTCCCCTGGCACAACTAAAGGCGGTTTCCTTCTGTCTTGTCCCTTGTTCCCTGGGACCAAAACCCACTCCCCCCCCAGATCCACCCTCCTGTCAGAGAGTTTTAAGGAACAATAAGGTCCCCTGAGCCTTCTTCTCTCCAGACTGAGCCCCCTGAGCTGCTCCCATCCCACCTGCGCTCCTGCCCTGTGCTCCCACCTGTCCCATGATCCCTGGGAATGTCCCCTCTCCTCACCTGGCTTCCCAAACTGCTCTGGATACTCCCGATGTAGGAGTCGATCCGGTCATCCCGCAGCTCCTTCACTGTGGGCAGTCCCACCTGCATTCCCATGGCTCCACAGGTGCTCCTCATGGCTGTCAGCAGGTCCTTGGCCAGCTGCTGCAGCCGCTTTGGATACACCAGGAGCCAGGAATTTAGGGAGATCTGGGAGAGAAGACAAGATAGACAGTGCTTTTGGGGTGTTTCTGTCTAATTGTGCAGCTTCCAGCTCTGGAGCACAGAGGGGAATTTGGGAGAGGGGGATTTTGGAGAAGGGAAGCAGCCCAAGAGGAATCTGCAGCACATTTCCATTTGGCAGAGGAGGAACCTGAGGAGCACAGAGGGAAATCCGGGAAGGTAGCCCAAGAGGAACGTGGAGCACATTCCCATTTGAGAGAGAGCAAGCAATACAAGAGGAACATGCAGCACAGAGGGGAATTTGGGAGAGGCAAAATGGAACCTGGAACAGAAAGGGGAATTTGGAAATGGGAAACTAGCCCAAGAGGAACCTCAGGAGCACACAAAATGGAACTCCTGCATCTGAAAGCCTTCCTCCAGCCCGGGAGGAGGTGGGAAAGCAGACACCACATACCTCTAACTCCTTTGGAAAAACAGGCTGAAGCTCAAATCCAATATAAACAAGGGAAGGGTTTGAGCTGGAAGCAGCTCAGCCACAACGGCAGCGCTAGGGAAACCCATCCCAGTTTCCAAACAAGGAGAGGCTGTTCCCATGGGCTCACCACTGAGATGGGCATGTCCTTCGTCACCTCCTTGTGCCAGCTCAGCTCCTCGTTGGGGAAGAAGGAGCGGTGCCGGAGGTTGATCCGCTCCATGGGCAGGATGTGACCCTGGGTCTGGACAGAGCAGGAATCCATGGCTGCCCCCATTCCCAGGGGGAACGCCGGGAGCCCAGCACCCCCACAGCCCTTACCCTGTAGATATCCGTGTCCAGGTGCAGCCCCCAGCCTTCCAGCTCCTGGGAGGCCTCCGGGGTGTCCTGGATTCGGCGCAGGAGCAGAGTGAGGCGTGTGTAGTGCTGCTGGGGGGTCTGCATCATCTCCCACATCACCTCCTGCAGTGAGAACCCTTGGCTGTGATGGTGGGGCTCAGAGGTCCCCACCAGCAGCTCCCCAGACCAGGCACTGCCAGCTTGGAAAAAGCAGAATCATCGGGTGCAACAGGCCCTGACCTTCACCATCCGATCTTTCTTCTGCACGCAGGACAGCCCAGTCAGGAAAGTGAGTTCTGGTACCAGCAGCACAATGTCCAGCTGACGCTGCAAAGGCACCATCAGCATTCCAGAGGCTGAGAATCTCTGCTCTCCCCCAAGGGCTGGAGGAACCCAGAACAGACCCTGGATCTTCATTTCTCTGAGCCCGGCTCACCTTCTGCTCTGTTGTCTGTTTTGCCTTGGGCCTGTGGATGAGCAGTGGCTGGTCCAGATCCCTGATGGTGATCCCATAGGCTGTGCTGGAAAAACAGTACAATCATGGAATCCTGGTTTGGGTTGAAAGAGACCTTAAAAACCACCCAGTTCCAACCCACTGCCATGGCAACAGGTGAGACCTTCCAGCTCCTGCTCATCCACCTTGCATCAGTGCTAGGCACCAAAAGCCTTTCCCAATCCCAAGGGATGATCCATCCTTACCTGTAGTACTCCACAAGGGTGATTTCCTGGCCACTGGCCAGGGTGAAAGTGTCCTTGGGGGTCTTGTCCCAGCCGATGTCGTCAACCCTGTAGGTGCGGTTGTTGTAGCGGGTGATGACCACGCTGCCCACCAGCTGCTTGATGCACTCATCCTGGAATGTCCTCTGGTCCTTGGAGTAGAGTGTTTGCCTGTGGAAGGAGGAGAGGCTCAGGGAATGCTCCCTGTCCATGCCATCCCAAAAATAAACCACCTTTTTTTCCCCCCCANTACTGGGAAAACATTCCTCGTCTCCTAAAACGCCTCCTGGGCTTTTCCCCCCTCTTCTCTTACATCAAATTCAGGACAGACTCGCTGCGGATGATTTTGTGGATGGAATCCACCATGAGGAAGACGCCGCCGTCCTTCTTCCGGATGCTGACAGCGTATCCCGGCCAAATGTGGAGGCTGTGTCCAGAGGGAAAGATGCCCAACGGCACCTGGGTTAACCCAGAGCTGCCCCAGCAACACCCACAACACACAGGGATCTGTTTCCCAGCTGGCTGCCAGCTCCTGACTTTGGAAAATAGCCACTCCGAGGTCAGGCCAGCCAGAGCTGACTTGGGAAAACTTCCCAATTTCCAGGCTGCTGGGCAAACAGGGATGTCCCTGGCACCCACCTGTGTTTCTGTAAGGTGGTGGCCTGGGCAGGCTCAAAGAAATTTCTACCAACCAGGCTAAAATTTAAGTTTAACATCAACCTACGGGTGGAAAAGGTGGAAATTAGGAGAGGATCAGGCTTGGCAGGGAGGAGGAGGAGGACACTCCTCCTTGGAGCCCGAGGAGGGTCTCTTTGGTGCCTCACCTCCGGAAAACCACGTTATAAACGGGGATGCAGAGATCTGAGCTGGGCTCCAGGGCCTTGGTCATCTGGATGGTGATGGAAACCTCCTCCCCATCACTCTTCCTCTGAGCCTTCAAAGTGACCTGCAGGGCGAGGAGGGGGGGTTCTCCCAACCAAAATATGGGCTGGAGGACTGGGGAGAGGGCACCCAGCATAAGACAACCCTCCCTTACCTTGGGAATCAGGATGGGCAGGAAGAGGATGGAGCCATCGAAGGCCAACACGTTCCCAGTCATGGCGCGGTGCTCCTTCAGCATGGCAAAGCGTGTGCTCCTGCACTCCACCTCGGGGCTGGGGACACACAGGGGCTTTTCTTCCTCCCCTGCCACCCCCCCAACCCCACTCAGCCCCTCCCAAATCCTCCTTCAGGGGGAAAAGCTGGAGCTCTTTGCTGCGCCGGCCGCTCCATCTCGTGGCAGGGGCATGGAGAGCTCTGCCCAGGGACATCCCCTCCTCGAGGGGCTGGGGGGCCCCTCAGGAACACCCCAATACCTGAAGGTAACGTAGTACTGGTAGATGGCTTCATTTCGGCAATGGATTTTCACCAAGTTCAGCCCTATGGGGATGGTGGTTCCCTTGGTCCCTGAAGTCCTGGGAAAGACATGGGGTCAGCAGTGACCCAGCAGCACCTGCACCCCCAAAACGTGGGGCTGGGGTCATCACTTACAGCTTGGCAGCAGGCAGGGGGGTCCCCGGGGTGGGCAGAGGCAGCAGGCAGGGCTGGGGGCCAGGTGGGTTCAGGGTGGGCACAGCAGTGGCTCTTCCAAGGTGGGTGGGCAGCGGGTCCCCTCTGCCTTGCCACAGGATCCTGTGTCCCCAGAGCAGGCAGGGGTGAGAACCAAAATACTGCAGACACACTGGGGGTGTCCTGGTGCCCCCCCGAAATCCTCCCACTAGGCAGGTGGAGCCATTGCTCCTGTCCCACAGCAGCCTGGGGTGGGGGGTGCTCAAAACACCCAGTTTTGTGGGCAGGACACCAAGGTGGCCCCGGGAATGTGGCCCCGGGGTGGTCACACCGATGGTGGCACTGGCGGAGGTCCCCCAGCCCCTGTCACCGGGGTGGGGGATGGAGCCATGGGAAGGGCTCAAGGACAGGGCAGGAGAGGGGACAGAAGGGGACAGGGGGACACCGAGGGGATAAAAGGGATAGGAGGGACTCAGGGAATGAGGGGATGGACGGGATGGAGAAATAGGGGAATAAGAGGATGGTGGGGTGGAGAGGATAAGGGAATGGGGGGATAGGAGGGATGGGGAGGATACAGGGAGGATCCAGAGGAGGCCGTTGGGGGATGGGAGGGACTCACTGCCCGCGCGTGGGGAGCGGCACCAGCCCCGTCCCTTTGTCCTTCTCCTGCTTCTCCCGCGCAGGGCCGGGCTGAGCCACGGCCTCCCCGCCACCAGCACCGCCACGTCCTGCGGGAGCAGCGGCCACGGTGAGCCGTGAGGGACCGGGGAAGGGACCCCACCCCCCGCCCGTCTCCACCGCTCCCTACCGAGGGGCCGCTCGCCAAAGCCCAGCCCGCGGAACAGCGCCGGCAGCGAGGAGGGCGCGGGCAGGGGCTGTGCGGGCAGGGGCGGGCGCTGGGTGAGGGCGGCGAGGCCGCGGAGCCCCCGGGCCCTGCCGGGGCCATGAGGGCGCGGACGGTCCA
>VXBA01001421.1:73486-87618 GCA_013399895.1 Serilophus lunatus
TGTCTAGTCCGGGAATGGCAGTGAAGGGAGTCTGAGATCACCCCGAGTAGGCCATACTTGCCCTCCATCCCACCACCTTCCCGAGATCCCTATTCCCGCTGTCTCAGGCCTCACCAGGCTCCCCAGAGTCCCCCACGGGATGCTCCACGTCCCATGGCACCCTCTCGCTCCCTCTCCCCACGGAATGATGGTCTGGGGAGGGAGCAGAGGCGAGGGGGGGAACCAGCAGCAAGCGGCACCAGCCACCCCAGGATCCCGCTCCGAGCTCCCAGCGGCGCTGGAGAGGAGCATCCCTCCGGGAGCCAGCAGCGAGGGGGGCCCTGCCCCAGCCCCCCCAGCCCCGCGGCTGCCTCTCAACCAGAGGCTGTAACCTGACGTCTCCTACGTCTGAGGGAGGAAGCGAGGCGGGAAGGCCCGTTTGGGGTTGGGAAGGGGCTTCTAGGCTCAGAGCAGCTCCAGCACCGGGGGAGGGAGGGAGCCTGGGCGGGCGAAACAAGAGCAGGAAAGAGTTGGCAGCGGAAAGAAGCCCACCGGGTCGGTGTCTTTAGCAATCCTTTATTCCAACCAGCTTGCTCGCCGCCACCCGGCATCGCCGTGCTCTCACCGTTCTCCCCGCGGGCATCCGACGGCTCCGGGCTGCTCCCGCAGCCCCCGCCGGCGCCTTTCCCCCCGCTGCGGAGACCCCCCCGCGCCGGGGCTCTGCCAAGGGCCGGGGGCACGTACCTGGGTGCCGACACCGTGGGCATTCCCGGGCGGACACATCCTTACGCGCGAGCCGACGGAGCCGGCTCCTGCCTCCCGTCGCCCCGGCCAGCGAGGAGGAGGAGGAGGAAGAGGAGGAGGAAGAAGGGGTCACGTCTTCGCCGGGGGGAAACGGGCGCCCAGACGGCCAGGCTGCCCGTGGCACTGAGGGACGGGGCTCGTCCGGAGCGCAGGGACCCTCCGCGGCTAAAAAGGGGCCGCACGGGAGATATTTTGCCCAGGGATGGCCGGGACTGACCCCGGGGGGGACCAGAGGAGGGACCTCGCTGTGGCCGAGTCCTCCAGGGTGGTCCTGCTACCGGGAAAGCCCGAGACCTGAGCGGGGAAAAGTGGAGGAGAGGGTTTGGTGGTCTGGGATTGGGGCAGCCTCCGTGGGATAACCGCATATCCCAGCGGAATGAGGGAAAGGAGGGAAAAGGGGAGAGGGAAGGAGCCTGAAGCGCGTCGGGAGGGTACTCACCCGGCTGCCCCGTGGTCCTGCTCGGCCGCCGGGTTTCCCTGAGGAATCACTCTGAGGAGGGTGCCGGCTCCCGACGGCTGGGTCCCCTGGGCCACCCTACTTGCCTTGGTTTTCATTGAACAAATAAAGCAAAGACACTCGATCCCCGGCCCCCGAGTCTCTGCAGCTCCGGGGAGTCCCCGGAGGCTCCGGCTGATGTCAGTCCCGCTGCTCACGCAGCCGGGCGGCCACGTTGCCTCTCAAAAACGGCCAAAATGCAGCGGGAGGGGTCTAGGAGGTGCTGCACGGCCAGGATGATGTCCAAGGCACTGCATCACACCGAGGGGATCCTCTCTTGCACGAGAGTCCCGTGGCAGCTCCCAGCCCCGGGGGTGATGCTCAGTTGCATCCAGCGTTTTGCTCCATGTCCCCGTCCCTACCCTCCCGAGACCCATCCAAAGGTGACACCGTCTCCTGGCGGGGTGGCCCGGGAGAGAAGAGAGGACCGTGGAGCAGACAGGGATAGGCAGATAATGGTTTCTGGGGAGGGGGATCGCTCTGGAGAGCTGAGATATGGACAGATGTTGATCCCGGGAAGCGGAGGGAGCCGGTGCCGTGCAGCGTAGCAGGGAGCAGCAGCAGAGCAGAGCAGGGTGTCACCGTCCCCCCACCCCAGCAATGCCACCCAAGGGGTGCAGCACCCGGGGCAGAGCACATCCCTGTCCCCAGCTGGACCCCAGAAATTTGGGGACCTCCGAGAGCACCCCCACCACCTCCAAAGTAGAATACAATTGATGCCCAAAAGAGGGGAAATCCTCCCAAAATATGCTGCCAGCCAGGCTGCTGGAGGCTGAGGGGATTTCAGACCCCATGGGGGTCACCCCACCACCGGGCAGAGACCGGGGGCTGCACCCCAGGCGTGGGCGAGGGGAGTGTTAGCGGCAGTCTGGGGCTGCAGGGAGGGTCAGCGGGGTCAGGGAGGGCAGGGGAGGCCGTGCCAGGGCTGGGCAGCTCTACCTGAGAAGAAATGGGCTTTGAAGCCCTTTTTGGAGACAGTGTTGTCGGATTTGAACTCGATCCTCATGTTGTTGTACTGGGAGGTGATGACGTCGGGCTTCTCGGCGCCGCAGAACTTGCCGTGCAGTTTGGAGTCAGCCGTCAGCCCACTGCGCACCTCCACGAAGTCGTATTTGCACACCTGGGGGGACAAAGGCGTATTTGCACACCTGGGGGGGGCTCACACGGGTGGGGGACACATGGCTGGGGACACGGAGGTGCCACCCCAGGGGCTGCAGGGAGCAGAGAGCAGCTCCTCCCCCCTGACTCACATCGTTGCCCTCGGTCTCGAAGAAGTCAAACTGGAGGGAGATGCGGTACTGGGTGGGGGCCACCAGCTGCCAGATGCAGTTCTTGTTGGGAGGATATTCCTTGGGCCACCCCGGGCTGGTGATGGAGCCGTTGAGCTTGGTGAGGAAACCTCCACAGGCGGCTGCAGGGCGGGAGGCACCCGGTGCTCGTCACCTCCCCGGGCTCCACAGGGTTAAGGACACTTCGGGCGGCATCGGGAGATTTTGGGGGGTTTGGGGGGCACTCACCCTCGCAGCGGCGCTTGTCAGACGCCAGCTCATAGCCAGGGTCACAGGCGCACTTGTAGCTGCCCAGGGTGTTGACGCAGCGCTGCTCGCAGCCGCCGTTGTTGGGACGGGAGCACTCATCCATCTCTGGGTAGAGCAGTGGGAATGAGCGGGCAGGGGGCTGGCACCACCCCCCAGTACCCCCAGGAACATCACCACCCCACCTTTGAAGAAGTTGACGGCGAACCCTGCCTTGTTGATGGAGCCATCGGAGACAAACTTCATCCAGAGCTTGTTGGAGGTGCTTTTGATGTCGTCGGGTTTGTCGTAGCCGCAGTAGCGGCCAATGAGGCTGCTCGACTCGCTGCTCCCATCCCGGATCTCCAGGTAGTCGTAGGCACAGCTGTCGTGACGCTCGATCTGGTGGGAGGGGTGGGTTAGAAGAAGGCGTGTCTTGGCCTCAGCACCTGCAACCCCTCCCTGCCCCTTTTCCTGCTGCCCCCGTACCAAGGGAAGGTGCTGCGAAACTGAGGCAGCGTGGGGGGATGCGGAGCCAGGAAAGGCAGCCCCAAGCCTGCCCTGGGGGGAGCACTGGGTTGGGGAGATCTCTACATCCCCACCTCAAAGGATTGGAAGGTCAATCCCACGTGGAAGCCCTCGGAGACGGTGATTTTCCAGACGCACACCTTGCTGGGCCGATAGTCATCGGGGTAGTTTGGGGACTGGATGTGCCCGTTGTCCTTCTTCACGTCCCCCCCACAGATGGCNCTCGATCCAGAGGCGGCTGTCGGTGGAGATGATGGACTCGGGCAGCTTGTTCCCGCAGAACCTGCCTGGGGATGAAGGCGTGCTGGGCTGCTGCCAGCCAGGAACCCTCCCCTTCCTCATCACCACCTCTTCTTCCTCCCGACCACCTCCTCCTGGTTTCCTCAGTGCCCCTGTCCAGCCTAAACCCAAAGCACTGTTTCTCCTCCCTGCTCCCCTCCAGCTTTTCTGGCTGTTTCACTTAAACTGGTTATTCCAGGATCAGATGGGATTTGGAGAACATCCAGTTCAAGGGCATGGGATTGGGATACTGGAGTTCCTTGGGGAACATGATGGGGATAGGACTGGGATATTCACAACTCTTGGGAAGTGCCCAGGTCACATGGATGGCACTGGGATCCTGGAATCTCCCTGGGGAACATCCAGCTCATGGGGAGGGGCCCAGGATACTGGCATCTCCCTGGGGAGAGATGTGCCAGCCAGCTGGATCACCCAGGCTGGTTTCAGTGGCGCGGGCCAAACTGGGAGCTCCATTCACCCCAATGACCCCTCTGGGGGTCGGATCCCCCCACCCCAGGGCTTCGGAACACCAGCCAGGCAGGGAGAGAGGCTGAGGAGGGCCCCTGGCCTGGCTGCCAGAGCATTCCTGGCGAGCAGGAGGAGCGGGCAGGAGGCCCCGGGTTGTTACCTCGCAGCGTGGCCTTTCTCCAGAACCCGTCTCTCACCTCCACGTAGTCGTACCAGCACAGCCGGCTTCGGTACAGGTCCAGGGTGGTGAAATTCAAGATGATCTAAGGTTGGGAAGGAGCAGGAAGAGTGTGTGGTGAGCTTCCACCATGCCCTGTCTGCTGGGAGCCAGTGGGAACCAGATGGTACCTGGACCTGCACTTCCTGGAGCATCCCAGCACGCAGAGGGATGCTGAGGTTAGGGACACCCAAAAACAAGGTGGGAGATGGAGCCAAGAGGGAGAGGAGGGCTGGGAAGAGGTGGGAAAGAGTACCTTCTCTCCAGGAGTGACAGAGATCCTCCAGACGCAGTGCATGTGGGCAGAGTATCCATTGGGGAATTCCGGCGAGGAGAAGTTGCCCTGGCTGTCCTGGAGTGTCTCCCCACAGGCTGTGAAGTGGGGAAAAGCAGGCTTCAGTCCCCCAGGAAGCCCCTGCAGCTCAGACCCACCACCTGCTGTGCCTTTTTCTCCCACCCAAATTCCCAGCCCTGAGGACAAAAAAATCCCACATCACCGCCTGGCTGCTGCATCCCAAAAACCTCCCAGGTTCCTGGCAGCCCCCTGGCCCTGGGGCAGGATCCATCCCGTCCCCCCCCGTGCCCTGCCACGCCGCAGGGGCCCAGCTCGACGCCCGGGCTCCAGGCAGGTTTCCACAGCCCCGCTGGATCCAGCCCAGCGTTGCCATCTGGAAGCCACATGATCCCGTGGCCGCGGCACACGGAGCTTCTCCGCGGCTGTCGGGGGGCCAAGGCAGCCCCCCCACCCCTCCCACTCGGGGGGAGCCCATGAGCTGAAAGGTGAAACGGTGCAAAAAAGGCCTTTTGAAACCTGGGCTCGCTGCCTTTTTTCCCTCCTTTCTTTACAGTGGAAACAAAGGGATCCAGAGAGGCTTTTTTTTTTTTTTCCTCTTTTCCTTGCTCCAAACTAATCACTTTTCCTGCTCCCCCGCAGCCCCTGAAGGCGGCGGGGCCGTGGGGCCCCTCACAAAGACGTCCCTCTTCCACAGGCTGCTAATTAGTTGCTGGAATTAAGCAGGAGCATGCGGGAGCCAAACTCCTTGCAGATGTTGCCAGCCCAGACCCGGAGCACGTGCCTGCAGCCCTAGGGCAGGGGGGAGGACTCGTGCCAGCCCCTCCCTGTGCCTGGGGCAATGCCACCACTCGTGGTGACGGTTCTTGGTGCCCTTCAAGGTGCCAACACGTGTGCTGGTCATGCTGAGCACCCCTTCCTCTGCTCTGTTCCCAGTGGGAATCGGGGGCTCCAGTGTGACCAGGATGCCCCATCCCACCTGTATCAACCCCGTGCCTCATCCAAACCCCTCCTGGTGCTGGGGTGGGATGGAGGATTCTCTTGCAGGATGGTTCCTGAGGAGGCTTTGCTCTCGGAGGGTGCTGTGTGGTCAGAGGGTGCTCTCTGCTCCTGCAGGATGCTCTTTGGGGACTTTTTTTGGAAGGAATACTCTTGGGGGATGCTCTTCTGAAGAATACTTTTTGAGGGATTTTTTTTTGGAGATGCTCTTGGAGGATACTCTGGGGGAATGCTCTTCTCCTGGAGTGTGCTCTGCAGGGGATGCTCTTCGGAGGATTTTTTTGGGGGATGCTCTTGGAAGATTCTCTTGGGGGAATGGTCTGCTCTTGAAGGGTGGTCTTGGGAGGATGTTCTTTGGAGAGATGCTTTGGATGATGCTATTTGGGCTGCTCTCGGGGATGTTCTTTGGAGGATTTTATTTGGGGATTCTCTTTTGGGGGATGCGCTTGAAGGATGCTCTTAATGCTCTAGGGAGGATGCTCTTTGGGGGATGCTTTTGGAGGATGTTCTTTTGAGGGATGCTCTTGGAAGATTTTTTGGTGGCATGCTTTGCTCTTTGGAGGATTGTCTTGAAGGATGCACGTTGGGGGATTTTTTATGCTCTGGGGGCATTTTCTCAGAAGAGCAGAAGGACGGGGCAGTCGAGGACACCTCTCCTCACACAGGCAGAGCCCTGGGGCTCACTGAGCTCCTGCATCCAACTTCTGCTCACAAAACCCCCTAAAATTGCCACGGATGGCCAAAGGCCTCTTGTGTGCTCCCATGGCAGGGACGACCCCGAAAAATGACTGATCCACCGGGACACAGGGAATCCATCCAGGGTGACGCCACCTTCACCAGATATTGGGGTGAAGCAAAGTGACATCCTGGGAGATACGACCCTGTGCGTGCTCCCTGTGGCAGTGACAGTGTAGGGGACACTGATCTGGGCAGGGGACACTCACCTGGGCAGCGGTAAAGCTTTCGGGCCTGGGCAATGTCCCCTTTGCTGAGCCGTGTCCTCTGCCCGATGGCCGGTCGGACGCCGTTCACGTCGTATTTGGGCAGGATGGTGTCGAGGAAGATGCCCCTGGGACAGGAGGAGGGTGAGCCGGGTGGGAATCACCGGCCCTGCGGCTGCTCCCCGCCACTGCCGGGGGGGAGGATGCTAAAAACAGCCCGGCTAATTAAAACCAGCCCAGCTAATTGAAGCCTGCGGGCCGGTGAGTCAGAGGGGACGTGTCCCCAGCGGAGGTGACCGCGGGGACAGCAATTCCCTGCGCTGGAATGGGACATGCAGGGCTTTATCCCCCCCGGCACACTGTGAGGGGAGACTTGCTCCGAGGGAATTGATCCTGTGCAGGGCTGGTAACCGTCCCTTGGGTTTGGGGACACTGTGACGTTGTCCCCAGGGCACAAGGGGACACAAGGCCGAGCCATTTCAGGCAGGTACCTGGAAAAGGTGTTCCTGGCGTAGTGCATGATGCTGTCAAAGTCGTACGTCTCCCCCAGCGACTCCACCTCCTCCGGCTCCATCTTCAGGAAGTTGTATTCCTGCCCTGGGAGAGCAGGATGGGGAGCACACCATGGCAGGGAGGAGGAGGAGGAGGAGAAGGAGGAGAAGAAGGAGGAGGAGGAGGGAAGCTCATCCCTACCTGGCTGGATGTTCTCCCGGATGATGGAGACGTGGTCATCCCGGTCAGGACGTGTGTGCTCGTGCCAAAACCCGATGACGTGGCCCAGCTCATGCACCACGATGCCAAATTTGTCACAGTTTTTGCCGATGGATATGGCCTGGGGTCCCCCTCCTCGGCGGCCCACGTAGGAACAGCACCTGGGGGAGCACCAAGTGAGTCCTGGCCCTCCAGGAGACCACCCCTGTGGTGTGGGCATCCCTGCCAGGAGCATCCCACATGGTTTGGAGCATCGGTGAATCATCCCTGCTGCTGGAACTTCAGCTGTCCTGCCCAGGTGAGGGGCTCAAGCTGTCCCTCCAGCTTCAGTTCTGCTCGGAGATCGGAAGAGCTCATCTCCTGCCCCCAGGCTGCTTGGCATGGGATGGCACAGCATGGCATGACACGGCACGGCTGCAGCAGCCTCAAATCCCAGGGTCCCACCCTGCTCCGTGGATGGGCTCTTGCCCGTTCCCTGCAGCTGAGCTGGTCCAGCCCTGCGTTCTGGACCCGGGCTCAGGGTTTGCACCCACGCAGGGGCTCCCATTCCAGGGGAAATCCTTCTCCTAACCACCATCTGCTTGGCCGGGGCTGTGCCCTGACGCGTGAAGACGCTGAGCTCGTCCAAACCCCTGTTTCCTTTGGCGTCAGCCCCGCTGCAAGCCCGGGCTGGTGCCGCGCCACCAACCTCAGCCCCCAGCGGCAGCTCCAACACCTCCTGCACCCCAAACCAGACCCTACAACGGGTCCCCTCAGCGAAACCGAGCCCAAAATCCGTAGGGCAGCTCACCTTGGAGCACCCCAGGGCCCCCCCGGACGTACCCACAGGGCCGGTAGGTGAACACGATGTAACTGTCCTCGTCGTTCCGCTCCAGGAAGGTGACACAGGTGTGCTTCTCCCAGTGCCGCATCGCCTGCCGGAATATGGCTCGCTGGCTGCCTGCGGAGGGGCGGCGGGGGCCGTCAGCCCTGCGGGGGGAAACTGAGGCACGGCGGGGCCAGAGAACCCCCCCTCCAGCCTGCACTCACCGCTGAAGTTGCCGCTGATGACATAGGGGATGACGCCGTCCGGCCACACTCTCTCCGGCCGGGATGTGGCGGCCCGGCGGCTCCGAGCCCGCTGCCGGCCCCGGCCCCGCNTGGAGAGGGGGTTTTGGGGTGCGGCGGTACCTGAGGAGTTGGGGGGCAGGCGGGTGATGGTGTGACGGGCCAGGTCCACCACCCGGTCCACCTGGAAGAGCCGCAGGTCCTCCTCGTCCAGGGCGATGTCACCCAGGAAGGCGGCTGGGAGAGGAAGAAGAGGTGTGAACCCCCCCATGCCCATGCTAGGGGACTCTCATCGGGTGCCTCTGCCCAGCCACTCTGCACCTTGCAAGCTCTGAAGAGGAAGGCAAGACTTTCCTCCTCCCTCTCTCCTTCAACTGAGTGTGGTGCCTGCCTGGCTCCCCCTTCTCCCCAGCAGCTGGATTCAGCCCCACGCTCACATCTGGATCACATAAAGCTCATCCATCACTTTTTAGGGTTTCTATTATTATTTGTGTTGCACAATTGCCTTTTTTTTTCGCCACTCTTCTGAGTTTAAGACCCCCTTCCTGCCCAGCTCCTGCACCCCAGCCTGGTGCGAGCTCTGACAGCCCCGGGATGCTTCAACGACCTCTGAGTCATCTGCCAGCACGGAGCGAAGCCATATGGCCCAGGAAGATCCTGCTGCGCCCAGCGCCCGCAGGAATGGAGCAGGAAGGGAGCAGGAGGGGAGCGGGAGTGGAGCAGGAACGGAGTCGGCCGTCTGCCGGGGCTGGGAGCCCCCCTCGAGCGCCGGCGGGGGCAGAGGTTCTTCAGCATCACAGGGCTGGAGGACATAATCCTGCACAGCCCTTCCTCCTCCTCTTCCTCCTGCCCCCCTCGGTGACTCAGTGCCGCGGCTCCCGGCGTCAGTGCTTGGCCAGCACCGATCCCTGGGGATCCGGCTCCTGCGGAAACGCCGTGGCCGGAGCACAGGGATCTGGCCGGGGTCACGCCGAGGCTCCGGAGGTGGCCACAGAGGGGTGGAATGAGGTTCCTCGCCAATTTTGGGGTACCCCGGGGTGAGCGGAGGGTCCCGGGCATCCCGTGCCCTCACCATCCCATGGGAAGGGCAGTGGTGGGGAGTGGAGTGGCTGGAGCAGCTCAGAGGATGAAAGAGAGCGGTGCCAAGGTCGTGCTCCAAGCAATTAGCAAATGGATCCCAAAAGAGCCACTAATTATGAAGACAAGGCAGGACAATTAGGATAACCCTGAGAGGTCCAAAAAACAGGCACAGGGTGAGAGGGACAGCCATGGGATGAGAGGAATGGTCTGGATCCTATTCCTTCTCATGGCACCGAGCCCAGACCCCGCTCCGGCAGCGGCGCGGAGCACTTCGGGGTGAAAGAGCAACATTTTGCGTCTGTCCCCAGCACTGACCGGTGGGTGAATCCCATCGGAGGAAGCTCCAGGGTGGAGAGCAGACCTGCGGCAGAGCCGAGGGAAGAGCAAACAAGCCGGGGCCGGCACCTCCCCTGGCAGCGACCTGCGGCTGGCACGGCCAGGCTGCAATTTGAGGG
Source organism: Serilophus lunatus (assembly GCA_013399895.1). Classification (NCBI taxonomy): domain Eukaryota; kingdom Metazoa; phylum Chordata; class Aves; order Passeriformes; family Eurylaimidae; genus Serilophus; species Serilophus lunatus. The sequence continues at coordinate 83,297 of VXBA01001421.1, forward strand.
CAGAGCAGAGGCAGGAGCTGGCCCCGGCCTCCCCACACCCTCCCCGGGGCCGGGAGAGACGTGTCCGAACGGGCAGCGTGGGGGAGGACCAGGGCCGGGGAGAAGGACGAGCATCCCGTGCCAAGAGCTGCATGGAAAGACAAGGGAAAGTAAGCTCGCTTACAGCCGAGCAAGCGCCGGCAGAGCCAAGTGATATAGAAACCATATGTGAGGGATTTGGGATACGTGAGAGAGCCGGGCAGGCCAGCCCGGGGACGTGGGGCTGCTTTTCCCGGTGATGTGAGGCGGCATGACTTTCCAAAAACTCCCCAGCCCACGGGGGAAGGCGTTTTGCGGCTCCTGGAGGGGCCAGCGGGGCCGTGGGGGGACGGCGAGGGGTTGCCCCGGCAGCGATCCCTGTACGGACACGTCAGGGACAAGCCCGAAGTGTTGGATTGAGAAACTTCCAGGTTGGTTCAGGCTCCGGTCACGTCCTCCTCCCACTCACTCCCTGTGCACTCATGGCATGAGGTGCCAAGTGGGGTGGTTTGGGGGGGGTCTCTGCTCACCAAAGCCCCCCAGACACAGCTAAACCCTACCCCCCACGAGTGGCTTTTTCAGGGGCACTGCCATACTGATGCCACTTATCCCTTCCCTGTTCGTGTCACATCCTCCCTCTGAGATGGAGGGGACTCCCTGCAAGCAAAGGAGATCCCCTACAACTGAAGGGGACTCCCTACAAGTGGGGGCCTGTGGGCAGGAAAGGTCCCAACTTCTGTTTGGCAGAGCACAGGTCGGAGCAGGGGGAAACACCCACCAAGGTGTCACCCCTCCAGCACCCATTCTCTGCTGCCTGCACCCTCATCCCACTGAGTCACGGTACCCAAGAGACCCCAAACCACGGAACAAAGATCCACGGCCGTTCCCAGAGAGATCCCGGTGTCCCTGAACCATTCCCAGCCCGGGAGACCATGGACTGTGTTTCAGGGACTGCTCTCTGCTCAGTAACAGAGGTATCGGGGGCAAGGTCCGAGCCACGGCACTGCCAGAGGGGAGGATGCAATGCCAGTGGGGAGGATGCAATGCCAGCGGGGAGGATGCAATGCCAGCAGGACACCAGCTTCGAGGCCAGGCGTGGGGCACGGTGGCCCATCCGCCAGTGAGGAGCAGACTGGGAGTGGGGCAGCTCTGTTCATGCACATCCCTCCCACCGCCTACAACACAAGCAGCCGTTTGAGACCTGCGAGGAGGCTCCCACCGAGCTCTTCCCCCCACACACAGCCAGGAGATCGCTCAGCCCTGCGCTGTTGTTTAACTTTTTGTGCTGTGTTTTCTTTCGGGTTCTTGGAACGGTGACGTAACCCTGGGGCTGAAGCTTTAGACAAACAAGGTTTTTTGTTCTGGACCTGAGCCAACCCCCTCAGCATCCCATCCCGATCCTACAGGCACCTCCTGCCCCTGCACAACTCCATGGCTGTCCCTGCGGAGTCCCTGTCCCCTCGCCTGAGACTCAGGAGCTCAGCATCCTTCATCCCCCTGGGCAAGGCATGCAGTGGAGAGGGGCACCCGTGGGCCTGACCTCTCTGGCGTGGCTGGGATTTTGGGATGAGCCTGACCTCGGACTCCACCAAGGTTGGGAACCGTGTTGCAGGAAAAATAAAATATAATAAGCGGTGGGAAGAGGCCAGGGCGTGAACACGATGTTCTGGTGATCTGGGAAAAGCAAACAGAGCAGTGGGGAAGCCTTGGCAGGGCGGGTGGGAGATAAACAGTGAGGGATCATATTCCAGGTCAGTCTGGGGCAAAGGAAGCTCCGCACATGGTACAGGGCAGGAGGGACCTTCATCCTTGTGCAGGCATTGCCAGCCCTCCAAGGGCACCAGGTAGGAAGAGTACCCTCATCCCTGTGTGGATCCCACCAAAGGGCACCAGGTGGGAAGGATCCTTATCCCTGCACGGGTCCCACCAACACTCAAAGGGCACTGGGCAGGGCGGGAGGCATCCCCTCAGCCCAGCATTCCCTCCCTGGTTCAGCAGCCCCATCCCAGCCACTCCAAGTCCTCGTGTGATGCCGATCCATGAGCATCACTCCCAGCGCAGGAAGGATTCGGAGTGTAGAAGAAAGCAGCGGGAGAGCTGCTCTGCCCTAGTCCGGAATGGGATGGAGGACAGAGGTTCAATAGGTGTATCCCGGCCTCAGCCGAGCTGCCGGGTTGTAAAGGCACGGAGTCACGGGAGCAGCATCCCACTGGCTCGCAGAGCCGTTAAATATGTGAGGAATGCTCGTCGCACCGCCCCTCGCCCCCGCACGGCCCAGCTGCGCGGCAAAACACGCCGGGGCCGCGGCCAGAGCAGTGGGGACCCACTCAGCCAGGACTGGGGGTACCCCTGGCCCCGGGGGTCTGTCCTGCCCACGGAGCCCCAGGGCAGAGGTGTGTGTGCGAAGGCAGAGGGATGTGGAGCATCCCGGGGTTGTCGGGATGAGCAGATGGATCTCCCCGTGCTCCCCACATCAGTCAGTGGCCCTGTGAGACCCCCTGTGAGCTGGGACAGGGATGAGGTGAACCAGTGCAGCCCCTCTCCCAGTGCCCCTCGCCGGAGAGAGGGAGCAGCCAGCCTGTAAATGCCGGGGCCAGGAATATTTGCTTTCCCAGAGCACCTTCCGACCAGCACAGCAGGCACAAAGCAGGAATTCAAGCCTTGGAGGCCAGGCTGGGAGCCAGGCCAGATCACGGCTCCTCTGCAGCCATTGGGGAAACTGAGGCACGGGGGGACAGAGACAGCACCGAGGGGCACCCCTGAAGGAGCCAGTCATGCACACATCTGGGACCCCCCGCCTCCTGTTTCCTGGCTGGAGCATCCCTATTCCAGCTGGTGCTTTTGGGAGATCCAAGGCTGTGCCAGCCTCCAGCGCTGCACAACCAACAGCTAAGGAAGCTAGAGATGCCCAGGTAGAACACTCAAGGCAGAGGGATGATCCCTATCCCTAATTCCCTTCCGTGCATCCCTCTGTGGCCCATTTCTGCCAACGCTTCCCCGGGCACCGACAGCCAAATTCCCTCCCCAGCCCTGGGCATTGGGATTCAGGCTCCAAATCCTTTGCCTGCCCTACTTGATGAAATAAGCGTTGTGGAGCCTCTAATAAACACATCCCAGGCCAGTAAAAAGCTTCCAGGGACAGGAAATGTCCATCCGGGGGCAGGTTGGGAGTGGGAGGGACGGTTTGATCACTCCAGGGGAGGATTTTCCTTCTGCTCCTCTTCCGTGACAGCAAACGGAGGAGAAAGCCTCCTCCAGGGCTTGGCATGAGGGATGCCAAACGTAAGGTATGTTGGAGCCCCAGGACAGAAGGAGCCATGTGCAGGGAGCGGGATCTCTGTGCATCCCCTCTCCAAAGCCAGGTCACCAAGGAAAACACATCCCGAGTCAGCGGCACCGGCCCCTGTGAAAGGGAGAGCTGCTGGAAAGGAAAATATTTGGGAATTGCTTTGCCAAGGGGATGTGGGGGGTTGTTGTCACATTGGAGGGGAGCCTGGTGGCAGCAGGAACAGGATTCCATCGGGGCCACGGATGTGCCCCAACGGCCGGCTCTGCACATATCGGTTATCCCGGGATCTCACGGCGCTGTGCCTGTCCCTGCCTCCAGCTCTGCCAAGGGACACTGACTCCTAAGGACTCCCAGAGCTCTGGGCATTATCCCCATGGCTCTGTTTGCAAACATCCCCCTCCTCGTGTTTTCGCTGCTCAATCCTGTCCCCACCCCCCTCCCCAGCAACCATTAGCTCTTTCCAAAGGCTGTTCCCAGCTCCCTGGTTGTGCTGATAAACCCTCCTGCGGCTCAGGATCTTCCCCGTTCCCTTTCCCACGTGCATGGAGGGGGTTGATGCAAAATCTGCATCAACAGCACAGCAGTGACCAACCACCCTCCTGCAGCCCTTGGCCAGGTGATGAACGCTACCCCCTCTTCCCACTGCTCAGTGGGATGCAGTGGGATGCAGTTTTCTCCAGGAATCCTAAGCAAAGCCAGGAGCAATCTGGAAGACACATTCTCGGCCAGGAAACACCCACTATGGCACAACTAAGATGAAAAATTTGGGGAAAACTCCCCTCCGTGAGCCATCCTCCCTCCTTTCCCCGTATCCCTCCCGGCTGCTTTGTTCTCCCTGGATCTCCCCGAGGCCGTCCCATCCCGCTGGCCATGTGTTTCCATGTGTTTCCCAGCCCCTGCTCGGCGGTGGATAAAGCCTCAGGAAACGCCGTCTCCCCCCTCGGCACGACCCGCCGGCGTGAATCAGCAGCCGGAGTGTTTCCCAGGAGCCGGGAAGGGAGGGCAGTGAGGAACG
>VXBA01001421.1:112269-124673 GCA_013399895.1 Serilophus lunatus
CGGGGAAGGGGGGGAGCAGCTCCGCTCTGCCCAGCGGCGAAGCGAGCGGGATTAGCGATGCTTACTCACCTCCCTGGGGAAAAGCGGGAGATTAGGGATGGGAGACGCGTCCGACCCTGCGGCGGCGAGGCCGTGCGGGACCGGTGTGACTGATCCGGGACAGGGACCGGGACCGGGGAGGCTGCCCAGGCCCCGCCGTACCGGCGGCCAGGGCTGGAGGGGAGCGCAGGCTGCCAGAGCAGTTGGGCTGTGGCCCTAATTCCCAGAAAGCTGCTCGTGTGGGAGTGAGTGTCCTCCCGTGCCCTCCGCTCCGCCGCAGCCTCCAGACTCCTGAAGGTTTGACGTGGTTTTTTTTTTCCCTTTTTTTATTTTTTTTTTATTTAAGCGCCGGGTGCAGATTAACAAAAGCTCTCGCAGCCATCGCGCCCGGTGCTGGGCACGGGAGGGGCATCGGGGCTGCTTCCTCTGCCTGTGCCCTCAGCTTCCTCACCTGCGCCGCGGTGGAGGCAGGTAGGTGCGTGCCGGGCTCAGTGCCGAGGCTGGGAGGAGGAGGAAGGAGGAGAAGGAGGAGGAGAAAGGGCTGGAGCTCTGTGTATGTAAAGTGGACTCCGGGCAAGCTCGAAAGGGGGTCCATTTTGCCCGAGGAAAAGGCTGGATTTGGGGTTTTTTTTCCCAGTCAGAGGTAGCTTGTGGGTCTGGGAGTGCAGGGCCCTTCCCTGGAGGGCCCAGAGGTGCTCTGGTCCAGACTGGCGGCGTGGGCACTGGGATAGGGCTAGCAGGATCCTGGGCTACTGGAATATCAGCACAGAGGGACTGCAGGGTATCAGGACCCTCTTCTAACCCCCTCTCCAGTGCTGGATCATCCCAGGAACCCCCTGTCCTGCATGGCCACGCATTCCCCCCTTACCCCAGGGGACACGGTGAGGACGATGTCCCCTCCACCCCACATCCTCACAGTGTCCCTCTCCCCCGTGCTTCAGCTTGGAGCAGGGCAGGGATGCCAAGGGTTCTAATTCGGGTGTTTCCGGCCTCCCGTGGCGTCGTTCTGGGCAGTGCTCAGCTCATGGGTGTTGGCGTCCCTTGCTTGCCCTCTGATTTAAGGGAAGAACCAGGGATTTTGGTGCTCTGTGCCAAGCCACCAAGGCAGATCCTCCCCGGCGGCTTTATCTCCCAGCAAAGCCTGAGCTGGCAAAACTCAAGCCCAGCCTGGACCCCCCCAGATCGCCCTGGGGGACCCTCCACGGGTCGTGTTGGGACAGACAGGGAGTGGAGGGACCCCGGCCAGAGGTTGTGGATGTGAGAGCCAAGCATGGATTCTGCTCCTGGGGTGGGGGAGACTAATGGCTGAGCCCCAGGAGAGCTTCCCACAGCGTGGCTACCCCGCGGGGGTTGTGCTGGCCCGGGAGAGGCTTCCCGGCGCCTGGAGGGCAGCGCGGTGGGGAGGGGACAGTGCCCGGGGATGTTGTCCCGGTGCATGGTGGGAAATTCCCTACTGTCCCTCCAGCATTCCCCCCCCCCCTCCCGCCAACCGCTCCCTGCTCTTTGCCCCAGAAACGGCTGCCATGGGCACTCCTTGGGGCTTCCCAGTTTCAGGGTGTTGTATCCATCCCTCTCCCCACTTGTGCGCTCCCTTGTGACGTTCCCAACATCCATGGGAACCACCAGACCTACTCGGCCACATCAGGATGCTGTAGACCCTTCCCGGAGTCCCTCCCGGCTGCCAACTCCCCCACAGCCCTTCCGGATCCATCATAGGCGAGGAGAGGAGGGAGGGAACGGGAAGAGTTTGTCTTTCAGCACCTTCTCATCGCAGGCAGGCGTGGGCTCTCCCTTGCCCCGAGCCCTGTCTGGGTCCCCTCCCTGTTCCCTGGCACCCAGTGGGTGCAGTGAGCAGCATCCGGGCGCCAGGGCCCCCCCAGACCCTCCCCTCCACAGCCTGCAGGGCTCCAGGGGATCCCACTATGGCTTGACCTGTGCCAGTAGTGGCATGGGTGACCTAGATACCCGCTGGCTTGGCCAAATGACCGCAGTGGCACCCGGTGCCCCAAGCCGTGTCCAGCAAGGGTTAACCCTGACTCCTGGCTCCCAGCGGGACCAGACGGCAAGGAAGCTGCTGAGCTGGGAGGCCACTCGTGGTTCTGTTCTTCATCACACTACTGGGCTCCCGTGGGCCCTGGCTGCCCTCATCCCTTCTCCTGCACCCCCCGCCCTCCAGCCCCCCGTGCCAAGCTGTGCCGATCCGTGCCGAGCCATGCTGGGGGAGCCATGAGCATGGATGTGGTTTATGTAAGGAGTGTGTGTCCCTGGGACACACGCACGTTACATAAACCTGCACGGCACTGCTGGCATCAGCACCACTTCACTGGGAGCCTAGGAATGGAGGGGTCTACCTGGAAAACCCCCATGGACCTGCTTCCCTCTTCTCCAGGGCTGGAGCATCACTCTGTGGGAAGACAGTGGTGGGAGCTGGTGGGTTTGGGGTCAGGATGTCTTGGTGCTGGGGACGGTGCAGAGTGAACCCACATGGTGCCAGTTCTTGCCTGGTGGGCTCCAGGGCATGAATGGCATGTGTATGACCTTGGTGGGCTGCAGGGCAGGGGTGAGCGGCCCCTACAGAACTCCCCATCCCTCGGCAGGGTGGCACCATTGGGTTGCTGTCACAGCATCCCGGTGCTCCACAAGGCCCCTCCGCACCCCTTGGAGCACATCCTGCTCTTCCCACCTGGCTGCTGCAGGGTCTGCAGGGAGGCAGAAGAGTGCTCTGCCTTCATCCCAGCCAGCCAGAGGCAGGATGGACATGGCTCTGGATGAAGGTGGCAGCATGGCTTGAGGCCAGATCCGAACCGTTTGGGCAAGGCCAAAGGCTTTGGGAGCTCCCATCCCATGGGTTGGCCACACACTCCACGCCACCACCAGCCTCCCCAGCACCAGGACTGGGGGGGCAATTTGGCCCGTGCCGGTGTTTCTCCCATTCCAGTTTCGCCCAGAGCAGGCGGCTGGAGCCTTTCATTGGCGACAGGGCGGCATTGCCGAACAAAGGGCGCTTTCTTCACCCGCACGGGGCAGAGCACACCTGCCCGCCTTGGCACCGCCGCCGGTGCCCCCGGNGCGAAGGCTGCAGATCGTGGGGAGCAGAGCCACTACCACCGCCTCGTCCTGCCGTCAGGCGCCCCAGGATGCTCAAGGCTGCCTAGAGCCGCGGGAAGGTCCCACTTGTGCTGCTCACTGGATTACCCCCGTCCCTGAATCCCAGTCCACCAGGACCCCCAGCTCGTAGGACGATAGGCAGGAGGAGCACGGAGCCCCCCAAGCCAATGGATCAAAAACTCCAGCTCCAGCATTCGGAGAAGAACATCCCCAGGGCTGCCCAGGCGGCTTTCTGCCTCCTCCAGATCCCGGAGCCAGATCCCTTCAGCCTGTGGGTTTAGGTGTTCCCACCTGCCCGGCTTTGCCTCTCTGAGACCCGGTGTCACCAGCGGAGACACCCGCTCGTCCTCAGCAGTGGGGTCCCTGATGGACCCTCCAGGTAGCTGTGGGGTGGAGGGGATGTCTGGTGGGACTGGCCTCTTGTACTCCGGATGAGATGAAGGACAGGGGACAATGTCATCCTGGGGGAGCTGGGGGGACCCCGGGGATGGCATGTGGTAGGGCAGTCTTGGGGCACCGGGAGGGAGCTGTGCTGGGAGCAACTTCCTGGAGTGGTGCTGGATGGGAGAGCCTGGCTGGGTCCTTCGCTCCGCAGGGATGGAGCGGGTGTCCCCAGGGTGTCCCTGTGTCCCAGGGTGCCCTGGCTCCGACGGGGTTCTCCTGGACGCTTCCCGAGCAGCGTGGGAATGAGGACTTTGCCCTCTCTGGGCAGAGGATGTGACGAGGACAGGCGGCTCTGGGAACACACACTCCTGTCCCCATCCTGCTCCTGTCCCCATCCCAGCCGTAGTGGAGGCTCTGTCCCACGCCGCGGCAGGGCTGGGAGCCGAGTGAGCCGGTACCTTGTCTCCCTTGGCTGTCCCGGCTGCGAGGCAGGGAGGGCTGCAGGGACACGGGGAGGGGAGGCTCTGCACCCTAGGTCTGCGTGTGGCCCGGGTCCCGGCGGAGGGTTAATCCAGCAAATCCCCCCAGGCATTTCTCCCAGGAGGGGCCCCTTGGAGCGGGGAGCTCCCCCCTCGCTGGAAGCCCTCCTGGGAAGCGCAGCCCAGCCCTGGCCGGAGGCAAATACCTGCGCGGGGCTCGGCCTCCCCACGCTGGGTGCCAGCGGCCGGGCGCGGGGCCAGCCTGGGTGCGGAGGGACGGGTGGGCGCGAGGTGCGTCCCCGCCGCCAGCCCCACCGGGATGGGCGCAGGAGGGACGCTCCAGACACGTGCCTCCGCCAGATCGTGCATCCCGACGGATGCCCGGGGCATGGGAGTCAAAGATCCCCTCGTCATGCTGGGGAGCTTCCAAGGGGAGGATGGAGCTGGAGGGTTCAAAGCAGCCCCACAGCGGCACCCCCAACCATCCCCGTGCCTCAGTTTCCCCACACCACTTCCCGGGCACGGCTCGGTGCAGTGCCCCGCTGATGCCCTGCTCTCTGCCCGCAGGATCCGGCCAGCCCGGGACGGCGCCGAGCACCACATGAGTGTCGGAGCAGCATGGCCAGCGACGCGAGGATGGGGGAGACCCCACCGCGGTGGAGGAGAGCCCCGGACGCAGCGCAGGACTCCCGGGGGATGGAGAGCAGCGGGATGGTTTTATCCCGAAGCGCCGCTGCCGAGCTGGGACTCCCGGGCTACCCGGAGCCCAGCAAGCTGAGCTACGGCATGGAGAAGGAGTGTCCCTGGAGGGGCTCCGAGGGATGTCTGGGACCAGTCCGGGAGCTCGCCGGGGGACGGCTGGGCTGCCCTTACCCCCCGCCCCCGCCGTGCCTGCGGGACGCGCTGTGCCGCCCCAAGGATGGAGCCGAGCTGCCCCCGCTGCTGCCCCCCAGGAACGGGCAGCCCAAAACGGGCTGGGGGGAGCCCTGCAAGGAGCGCCCGGGCCCGCGGTGGGCTGAGGCTGTGCTGGCCCCGCTGGCCCTCTACAGCCACGCGTACCACCGCTACCCCCTGCCCGTCCCGCCGATGGACACGCAGCGCCCCGGCACCGCCGGCAAGCCCCGCCCCGCCGCGGGGGACACGGCCGGAGACCCTCCGGCTTTCCGACACTGCCCCTTCCTCGTGGAGGCCAAGCACAGCCCCTTCCTCCTGTCCTCGCTGCTGCCCACCGGACCCACGACTGACCCCTCGTTTGGCGGCGCGGGGACGGAGGGACCGGGGGCGATGGGGGACGGGAGATACGCCGGCGTGGACTGGCGTTTGGGCTCCTACGCGCCCGCCTGGGGACAGCCCCTCTACCTGGGGGTCCCGCCGAGGTGCAAGGCGGCTCTGACCCCCTTCGACGACTGCTCCAGCTCAGGGAACAAGGTAGGACACCCCGACGTGCGTGGATGCTCGGGGGTCCCCGATGCGGCCCCGGGTGTCAGCGGGCTCCAGCCTCACCTGAACCCGGCTGGGAGCGGCGGGTTGCGAAAGGCGATGCTGGCACCTGCACTCAGGGCAGGGCCGGGCAGCACCCCCCGAGGGCAACGCAGCCTCCCCCACGCCCCGTCTCCTCCAGCTTGGCAGGGGGGTCCCAGCCCCGCGAGGGACGGGGCAACACGCCCCTGGGGTGATGCTCTGCTCCGCGGCGTCCCTGCGGGTGATGCCACCCCCGGGCTGAGTCACGGCGGCAGCAGCCGGCGGGGGCGGCGGGAGGCAGAGCTGCCAGCCGTGGGTGCGCCCGTCGCACCCCGTGCCACTGCGGCTCCTCATTCCTTTCCCACGCTGGCAGCGAGGGACACGGGCACCTCACCATCCCAACACCGGGGTCTGGGGAGCACCGGGCAGCTGCCCAGCTCCAGAAGGTGGTGGGGAAACTGAGGCAGGGCCCCATCACCCCGCTGCAGCGATGTGCGTGACAGAGGCGGGGACGGGGACTCACACCTGGGGGTGACATCAGCCCTTTTTCTACCCTCCAGGAGTTTTACCCGAAGAAAGAACCCGGTTTCCACCCCTTGGCCAAGGACCACGCGGCGTCGCAACTGCTGGGCAAGAGCCAGGCAGGGCAGGACAGAGACGGGGAGGGGGAGCCGGCAGTGCCAGAGCTGCCGGGAGCCCCGTGGAGGGATGGCCGAGCTGGGGGCAGCTCGGCGGTGCCCGCTTCCCACGCCCGCACTCCCCCCCTCAGCGCCAGCCACCCCCTCTTCCTCCTGCAGCCCCGCGCGGGGGGCTGTGGGGGGCCCTGGGCGGGCGCACGTCCCCACGGCGCCGAGTTTTCCATGGAGACGGGGCCAGGACGGCCCTCGGAGCCCAAAGATGAGCGCCTGGAGTACCAAAGCCTCCAGCCCGGCTCGCCTCCGAGATCCGGGGAGCCCAATCCATCGCCCCTGCTCACGGACGGGCACTACCCACCGGCTCATGCCAAGCCGGAACCCCCCCCAGCCTGTCTCTGCACCACCCCGGGCTGCGATGGGTGCCCGGGGATGGGCTGCGGGGTGCCCAACCCCTTCGAGCCCACCCTGGCCATGCCCGGAGGGCGTTTTCCGTGCCCCCCCAGCAACCACACCAAGCTGAAGAAGACGTGGCTGACGCGGCACTCGGAGCAGTCGCTGCCGCGCTTCAAGACTTCCCGGCGGGACGGGGGTCCCGAGCCCCCCGGGGAGGGAAAACGCTCGGCCAAACGCCCCCATGGCACGGCCGACGGACCCCGCGCTGCTGGCGAGGGCGGCGGGGCGGCCAAAAGGGGCACGAAGGCCACCGTATGCCCAGGTGATGGCACAGAGTGTGGGCGGGACGCCGAGGAGAGGAGAACGGAGCTGGGAGAGGGAGGTAAGGAAGGAGGCTGTGCGAGGGGGCTGGGAAGAGGGTGGCGGTTGCACCCAATCCCAAGGGAAGTTTTGCATCCCGTTCCTGGCGCCCACAACACGAGCTGGGAACACGTGAGGGCTGGGAAACCTGCTGCGCTGGGGTTTTTCCCGGCATGACTGGGTCTGGCAGTGATTCCCAGGGCGGGCATGGATGGAAATACCTCGGGTGGGACGTCCAGGGATGGAAATGCCCCTGTGGGGCAGTGTGGCATCCTCGGGTGGGACGTCCAGGGATGGAAATGCCCCTGTGGGGCAGTGTGGTATCCTCGAGTGGGATGCCTGGGGGGTGGAAGCGCCATCGCTGGGTCAGTGACTCCTCAGGGAGGTGTTGGCATCTCAGCCCTGACCTCTGCAGAGCTCCAGCCCTACTTTCCAGTCCTACTTTCTGGCCCAGTTTCCAGCCCCAACAGCAGCATGCCTGTCATAGATTCCCAGAATCCTGGAATGCTTTGGGTTGGAAGGGACCGTAAAGCCCATCCAGTCCCACCTCCTGCCACGGGCAGGGACTCCTTCCACTAGAGCAGGTTGCTCCTCCAAGCCCTGTCCATCCTGGCCATGGACACTTCAGTCCCTCCCCACTGGTGTGGACTGTCCACGGTGTCCTCAAGCACTTGCCGTGTTCCCCAGACCTGCCAAGCCGGCAGGAGCCGTGGTGCCTGCAGAGCCTACCCTGCACCGAGCTGCCCCAGAGCATCCCCCGGTGCTGTGCCTGTGCCCCCCGGCCTGTGGGGGACCCTAAGGGTGAGAAGGAGGAGGAAGAGGAGCCCCCCGAGAGCACCTGCAGACTGCTGCACTTCCGCAGGTGAGGCCGGGGCTCCAAGGGAGCTCACAGGGTGAGGGATCCCGTCATGGTGTGTCAGGGTGCAGGGGGAACCCTCCTGTCACCCCACTTTGGGCCATCCTCTCCTGTCATCCCACTTTGGAGCATCTTCTACATCATCCCACTTCAGAACACCTTTTCCCATCACTCGTTTTGGAGCATCCCCTTCTGTCACCTCACTTTTTAACGTCTCCTCTTTAGAGAATCCCCTCCCTTCACCCCACTTTTGAGCACCTTTTCCCATCGCCCCATTTTTGAGCGCCCCTCCCGTCCCTTCTCTCTGCAGGTTCGCCCTGGGGGACAGCGGGGAGCTGAGTGTCGATGGCCTCTGCACCCTGGGGGAGGCCGAGGGGGAGCTGCTGGAAGTGGCTGGCCCTGAACCGGGGGGCAGGAGTGTGGGGAGCAGCCTCTGCCTGGCCAAGTACCTGCTGGGGGTCCTGGGGGACCCCTTCTGTGACGCCGTCTGCAGGGACAGGGACATGTGGCCCGAGGGTAAGGAGGGGACCAGGGCAGGAGGGAGGCGACCAGGGCGGGAGGGAGGGGACCAGGGCAGGACTCCGGGGGCACTGAGAGGCTGAGGCTGTGTTTCTCACAGGGGTGACGGCCTGGAGGAGGGGGGAAGGAGCCCCCCAGCTTTGTGACGCCTGCCAGCGTGGCTTCTTCAACTCCCACTGGAGCTGCGCCAGATGTGGCTTCCAGCTGTGCCCTGACTGCCACCGCAGCAGGAGGGAGGCTGATGGCCCTGGTATGGGGACGAGGGGGGATGTTGAAAAGTGGGTGTCAGCCCTGGGGGGGCTCGGTGGGGATGAAAACACCCTCTCTCTGTCACAGAGGGCCCAGCACAGCCGCCTGAGTGCACCCCTGGGAGAGACCACCCTGTCACATCTCTGGTGCCCACCCAGTTTGTCCCCACCTGTGGTAAGTGTGTCCCCCAGCCCCAGAGACCCTCCTGTGCCCTGCTGGGGGGCTGAAACCCCTGTTCCCATGCATCCTCAGTCTTGACCAGGCTCTGGAAGCTTCTGCACGAGGTCAGGGCCAAGTTTGGCATCGAGTCCCACTGTCCCTGCGGGGAGGGGGCTGCGGAGCAGAGCCCGGCGGAGCCCCCGGGCAGGCAGGTACGGGGGGGCTGTGGATGGGGGGAAAAAGGGGGTGCAGGTGCACCCCGACCCCTGCACAGGGTGTTTGTGGGGTATGTATGGGATGTGGCTCCCTCTCGATGCCCACATGGACCGGGGTGTTTCAGGAGCCTCCGGGGGCTGCGGTGCCCTCCCTGCCACCCCCCAGCCACGGCAGAGCCGACACGTCCAGGTGTCCCATCAAGGAAGGTAGGGCCGGCTGCGACCCCCCCACTCCGGGGGGGTCAGGGATGCTGCACCCCCTCCCGTTTTGGGGTGCTGGGTGTGGGGTGAGATGCAGAGGACGGCGTGGGCAACCCTGACCATGTTCTCCCCCCAGCAGAGAGCCCCGACGGGGGGCCGCCGTCCCCAGGACAGCCCCCGGCCCGGGGGGCCATGCAGACCACCACCCTCTGCGACCTCCTGGCCTCCACCGCGGTGAAGCTGTGCCTGGGGCAGGACGGGGTGCGCATGGCCTTCGCCCCCGTGGTGCCCACCCTGCCCAACGTGAGTCCCGAGGCGACCAGGGCACCCCGTCCCGTGCAGCCCATCCCCCTCTTTGGCAGGGTTTGGGGGCCAGGGTGGGCTGAGGTGGTCCCCAATTGCATCCCCCCACCAGGACAACCGCCTGACCAGCATCCTGGACAGCATCATTGCCCGCGTGGTGGAGAGAAAGATCCAGGAGAGGCAGGCGGGGGGCGAGCTGAGCCCCCCCAGCCCCCCTGGCCCCCCCGCATCCCACTGCATCCTGGCACCCAGTGGGCTGCTCTGGCTGCACGACCCTGGCCATGCCAGCAACTACAAACTCTTCCAGGAGCACTGGCGGCAGGGCCAGGTGAGCCCCCCACCCCTGGGCGTGTGGGGGATACCTGGGACCCTCCCAGCCACTCCGGCCCGGCTGAGCCCCGGCTGCCCCGGCAGCCCGTCTTGGTTTCAGGGCTGCAGAAGAGGCTGGAGGGGAGGCTCTGGGGGCCCGAGTCGTTCTGCCCACCCCAGGGGGAGCAGGAGGTGGAGGCGGTGAACCTGCGGATGCCGGCGAGCCGCGTCCGCATGAGCAGCCGGGAGTTTTGGGATGGCTTCGCCGCCAGCACAGGTGAGCAGGAGTTGAGTTTGTGGGACCCCCGGGGTGATTTTGGGGTAAGGTGTGAGGGGAGCCAGGCTCTGCACCCTTCCCTCCGTTCTCGCGTGTGATGCCGTGCTCCCTCCCGCAGCATCCCTGGGGCGGGAGCAGGGCGGCGGGGACTTGCTGAAGCTCGAGAGTGGCTTTGGGGACATGGAGTTGAGCCGGTAGGTGATGGCAGAGGGGGAGGTTGGGGGTCGGTCCTCCCCTCTCTGCCATCCCGATGCTCCCTCCCCACACCAGGGATGCAGGGTGTGGGTGCCCCCGTGTCACACACCCCTCCTGTGCCACAGGACCGCCAACCTGCGGGCCAGCCTGCCCCTGCCCGAGTACTGCGGGGCCACCGGCCGCCTCAACCTGGCCACCCACCTGCGGGGCCAGCGGGGCCGGCGCTGGCTGTGCCCACGTGTCTGCGCAGCCTACGGTAGGTGCGGCAGCCGGGGCTCGGAGGGGCAGCACCACCACGGTGGTGCTCAGCGCTCACCTCCCCCCTCCAGGTGTGCATCCACAGGACAGGAACGTGGGGACCAAAACCCTGACGGTGGAAGCAGCCGACTCCATCCACATCCTGGTTCACGCTGCGGCGGCACCTCGGGGTACGGGGGGAACACCGGGGGTCCCCCCACCCCAACTCCCTGCCCCGGCCCGCCCTGAGCCCCGCTCTGCCCGCAGAGGTGCTCCTGCAAGGTGACACGGATGACGTGGATGCGCCGCTGAAGGAGCGGCTCAGGGATGCCGGCAGCCGGCCCGGGGCTCTGTGGCACATCTTCCGTGCCGAGGACGCCGCCCGGATCCGGGATTTCCTGCGGAAGGTGGGTGCCATCACCCCTCGGCCCGCTCCAGCCCCCTCGCCCCGCTCACCCCTGGAACCCCACAGGCACCCGAGGGCGCAGAGCGAGAGGGGGGGGCCACGGCGGAGCCCCCCGGGCGTTACCTGGACCCCGGGCTGCGGAGGCGGCTGCGGGAGGAGTGCGGGGTGAGCGGCTGGACCCTCCTCCAGTTCCTGGGGGACGCCGTGCTGGTCCCTGCCGGGGCTCCCCACCAGGTAGGCGGCCCTGAACCCTTCCCCCGGGGGCAGCCCTGCCAACACCCCTGGGCAAACTGAGGCAGGGCGAGCCCCTGATGCCCCCGTGCCACGGGCAGGTGCAGACCCTCACTGGAACCATCAGTGTGGAGCAGCGGTTCCTCTCCCCGGAGAGCTCCGTCCGCCTCCGGGGCCCCGGCCCCGATCCCGCCGGGACCACGCGCCAGCTCCGCGCCCAGGTGGGTGGTCTGGGGGCGTGGGGGGGTCCTGGTGTGGGGTGAGCGGTGCTGATCCCCCCTCTTTGCACCCCTGCAGCTGGACGGGATGATCTTCTCTGCTGTGCGGGAGGCCCTGGGGGTCCTGCGGGGCTGCAAGTGAGGCCACGGAATGCTGGAAGGAAAGCTCCGAGAATTCCGGGCTGGGAGCCTCGGTCACAGACCCCGGAGAGCCGGGACAGGGCGCTTCTTGCTTGGTGCTTTGCTCCAGGATCTCCTGGGGAATCTTGGGGCAGGAGGAATAAAGTGTCTGCAGTGTGCCGGGGCCACTGGCACCACCAGCACCCAGACTCGCAGCCTCCGTTCATTCCCCCCTCCACCATCTCATCGAGGTCAGGGATGACCCAGGGGCACCACCAGCATCCCACCCTCCATCCCACCAGGATCAGGGATGACCCAGGGGCACCACCAGCATCCCACCCTCCATCCCACCAGGATCAGGGATGATCCAGGGGCACCACCAGCATCCCACCAGGATCAGGGATGACCCAGGGGCACCACCAGCATCCCACCCTCCATCCCGCCAGGGTTAACCTTGGCATTTCCCTTCCTCCCCCCTCCATCCCAGCCGGGTCAGGGATGCTCTGGTGTCCTGGGAACAGGGTGTGGTGGCAGAGCCGGGGGTTGGAAGAGCGGCACGGGCCGTCCCCAGCCCCGGGCAGCCGGCCGAGGGCACTGCTGGGATGAGTTTTGCCCGGGCTCAGCCCCGGCAGCCTCACACACAGCTGGGAACAGCTGGATGTCACTGCCCAGATGTAGGGAGGCCCGGGATGCTGCTCCATCCTGCCTGATGCGAGAAAGCGACGTCCCAGCGGGCAGAAACAGCACCGGGCGATTAGCACGATTAGCACGGGGCAACTAATTAACACCAACAATTAATTAGCATCGGGCAATGGGTATCAGGCAAAGGGCACAATGCAACGGGCAACCGTGCCATTCGGAAGAGGCGGCGGGCACCACGCGGTGGCCACCGTGCAACGCCCGACGTGTAATGAGCACGGTATAATCAGCGCGCTGCAATTAGCGCCGCGCCGCCCGCTCTGCGCCACCAGCCTTCGCGGCCCCTTTAACGCCAGGTCCCGCCCGCCGTGAGTGACAGCAAGATTAGCCAATGAAAAGCGAGACACCCTG
>VXBA01001423.1:0-147468 GCA_013399895.1 Serilophus lunatus
GAAGCCTAGCCATGATGATGATTGGTGAGCTCTGGAAGCAGGAAAAATGGAGCTGTAGTGAAAAGCAGGAAAAGGCAAGCAGGTATTGTTTCTTTTATTTCTTGGTTACTGGTTACTTTTGGCTTGTATAACAACTACGGCACTTCGCAGGATGAAAAAAAGCTTAGTGCATTTTCCATTAAAATTACACCCTTTTTCCTTTTGTATAGGAGACTCAAATAGATCTTGATGCATATCCAAAATCGTGAATTAAAGACCAAATGTTCTGGGAAACAGCATCCTGGGGGGTTTATGTGGATTCTTATTCCACTAAGAGCTCTTCTAAACATTCTTGCCATTGTGCACTTCATTCTAAGCCCTGACAGGTCAAATGAAGAATTTAGGAGGATGTAGGAAGCTGAAGTAAAAAACATTATCAAAAGCTAACCTTTCTGTTTTACTGCTGCCCCCAAGTCCTTACTTGAGTTAATTGGAAGTAATAAAAAATAATTAAATGTCTCTCTGAGGCAAGAACACTCAGTTTTGGGGTTGGCTGAAACGGGAACACAGTGGGAGTGAGGGAGAAATGTTAAAAGTATGAAGACTCAGAAAGCAGTCTGCATCCAAGGTAGTCTGATCTATTAGGCTAATACTTGGGAGGATGTGGAGCAGACTGAAGTTGTGCAGGGGTGGTAGCAACCTTCCAATTTGAACTACAGATTTACTAGGTGACTGTAACTTTTAAATTCTGCAATGCTGCTGAAAGTCTTATAAAGATACTTCACTCTTTTGGGATCTTCACACTTTAAGAAAAGGGATTTTATAATCCCTGGAGTATGATAGAAGATGCTTTCATGTTGCAGAGCACTGAGACATGTTTATTAACCAGAACTAGACAAGAGGATGTCACAAAGCTTGGAACAGAACTGAAAATTTTGGACCTGCTCTTAGGACAATGCTGTGGCTAAAAACAGCCTGGCTGAAGTTTCATGATTGCTTTTCATATTTGAAATTTCAAGTGGAGGCTGAAGTTAAAAGGAATGTGATGATCTCTCTGGTGCATGAATTCATTCCTCTGCATTGGCTCTAGCACTCAGTTTTTGACTAACAGCTTTGATCAAGAAGCGAATCCAACTATAAAAGCAAATACAGCTACATAAAACAAGGAGACTGTTCAGCTCTCCACAGAGCCTGACCAGAGCTGAGGCTGGCACAAGGGGAACAGCAGCAACAGGAACATCCTTGGGAGACAGGCCATAACTGCCCTCTTGGTAGCAGCCTGAACTTGGGTTGGTTTAAAGCTATCATGAACTTGCAGGCACTGTAAGAACACACATCAGTTGTTTTGGCTCACTTGTGAAACATTTTTCTTGTGGTTTTCAAGTATTAGATTGTCCTTAGTATAGAAACAACCACTTTTCAGCATGACTTTTATTAATAGATGGAATTAAATAAATTCCAAATAGTACTGGCTTAAAACTTTTTCTCTGATCATTTTATAACCATTTATTTCTTTGATTTTCAGACAAGCATTTTGCTGCCCCCCAAAAATGCTTGGGTGACTAAAAAATCATAGATACGAATCTTTCTGGAAAATTAATTTGTTACCATGGTGAGCATTGTCACTGTACAATTTTAGTTTGCAGGTCTTTTTTGTGATGTTTGCCCAAACCTATCTATAACCCTAAACTATAGGACTAGCTTAACGAGGATTCATGTGGGAATGTTGAGTTGAGCTAAGAGGTTCTCAAATTTTCCAGCAGTGACTTTGAGAACTGTTAGAATGTGATCAGTGACTCTTGAAAGCAGATCTCACCCAAAACAAAACCACAAAACCAACCCACGACCAAACCCACCAAAAAACAATCCCATTTAAATGTTGTCTTTTCTACTGATGATCTAACAGGTTAATTACTAACCAACATTTGCTGCTTATTTTACCCTCCTCATCCTCTGTCTTTCACTCCTTGTTCCCTCTTCAACTTCACATTGTCTCTAGGTGAACACATTTTCCACCTTTTTTCTTCCTTGGACAGGAGCAGCATCATGAAGCAACTTCTCTAGCAAGAATTAAAAGCCATTTTCCATATCTTGTAGTCTGGCCATCTCAGTGGCCCAGTAACCTACAGCATTCTATGTTCCCTCCCATGGGCCCTTGACCCCCTATAAAAATACCTCAAAGTCAGACAAACAGAGCAACTCTTCTGGAAGGCTCTGATGATGAGTATTATCTATATTTGCTTTCTCTTGGTCTTGAATTTATTTGTTTAATAACCTCATAGCAAGGACCAGCAATATACTTTTCTACAGCACTGAGCATTTACCAACGTTTTGTTCTCCAAGTGCGCAGCAAAAGAAGGAACAGCCCAGACTGACTAGCATTGATTAGTGCCTTATTTTGGGGCTAGGAACTAGCTCTGCATGCTAAAACACAGATTAATTAGGCCATTAGTGATTTAATGGCTTTGTTTTTCTTACTACAAAGATTTGGGATACGAAGCCAACTCTGCTTTGAGATTCAGAGCAAAGGCGTGGATGGAGATCAAGCCGTAAGATTTGACCTTTGCCTGTGATGAGGAATGATGCTGACAGTGCTGCCTGCCAAAGCTGCCACTTTTAGGAGCAATCTCTTAGGTGGGAGAAAGCCATTGGTGCCTGTGTCTGTATACAGGATAAAGAAAACACTGTCAGAAGAGATATAAATAGGCAGCAAAAGAGAACAACAAATTGTAGGACAAGAAAGTCTGCACTTCAATTTTGCTGTCCCAGGTAAGTAAGGAGCAGGTTGCACGTTGCCATGCCCTTCTATCTTTTTCTTGTTTGAACTTTCTGTGCTGCTGTTGCATAGGAAGTGTTGCCCCTCTGTCAGAAATTTGGATTGGGCTGATAGTTTTTTTCATTTGCCAATGGGTTAGCTGTTTCTATTTCTTGTTAGTAGTGTGTGCAGGATCACTTAAAACCACAGAGGTAGTTTATTTTTGTTTTAATGCCATCCCGTTGGATGGCATCATTCCAAAGTTTGGAGTTGTGATGGGTGATCAGAGAACTCTACATGGATTTGGGGGACTAGAGGGGGTTTGTTCTGCCCCTGCAAAACACAAATGAAATCATGAGGGAAAGCAGCCTTCAAAGCTTTTGATTAGAGCTGGAATAATGTTGATGATACAGGTTTCAGAAGATGCAGAACTGGAGGTCTCCACAGGGCTAGTAGGAAAACTGCATTCTTAAAAAGTTCCGTGTATTTGTAACAGAAAAAAACAATTGCAAATCAAAGTTTCTAGGACAGGGTTTATATTCAGTTGCTATGAAATCATACATTCAGAACAAAACTGAGTTTTGTTATCCTTTGACGGGCAGAGGAAAGAACAATGGAAAACTAGAATTGAATAAATACATAAATGATCGTTGGGAAGTTGCCTGATGGTGGATTGAGAGGGATTGTTGTTGTGAAGCCCTTGGCCAAATAATGAAACACTGGGCATGCTGCCAACAAAATGGTAGACTAGTACGTTTCTAAGGTCTATAAAACTGGCTAAATATAAAGTGTGCAGGAAATATAAAGTATGGCCTCTTCAAAAGCTGCAGAAATTGTACAGGCAAACAGCAACTGGCATGCTATTCATGTATATTTTACTTGGATGTGTAGATCTGCCTGGGTAAGTGTTGCTAGCAATGCATGCAATGGCAGGTTCATTTTGCCTGAAAAAATAGTTTTAGAGAGGATTGAGTGAGTATTTTACAGCAGAGACTTCAGTGATGGTGCATAAAAGGATCATGCTCCATTAAATTTAGAACTTATCTCTGGAGGTAAGTGCTTTATGGCTGGATTAATAAGTAACTTCTACTTCAATTAGTTGCTGTTCCCCTGCAGTGTAATATTTGAGTCTCTTTGTCCCTGCACAAACTCTTTGTGTTCTCACACAGCCATTGCACCCCAGGATGTGCCTTTCCCCCAGTGAGCTGCAGTTACTGCTGGTTGGGATAGTCTGTATTACGGAGCTTCGCGCTGTGCCAGCTGCCCTTCAGAAAGGTAGGATGGATGTTTCAGGTCAGGTTTAACAGTTTTCTAGGTATTGATATGGTACAAGCATTGGAGTCAGTGCTGAAATAAAAAAGCTGCACCCTCTTAGGTTTTTGACCCTGAGAGCTCCTTAGACACAGGGTAGCATTAGGAAAACGGGTCTCGTTTTTTTTCTTTGCTTTTTTTTTTCAGTCTAAGTTTCATGAGTAAGTCTTACTGAACTTCTGTCTGATTCCTTGCTGATTTAGAACAAAAAAATGTTCAATATGATTTTATGATTATATAATAAAGACTTACAAATTTGAAGCAAGGTCATGGTTTAGCATGGACTGCAAACAGAATATAGCAAATCCTTTCTTCCATTGTTTTACATGTTAAAAACTGGAGTATTCTTATTTTGGAACAATTAATGATAGAAATTGTCCTTATTTCCTTTATCAAGATTTTCTAAATTATGGTTGACTAGACTTGAAACCCGATCTTGGCTGTTTTCGTAACTGTTTTCTTCCATTTAAAATTCTAGTAGTAAAAAAAAGGGAAATTTTACAGTTTGTTTTCCAAGATTCTGCAAATTGATTGTCTTAACTGTGAAGAATTTATTTCCATTGTCAAAACAACTGTGTAAGCTGAATCTTCATGATAAGTTGCTCACTTACACAGTCCAAATTATAGGATTGTGTAGAATGGCCGCTGGGTTCAACATCCTGCCATCTACAACAAAATGTTCCAGGTTCACAGGTGTTAATTCTTTCCTGATGTAGTTTTTAGCAGAATTTGTAGTAAAAAGTCTTAGAGGTGTGTTTGGATTCAATGAGTTTTCATGCATCTGTAAGCAAAAGAATAAAATTGTGGCCACTGTTGGATTTGGGAAGTGCACTACAAAGAATTCCGCTGTTACAGTGTGCTGCTGGGCAGAACTGGTTGCTTTGCCTTCTGTCTTTCTTAAAATACTACCAAATGAATAGTTCCCACCACAGATATTTGCTTCTATAAATATTTTCCTTTAGAAACACATAAAAATTATCAGCTTCACTTGGCTATAGTAGATAATAACAAGAAGAAATAAATTTAGCATAATAATGGATGTTCTGAGGAAATCCAAACTACTGTTGTTGGTAATCAAGGTTTGTCTATAGTGTGTTTTGACTGTTTGTCAAAAATATTTTAAGTACAAATGCTGGGTGTAAAGAGATTTCTGAAATTGATAATGAAACAGAGATTCAGTTCCAAAATAATTCCAAAACTTGCTTGAAAGAGAAAATCTACACATACGTTTCTTCATAGAAAGCAAAATTTAATATCTGTGGTGCAATTGAACCGAGAAGAGCTCATTTGGAGAGCTTCTGCAAAATAAATTACATTTCCTTTTGTTTAGCCCAATTTAGCCTGGGAAGTTTGTATTAGGAATGATAAGATGTTTCTCCTGTCTTAACAAGAGAGATTACACTGACCTTCGTGCCAGGCCACACCTTCCAGTTCTGTGTTACCAAAAGAGTAGTAACACTCAAATCCAGATTGAATCCTTCCTTCTTTTCCCCCTTTTACTTCTCAGATCCTAAGTGTGGGCAGAAAATTCAAGAGACTGACCCGTGGAGTTACTTCAACCTTTTCCCTCGGATTGTTGGGGGAAACCAGGCGAAACAAGGCTCACATCCGTGGCAGGTTTGCACAAGCAAACGTGGTTTTATCCTCAGAATAAAGTCCTGACTTTTCAAAGAAGTGACAAAAGAAGGAAGCAGGTACACTTTGTGCTCACTGACATAGAATCCAGCTCTGGGCTGCCCAGCACAGGAAGGATAGAAACCTGTTGGAGTGAGTCCAGAGTAGGGACACCAAGAGGATTGGAGGGATGGAGCACCTCTCCTATGAAGAAAGGCTGAGAGAATCGAGGTTGTTCTGCCTGGAAAATAGAAGGCTTTAGAGTGACCTAATTGTGACCTGAAGGGAGCTTACAAGAATGATGGAGAAAGACTGTTTGCAAGGGACTGGAGTGACAGGACAAGGGGGAATGGATTCAAACTGAAAAGAGAGTAGGTTTAGACTGGATATTAGGAAAAAATTCTTCGCTGTGAGGGCAGTGAG
Organism: Serilophus lunatus; assembly: GCA_013399895.1. Taxonomy (NCBI): domain Eukaryota; kingdom Metazoa; phylum Chordata; class Aves; order Passeriformes; family Eurylaimidae; genus Serilophus; species Serilophus lunatus. The sequence goes on from VXBA01001423.1 coordinate 6,083, forward strand.
GCACTAGAATGGGTTGCTCAGACAGGTTGTGGATGCCACATCCCTGGGAGTGTTCAAGGACAGGTTGGATGGGGCTCTGAGCAACCTGGTCTACTGGAAGGTATCCCTGCCAACAGCAGTGTGGTTGGACACTTAAGTCCTTTCCAGCCCAAGCTTATCTATGATTCTATGACAGTCTATTGTTAAGCTCCATCTGGCTTTTATGAAAAGCAAGGAAGCAGGTGAAGAGGATTCAGAACATGTCCTGCCCCCTAATAAAACTTTGCTTATAATTTTTTTTATCATTGTTTCTTCAAGAACATCTGTAGATGAGTCTGTTGTAAAAAGACACGAGTGAAACTGCTCAGAAATAGGGTACAGGAGGACACCACCTAAGTCCCCAACTCTTGCCATGTGTCCTTGAATTGCAGTGCTCTCAGTGACCTGCTAAGGAGAAATTCTCAACTAATTAGTCACCTTTACAGCATACAGAGTACCTCAGGGACTTGGCATTTATTACATGCATGTTTCTTTTATCCAGGCATCCAGTGTCACAGCTGAGGGGAGGAACAGCAAGGCTTAGGATCTCTTAGGCTCAAGGACTCTGAGAATGCCATGGAAGCGTGTCTGCTTGAAACACAGCATATACTTTAGCTGTGTGACTGTGGAGGGTCTCTGTGCGTTCTCTCCTTTCTTCCTTAAATGAAATCAGAGCAAATATAAAGATTTTATTTGTTTGACGTGTCTTTTTTAAATGCTGCAGGTTTCCCTGAAACGAAGGCAAAAGCATTTCTGTGGAGGCACCACTGTTTCTGCTCAGTGGGTGGTCACTGCAGCTCGCTGCACCTTAGACAGGTATGGATGCGGTATTTCAGGAGCAGGCTGCAGGTGCAGCAAAAACATTGATTGTAAAACCATGTGTGTGTTGTAGCATCTTTTTGTGGTGCTTACAGGTCCTACCCTTTTCTTTGTAATAAATATTTTTCATGTTTTAACAGAAAGAGAGAGAAAACCCTTTGAACATCTAAAAAGTAATTAATAAACAAACAGGGGTTGCTGAAGGCTGGAAATGCATGCAAAAATCTGTATCTAACCATAATTATCAGATTGCCACAATGTTTCTTTTAGCAACAACAGCTGGCAGAGTATATGCAACTAATTTGAAGCAGAAAGAAAAGTTTAAACTGATTGCTTTTGTGTTTCCTTGCTGTACCTCTGATCTGGTACCAGGACCGCTACAACATGATTCAGCTTTTAGGATATAAACTGAGACCCTTAGAGAGGTGATTGTACTTTTTTCAATACTCTCCAAATCTTCTCTCCTCCTTTCAAAAGCAGAGTGAACGTTTTTAAACACAGTAAGAGGACCTAGCTGCTCAGTGGGCCACCAAACCATGGTCAGGAGTGTAGCTGAATGATTTCTATTCTCAGACCTTTGCATCTCTCGAATTCTCCTGCAGGGCATAACTCAGATGTGCATATCTTAAGTGCTCTAAAATCTGAAGATCAGAAGTAATAAGTTCTCTCTTTAAAAACAACTTATATTTTTTCCTTCTGTTTTAAAGATTGTGCAGCTGAACCTTAATTTTTCTCTTCTACAGGAACCTACTGCAGTACTTGTATGTCACTGCAGGAGAACATGATTTGAGATTCAGAGAGAATGGCGAGCACACACTGCCTGTAAATCTGTCATTAAGCACCCAAACTTTGACCCTGGAAGGCCCATGAACTATGACATTGCCCTTCTGAAGCTGGATGGTGCCTTCAGCTTCAGTAAGGCCATAATTAACCTGTGTTTGTTTTCTCCGATGCAGAAAAAGTTATTGTTCTTTGCATGCAGAAGATAAACTGTCAATGCCACACTAATTTTTCCAATTCCATAAAAATAACAATTTTTGTTTAAAAAAAGGAAACTTTTTGTTGTTGTTGGGTTTTTTTTGAGTACTTATCAATAAAATTCGTGTCCATGTGTGGCAGGTTCATCAGTTTTGCCAGCATGTCTTCCTCATCCAGGTGAAAAGTTTGAAGCAGGATATATCTGCACTGCTTGTGGCTGGGGCCGTTTAAATGAAAGTAAGCCACTCACATTCTTCTTAGACGTTCTGGGTTTTCAGTGTCTTATTTCTGAATAGGTCAGAGTCAGACCAGGAGAAACCACCAACTGGTCTCAAGAACAGTAATCAAAAAATGGAATCTTTGCTTCTGTGCCTACCTGTGAATTACCTCAAAATGGTTCACTACAAAATGTAGAGCTGAATTTCAATTTTGAAACATATTGCAATGTTTCAAGTAAAACTGCTTGTATGCAAAAAAATGGATGTTTATCAAAACATAAAATGGCAGCCAATTTTTATGGTGTATTAGCAGTGACAATAAGTTCACCTTTCAACTTTTCTTATCAACCTTTTTTTGTGTGTGTGTTTCAGATGGACTTCTCCCTCAGGTCTTATATGAAGTTGATCTACCAATCCTAAACAGCAAGAAGTGTTCAAGAGCATTATCAACTTTAAAGAGACGCATCCAAGGTGACACTATAATGTGTGCTGGATTTCCAGATGGAGAAAAAGATGCCTGCCAGGTCAGCTGAACAGAGGCCTTGTGTGCTTAGCAGGGTTTCTCAGAAGCTCAGGGCTCTGTGTGCCAAAGTAAATAAATACACTGTAAACTCTGAGATTTGGAGTGCATTTATTTTGATGTCTGAATTCTTTCAAAAGTTCTGTACGGAGCAATGCACTTAATGATGTGATTCCATTTTAATTATGTATGAGTTGTAAGACAAGATACTGAGACAAATTTTGCAATGCACTCCAGTGCAATAATGCTTTGAGCTTTCTAACCTAAGAACACTTGATAAATGAATTAATGTTGCAATGATTCTCAGGACGAAAGCAAAAAGCATTGCCTTGGATTACGAGACGGAAAGGAAGTGAGATAAAGGTTAAGTGATTGTTTCTCGCTCCTTTTTACATGCTCAAACATGACAGAGATGTACTCACAAGGGAATTAATTTGTCTCTCCTGCTCTTGACAATCCTGACTAAACAGAACAAAAAAGGTGTGTGTCTTCACAGCTTTTGTGACTATTCTAAAATGGCTATTCTCTATGTTGCAGGTTTGTTAGCATGGCACAAAAGAGAACTCACTAAACTAAGGCTTCTCAGCCTAAGGCTTTTCATGTACTTCTGTGAGATGTGGGTTGTGAGCTTCTACTTGCGGGTTGGTTGTTTTTTTTTGCAGGGAGACTCGGGAGGCCCCCTTTTGTGTCGACATAAGCACGGTGCCTGGACTCTTGCAGGTGTGATCTCCTGGGGTATGGGATGTGCCCGTGGCTGGATAAGTAATGAGAAGAAGAAACATTACAACAGAGGGTCTCCAGGAATATTCACAGACCTCAGTGCGGTGCTTTCCTGGATTCAAGAGAATATGAGTATTAAGTCTCCGCAGTAACATCCATTGTAGATGTTTGCTTCTCTTCCACTTTGCCTCTTACTCAGTCTTTTTTTTAACTTCTGGAGTGGTGCTTTTATCCAGCTAGTTTGGATTTTTGATTATTTTCTTTAACGTGGAAATTTGCTGGTTGAAAGTGTCTGAGATTCCATGTGCACCTCTTTGAAAGCACTCATCATTTTTCCTGTCTAAAACACATTGGATCAGACACTTGATGACATGAGGACAAGTCATGGTCTCAGGAGCGCTTCTGTTCACTCTGCTCCAAAGGCCATAAGTTCCCTTTGTGCACTTCCAAAGTCATGGAGCTGGAGTTATAAATGACAGGGGTGAACTTTACTGAGAGTATTAAGAAACTGAATTAATATTTTCTTCCACTTTGGGCTGTTTTGTTTTTTTTTTAACACAATCTCCACAATCACCTTTTAAAACTTGCACAGAGAACAGAAAAACTGAGGGAGAGTTTTTTGAGAGGTTTAGCTGGTCAATAAGAAGTAAAAATATTGAGGGGAAAAATAAAATTTCCTATTAGAAACCATCTTCTTGTGGTGATTCAAAGAGGAATCATAATGTCAGAGAAAAATGAAAAGGGTTTAGCTTCTGAAAAATATTTGGGGTTTCAACTTATAAGAGAGAGATGGGGTCTTTTTATTACAAATTTACTAGTTGGTTCATTTTGTTACCAGGCCAAAAAATAGGATTAGCTACTGTGGTAATTAACATATGTTGGCTCCAGTGAACAGCAAATGTGATTCAGTAGGTCAAGTGAAAACAAAATTCCCAGTTGCTCTGTCCTAGGGTTTGCTTGCTCACCCCTTTATACTCTCTGGTGCAAAAGAACTGAACTGTAATTGTTGTCAGGCTTAATGTCACTGTGTCCCTGATGTGATGGTGTCAGTTGGATTCTGCTACTCTTCCCTGAAATGTATTTCAGGTATGTACTCAGCAAATGTGTAGGAAGCGAGTACTGTGCTGCTCAAACTGAGCAGTAGCCTGTCAGCGTGTGATTAATTTTAGTAGTGGCTATTCCAGAGTTGTTTATTCCAAAGTCAGCATTGCCTGAACTTGAAATTTTGTTTTGATTCTAAGCCCCAGTTTATTGTAGGCACTATGTAGGCATTAGAATTCGCCTCAGTGTTAGCTGTATGAAATCACCATTTCACATGGTAATGCATAAAAGTAAATCCTACATTGCAAATATGAAACTACAGTAATTTACTCCTCTTTTTCCACCCCCTTCCTTATCTTTCCTTTATTAGATCTGAAAATGAAACGCTCAACAGGTGAGTACAGCAATTTTTTTCAGTATCTTCTGTCTGTGTTAGAGCATAAAAAGACCTCCAAAATACTTGGATACGAAGGAAGAAATGTTCAGAAGCTTGACTCATCGAAGCACTTTTAAATGCATACTTTAAATAGTTACTTTTTTCCATCTACTTCTGTAAAAAAAAAAAAAAAAAAAATTACTATGGTAGACTCGTATTTATGCACTGGTGACTTAAACCTCCTGAATTTTCCTTGAGAAAGATACATATATAAGGCCATATTTTTATTGAAATGCAACTAAAATTGTTGGGAAAAATGTAGAATAGAACCTCAAGCAATGCATGAAATCTAGCCAGTGATGATGATACTGTGTAAAAGTGTAGTCTAAGTAGAAAGTATGTGGTGAATTAATAGTCCTTTTGCACAGTCTGTGATGAAGCTACTTGTTTGTCTGTTTCTGAGAATGAAATCCAAAAACCCCAACAAAATAAAAAAAGTCCCATTAAAGCCATCCCCAAATAGAACGTGTTTTAAAACTGAAGATTTACACTGACTGTGCCTTGTTAATGTTCCCAATGGACACTGGTCATTTAGGTACAGGTTCATGTAAAGATACTACGAACAACTCTTGTGAACTGGATCTTAAAACTAAAACTTTAATTTTAATGACCTAGAGTGAAACTTCTCAGATGGCAAACGAGCTTGGGCTCATGGTCAGACTTGCTGTGGCCAGGGAGAAGGGATGTTTAAGTGCTGTTTGTGTCTGAAGTTTTTTACTGCTCTTCTCAGGATTTTGTTCTGGTGGAACTGATGAGTCTATATGTGTCAAACCTGACTAATTCCATTATGTTTTAACTCTACAGTGCAGCATTTTGCAGTGTTCAGGATGGCAAACTCCATGACAGTGAAGGGGAATTGCATTTTCCTGAAAGTCCCAACGAGTTCTATCAAAACCACCAGTAAGTAGACAAAGAAGTCTTTCCCTAGAAACTGTTCCTCATACCATTGTAGGTTTGGGGTGGTTTTGTTGCATTTTTGTGAACGAGAACTAATTTGTTATTCCAGATTCTGTGTGTGGACTCTATTTGAGCCAGAAGGGAATTACATATTGCTTCATTTTCCCCACTTTGATATAGAGCCAGAAACGCTCTGTGACTATGATTCCTTATCAGTCTTTTCAAAAGATGACAGACTTGTGGGTGAGTTGTTGTCCTCTTTTTCTTTGAAATAATCATAGAATCATTCAGGTTGGAAAAGACCTTTAAGATCTATAACCTGTCAGGTTGCTCTTTAATTCTATGAGCAAGGGCACCCAATGAGGGCATGGTGGTTGGTTATGTTTTACTTGCATTATCTTGATTAATATATTTTGACATAGGACCTAAAATGAAATACTACGGGTGTGGGAAGAGAAGAGATTGGAAAATGCCTTCCAAGGAAATGTGACTTTCTGCTGTCAATGATTTTTAATTTTTAATAGTGCAAATCTATTTGGGCTAATGGTTTAATTGGGAAAGTACATGAATGAATCGGAAATTTCCTTTTTGTCATAAAATTTTTGTAGCTAAGTACTAAAAATGGCACATGCAAGTTTTCTCCAGTGACAAAAGACTTTAAACAGTGATTATTCTCCAATATTTTATTTCAGGGAAATTCTGTGGAGGAGACCCTCCATTACCCATTTTGTTTGGCCCCAACAGTGTAAGGCTGAAATTTGTTTCTGACAATGAGGATTATGGAACTGGTTTTTCCATGACCTACAAAGTTCTTACACCAGATATTCCTCCTGGTAAGTCTAAGTCTAGTGATATATCTGTCTGCACACTTGGACAGTGACCTGAAAAATATCTTAGGAGAAAATGAATCAGAGGAAACTTGTATGGTATTTCCATGTGCATGATGTACTGAATAAGGTGAGTGTGGTGAGGCTGCATTTTGGAAAAACCAGGATGCTAGAAGGAGACAGGATAGGTGCTGTTAAGAGAAGCTCTCCTTTAATTTTGCCTCTTTTCCATCCACTTTATACAAGATCTCGTTTCCTTTCCTGCTTCCTGAATGTTTTTAAAACTCAATTAATAATCAAATGAGCAGAATTTCCGGATGAAAGCTGCTTTCCTAGTCCCAAGCAGGCTTTCATGGAGAGGCCCTCAGGGAGGCAGCTAATGCTAAAATACACGTCATAGCTTTGGGCTTTGCTGTGCAGAGCAGTTCCCCATCCCCAGGGAGCTGGCCCAAAGGCACCAGCTGAGTCTTAAGTTCCAAACAGACTCCTGCTCTTCCTGTTTCTGCAGATTTCCCAGCTGGTTCTTTCCTTTGAAGAATGTGAGGGCAGAGTGTAGGGAAGGAATCCCCTCTGAGGGCCTTGCCATGCACAGCCCATCAGGAAGATGTCCCCTGTTTCTGTTCATGTCTCCACTTTCCTCTCCAAACAAATCTGACAAATGGGCCAACTGCCCATGCCCTGCTCATCCATCACCCCACACAGGTACCTGTGCCGGCAGTGCACTGCCTGTAGCCAAAGGGAAATGCTCTTGTCATGGGTCGAGTTTCTCTTCTGCCTGAGATCAGAACAAAATTGTTCTTTGCATCTTTTTCCAACAAAAGGATTCGGCTTGGTCCTCATGTCCTGTTCTCTTCCTCTGCTGTATGAAAACACCACAGGAGGTTTTCTGGATTTAGATGCTGGGCTTTTTTGGTGACTGATTTAATAGAAATTCACAATGTCTCCATTTCTGTTTTCCTGGTTTTCCAGATTCTGGCTGCAAGTCCCTAACTGTCCTTTTTGAAGAAGGAGTGTTGCAGAGTATGCACTATCCAGAGCACTACAGCAACGTGGCAGACTGTCAGTGGATTAGTTGTGCACCAGAGGACCATGTAATCAAGGTATAACATGAGCCACTCTGTGTCTTCAGGATGGAAGTGGGCACCCTTGATTTAACAAGAAGTTATGCAGCGAAGAACAAGCAAGATCAAGCAACACGAGTTTGAATAACACTGCTGGATGCAGTTAAGAGGAATCACTTTCCATCCCAAGAGACAGAGAGGTTTTGATTTTTAACTTTAGATTAGAGTAAAATAGTATTTCCTGGTTTCTGTTTTATCATGACAGATTCTTCCAGCAAATGTCATATCCTACGTATCACCTGAGAAAGGTCTGAATGTCACAGAAACCAAACTTTAAAGGAATCATTCAAATTACTGAAGACTCCATTATAGATCCTTGATTTGTTTTCTATGTGAGTTTAACAACATCACTTTTCTGTTTTTGTTTGAAGCTTACATACCAGTTTTTTTGAAGTAGAAGAGAGTGAAGATTGCTCCTACGATGCCGTGACCGTGTATGAAGATGTGAGAAAAGAGGAGGAAATGGGTTTGACTTTTTGATTTTTTTTTTTAAATTTATTTTGGGGATGACCTATTTGTTTTTTCTGACTTTCGTTATCCCTATTGTCCAGTCCAAAATCAAGTTCACCTCTAGAGTCTCAGGTGATGCTGTAGGTACCAGTTTTAGTAACTCAAAAAATATTTGCAGGTATTGCTGCTTCTGTGCCACATACAGAGAGAAAACCACATTGAACAGAATCATTTGTGTGTGTTCAAACTGTATTTGGAATGAAGTTCTGAATTCATTCAAATGAAGAAAACAACATAACACAGAAATTTACTTTTATAGTGATGATACATACAGAAAGCACCCAAGATGACTCCTCTGCAAAGTCATTGTTCTTCCCTCCAGAGCAGCATTCCTGGAATTCTTGCCTCCTGACTTACATTGAATGAGAGGAAAGTCTGCCCCAATCAAGTGATTTTAACACTGGCTTGAAGCTAGTGCTGGGATTAGCACTAGCAGAGGCTACTGCTGAAATACTAACAAAGGGAAATGAGGCAACTGGTGTGTTTCATATATAATGGCAATCTGTGGGTGTGAGTACTGCAACAGATTGTTGTGAAATGATGCCAGAGACTCCTTGTTCTGATGAGGTAATGGCTGAGCAAGGACAGGATGTCAAGAATAGTAGAACAGTCCTTCAGCCTCACTCCCCTTATCTCTCATAGATGATTATTTTTTCACCCTCCTATGTGAGAGCTGGAATACACAGAATATTGTGTAGCCACAGATGAAAGAGAGAAGGATTAAAAAGTACCTGTTAATCTTCAGTGAGCCTTTGTCTTCTCATCTTTTGCCAAGTCTTGTGGATTTGCCCTACCAGCACCTGTTCTAAGCTCCTCTGCTGTGATGCTGGTTGTCTTTCACTCTGATGGAACAGAGACCTTTGGAGGATTCAGAGCTACAGTCTCTTTTGTTCATGCAACAGGTAATAGAAGTAACTTGGGAAAATGCCCCTTTGAGGCAGAACAAAGGGCTCTACAGTGAATTAGCTATTCAGAATGACTTTGCTCTGGGAGACTCTCATCTCACAAATTGTTTCAGGGAAAAAAAAAAGGTATCATGAACCTATCGAGGTTTTAAACAAAGGTCTACTGAATGGCGGGGAAACAATGGATTTATGCAAAACCTGAAGGTTTTATCAGTCTCTGAGTATTTTGATGCATTTCAAATGGCATTTCACTACTATGTGAAGATGTAATAGCCCAGACCCCTACAACACAAATCTATTATTTCTACAAAAAGTGATTAAGGAAATAAAAGTAGTTTTATAATACAAATGTTATTCAAGACAGCCTGCTAATACATTTGCCATTCTCATTTGCTAGATTTACATACTTTGAATTCAACTGGTGAAGAAGAATTTGAAGATATGGATATGACTGAAGAAGAAATACAGATTACAACAGGTCAATCTGAATTAAACTTTCTTTGTGGGAATAGAGTGCCTTTTGAACTATAAATTAAATGCTGTTTTCTCCAAATATTTAATGGTTGCAATTGTTTCAGATATTTTCATTAAGATATTTTGAGGAAATAAAAAGATTAATAGTAACATTTACATGCTTTTATTTCAGTAGAACCTAATTTTTCTTGTTTCCTTCATCTTGCTAAGTCATATACAGCCATGCAATAACATTTAATCTTATATGTCAGTTTATACCTACTTTCTCTGATGAAAAGAATTGCAAAGGCTACAAGTTAAGTTAAAATACTAACAAGCATTTTAGAGCTCCCCTTTTTCCCTCCAGTACTTTATGGAGAATGGGATGAGTCCATGTTCATTGTTGAGGCTAAAACTTCAAATGTAGTGGCTTTCATCTGGGTGCAGCTCTGTTTTGGCTAAGATCATCTCCTTGTGCTACTTCTAAACATTTGAATTCTTTGTAATAAGGGAAGTTGGAAGGTTTAGCACAAAAGTGTGTGTGTGTTTGGGTGGGGCAGCCCTTAAATGGAATGTTATTTGCTTCTCCAAATCTCAACCTCTAAAGACTTCTTGAAACATCAGTGCTTTCTTTCTGTTTCAGATAATATTTGTGGAATACCTTCAAATCAGCCCAGGTTCATTTTCAGTAGGATAATTGGAGGTGAAGAAGCTGAACCATACTCATGGCCTTGGCAAGTCAGTGTACAGATTTCAGATGAGCATATCTGTGGAGGAGCAGTTCTTGCCAAAGAATGGGTTGTCACAGCTGCCTACTGCCTTAATTCCAAGTAAGTACACTGGGATGAACCCTTCCCTGGGACAGCCTGTAATTGCAAGGTGTGTCTCTGCAGTGTAGTGGTTCTGTCCAGGATGGCTGGAACAGTTTTGGTTACCGCCTGCTTACACTGGCACTGGATTCTTTTGGTCCACATACATTTTCTAGGAACTTAATAGGTTTCAAGAGCCACAGGTTTCAAGAATGCTGTTATATTAACCTGACAACTTTGATTGTTTTTTCTTTTTTTACTTAGGGAACTATACAGAGAGTTATGGATGGTGGTAACAGGACTTCATGATCTTACAGAGCAAGAGTATAGGCAGGTACTATGTGTTCTGCTTAGTAATAAAACATAAATAAACCTTGCAAAATAGTTTTCAATGTAAATGAATCTCCCAAACTGTTGATGATGCAGCAATATAACAGCCTGCATGGTGGCCTTAATCTGCATTTACAAAACAGCTTCTCTGTGACTGTCAGAGCAATTGTATCAACGCAGATCTGTGCCTTCATCAGCAATGAGCTCTAAAGCTCAGTACCCTGGAGGCTGTGGGAGTGAGAAGTGTATTGTCTCTATATTCACTGGAGACTATCACCAAGACAGAAATAGTTGGGGAACACCTTGCCACTTTGCTCACGCTGGAGAAATGTTTTCCTAAAAGCTTCCTACATTTGCTGGATGGAGTTTCCTGCTAGTTCCCTGTTCTATGTCATAGATGCATAATCTTGACTTCTTAATATGAGAAAGGTGGTGGCTTCAGCAGGTGCTTTTAAATGTGTCCTCCTCTTAAGTAGGAATATGCATATGGCCTGGAACTTTATAAAACCACAATCACTCAAAGATTCAAATTCCCCCATAATTCAGAAAACATTGATGTCTTTGTTTTCCTAGAAAAAGTCAGTCAAGCAGTATATTATACATCCAAGTTTTAATCAAACCGCTCTGGACTCTGATATTGCCTTACTGCAACTGGCTGAGCCCTTAGAATTCAACCACCACGTGTGCCCCGTGTGCCTCCCTGCTGAGGAGGAGGAGGTTCAGCCCTCGAGGATATGTCTGGTCACAGGATGGGGTGGCCATGAAGCAGGTATGCAGCCTCTGCCTTTTGGAAGACTCAGCATGTTGTAGCTGTGTTTTAAATATTGTGTTCCGTGTTGGAACATTCATTCTGTTTGCACATTAGTTTCTGGAGAATGGACATGTTAAAAAGTTTTCACTTGTGTAAGCTCAGCCAGATGTGCAGGAAAATAGGTGGGAAGAAGGAAATTAGATGATTTAGACTGAGACCATTTGAAAAGGAGAGGTGTAAAGCTGCTTTACAGAATCACTAATTCATGCCTCTACTGGTTTCTGATGTGTTTGTCTTCAAGACAAAGAAAAGAGAACAAAACTGCAGCAACTGGAAGTCCCCATCCTCACACTTGACAGGTGTCAGAGATATTACATAAACCTTCCCAGTAAAGTGACCCAGAGGATGATCTGTGCTGGATTTCCTCTGGAAGAAGGGAAGGACTCATGCACAGTAAGTAACACACATCACCTTTTGTGATATGACCAGGTGGGTCCTGGACAGGGAAGTGTAAAACCTCACAAAGCTGTTTTCTTGTAAACAGGCTGTAATGATTTACAGTGAAAGACTCCTTAGTAGCAGAATTTAAATTATTTGTATTGCAAAAGCAGCAACTTCCCTTGAACAAATGTTGATTCTTTCTCTGCCTTTTAAAAAGAGAAACCACACAGCATGTGAGCAGCTGAGGCTTCTCCTAGCTGAACTGATATTTTCAAAACATAAGCTTATAGCAAAGGTTCCTTTGTCCTTGTGCAGGGTGACTCTGGTGGCCCATTAGTTTGTCCTTCAGAAGATGACTCGGGATTTTACACCCTTCATGGAATTACTAGTTGGGGCTTGGGATGTGGAAGCAAGAACTACCCAGGAGTATAAACACAAATGTTGGGTTTTTTGTTGACTGGATCAAGAAGAATGTTAATAGTAATGGTATGTATGAAAACTGATTATTAAATTAATCCTTTTGCTATTGCTAGATGTTTAATTTGAGGTCTTTTCCAAGGTCCATTTTGATTTTTGGGAGTCCAGTGCTTCCTAAGATCTTGGCTGTTTAAAATATCCGTAGCTGAATTCCCAGAAACAGACCAATCTAAACCAGTAGTAACTTCTGAAAATCTCATTTCTTCCAGATGTATAATTATCCCCCTCTCTATTGAATTTCTTGTGCAGATGAATGTTTTCCTTACTGAGGCTTTGCTGCTTCATTTCTCAGGGTTCAGAGGAGGTAGGGAGGCATGAACAGACACATGGTGGCAGCTGAGTCCACTTTGGCAAGTTTCCAGCCTGCCTTTGTTGACAATCTTTGTGAAGTTTTATGTTTCGTCTTTTTTTTTCAGATCTCCCCATTTTCATGGTGTGACTGTCAAAAGAAAATTACCTTGGATCCTGTTCTAAAACAATTCCAAAGCACAAATGTCACTGAAACCAAAATTTAATGAGACCATGTAGGTTCATGATTGATGATCAGATTCCAAAGTAGCTGATGCTACCCTGGTGAATTTACTGCTGATGTGCCTGAACTGAGACTTTGCCTTTATACACGTGTGTTGGGGCAGACACAAGTTACTTGCAGGCTTCTGACATGCACTTAACCTGTCTTGGAAGGAAAGAAGGGGAAAATAAGCCACATTTGCCAAGTATGTCCTTGACTGTAGTACTGCAGATTACAAAAATACTGCAAGATATTTTTAATACAGTTTGTTTTAACAAACTGCATCTTGTTTAAATAGATAGAAGTATTTGAAAAGACAAGTGCTACAGGCCAAGGGCCTTTGGCACCATGCAAGGACTGACAGCTATACTACTCAAACTGTAAGTGTAATTAAAGAAGTACTGTGAGATCCACATACTGCAAAGCATTAACTAGTAAATAGCAATTCCCTAAATGTCCAAATGGCTGCTTAAACAGGAAACTGTGATGAGAGGCTCCAATTAGCTTTACAGACTGTTCTGTTAGCAGCTTTAGTGTTGAGAAACTAGATCAGTAGGATTGTACGACAGGTGGTACAACTATAATCCCCCTTTGACTTAATGATCCAGATAAGAACTAGAAAGTAAGACATCTCATTTTGTTTCTGTTGATATTAATGGCAAAAATCTTTAGAGTTGTTTCCCGTACAAGCATTTGATACGACTTATCCTACTTTTTTGATTACATTAATTTAATACTTCTGAGGTGTGTTTTCTTTGTTTGCTTTCTTGCTTGCTTGCTTTTTAAGCTATATTTTTATTCTGTAGATGAGGAAAAAAAAAAAATTATTCCCTAATGAGTATGGTCAACATTTTTCACCACTTTATTCTCTTCACTGTAAAGTTTGAGAAGAAGCCCACAAAATGAGTTTTCTGTGAAGCTATGAAAATACTTTATGATGGAAGGTCTGTGGGCAAATTCAGATTCAGCGATTCAGATTTGCAGCCATATTACATTATTGGGAGCAGATATATATAATCATTTGGTTGCTATTTTGCTTTGCTTAACTGGAGCAAAGTGACTTAAAACACCTGTCAAGTTTTTATCTGTTTATTAAGACAAGGATTCCAAATGGATATGTTCAGAAGAATAAAAAGGAGGGAGGAGAACGGCAATAGGTGTCAGCTGTGCTGATGTTGAATGCACATAAATTGATATCTCTTATGAAATTTCATTTCATCTATTCAGCATGCTATCTTAAAATACTTGTATTTGATTTGATTGTTAGGGCACTTTTTGCTTCATGCTGACCTTTGGTGTTTCTCCTAGTATGGTTTTACAAGTAGTCTATTTTTGCTTTTGTTTGTTGCATCATTTTAGTCTACTGTAAGTTGCCAGTATCTTTTAGCAATAATGTGATGCAAATGAAATCTGATTTTTAAAAAAACCTACAGCTTTCAGTGGAGTTCATGGAATAGAATTTTATTTTAGTTTTCACTTTAGAGTTATATGGGGCTTTCTTAACCCCTACAGTCAAAAGGTAGGATACTTATAGCTTACCTGAGTATTGAGGTAGGCTTATCTTCTCTATCTGCTTAAAATCTGCATATAAATCTTCTTCTGTTGGCATGTAAGTAAAAAGATCTTCTTTGCAACATTATATGGAAGCAAATGAAGGCTCATTTCATTATTCCTTGGCACTGTGCTAAATATTTAGAATAAAAATCTGATGTTCAAAAGTATCTTGTTCTGACCTTTGGTTATCATGAGGATCTGTGACCATAAGTCATCCTGGTGAGCTCTGAAATGGTATCCTGATGATGTTCTGCTCTGTCACTGCTGCTCTGCCTGGAGGAGCACACCATGTCTTTCCTAACCCTCATTTCACTCTGGGTCTGTCCAAAAAGGGTCTGACAAACATGGTATTTAGACAGCAGCAGTGTAGAACTACATTCTCATGGGATCTTCCCAGTTTTGTCTGCTTTCCCCTGGCCTTGTTTGCCTTGTGCTTTAGGAGGAGAAGTGGCACAAGGGCAGGGTTTTTCTTCCTTTAGGAAGCCATTTATTGTCATACATTGGGTGCACAGAGATACTGTTATTTCTCCATCTGAAGTGACTAGTCCTGGTTCTTTGCATATTTTCAAAAGAGTGAATTTAATAGTAACACCAGAGGAACTGTGGTTGTCAAGTCTGTGTAAGACAAGTTAACAAAAGGAGGGGATGGGATTAGGCTTGGTATTTTGAAGAGGAAAAAAAAAGGTTTGTTTTATATGGACCAAATTCCTGCTTTTTTCACAAAAGAAAATCAGCAAAAATTGGAGGACCATTAAGAACAGCTAATATAGAAAACAAGAAATACCTGGAAAAGTTTCTCAAGCTTTGCAAAACCCTTTTCTTGTCTTTCTCTTACTGAAGGCAAGAAAGAGTCCTTGTGTTAGCAGTGCAACAAAGTAAAGTTTAGGTCCAGAGGGTCCTGTTTTACAGGATGGACTATGGCAAACTGGGACACTGGACTCAGAGTTCTCACTTCACTGCTTCTTTTGCTGAATATGAAATCAATGAGAATTGAAGTAGGAGAATGAATAACCGGGGGTGGAAAAAGACAAGTGTCCACTCTGTATGACTGGATTTTGTGGCTGTTCCTATCCCTCAGTTCTGAGCAGAGAGGGCCTGGCTGGTTGCAGCAGCCATGTGTCAGTGGTGTGTACTTCATCCTCTCCCAAACTGCTCTGCAGCCCTCTGTCAGTGAGGTCTGCGCGCAGGACACGTCAAGTGCTGATAAAACACTCAGAATTCCAAATCACACCTTCACTCTACCATTGTGGCCAGCAGAACTAGGGGAATGATTCCTGCCCTATGCTCAGCACTGGTGAGGTCACACCTTGAGTACCATGTCCAGTTCTGAGCTCCTCAATTCAGGAAGGACATTGAGATGCTGGAGCAAACCTGGAGAAGGGAAATGGAGCTGGGGCAGGGACTGGAGCACAGGTATTATAAGGAGGGGTTGAGGGAGCTGGGAGTGTTTCGTATGGAGAAAAGGAGGCTCAGGAATGACCTTATCCCTCTGTACAACTTCCTAAATGGAGGCCGTAGCCCAGGTGTGGTTGGCCTCTTCTCTCAGGCAACTAGTGTCAGGACAAGGAATTGGCTCTAAGCTGTGTCAGGGAAGGTGCAGGTTGGACATCAGGAGGAATTTCTTTGCAGAAAGCGTGGTTGTATATTGGAATGGGCTGCCCAGAGAGGTGGTGGATTCACCGTCCCTGGAGGGTGTTTAAGGGAAGACGGTACATGGCACCTAGTGCCATGGTCTAGCTGACGAGGTTCGGTCGTAGGTTGGACTCGATGATCGAGTTCTTTTCCAACCTTAGGGATGGAATGTGAAATCAGCCCCTGCACGTGGGAGTGATGCAGCAATGCTAGCCCGACCCTCCCGAGAGGGAGCCCGAGAGCGGAGCGGGGCTCGGAGCAGCCGGAGGTGCCCGGGGCTGCTGCCGGTCCTGCCCCCACCGCGCCCCGGGAGCGCCGGGAGGCGGGTCCCGGCTGCCGGCCCGGGCAGAGGGCGCGGGCAGCGGGGCCGGGAGCGGCGGCGGCCATGGAGCTGCTTGCGGTGAGTGCCGGGCAGGAGGCTGGGGGGGGGAGCGACGGGCTGTGCCCTCACCGCCTGCCCTTCTCCTCCTCACAGGGAGCGCCTGTCGCCGTCGCCGTGGCCGTGGTGGCGGCGTCGGCCCTGCTGCTGCTGGTGCTCCGAGGGATGGGGCGGAGGGCGAGAGACCCCGTCACCCTGCGGGACCCGCTCGCCAAGTACCCGCTGCGGCTGCTGGACAAAGAGGTGACCGAGGGCCGGGGGCGTGAGGGCTGTGGGTCGGTCGGTCCGGTGTTACGGGGGGCTCTTGGCGCTGAGCCGGTGCCCAAAGCCCTCCGAGGATGGCTGTGACTCCCGCAGCCAACCCGTGATGCTTCCGTGGGGTAGAGCAGGATGTGTGAAAGCATTCGCTCCACGCTGCGTGCGGTTCTTTCCCGAGGATAGACTCGTTGCTTCGCGTGTTTAAGTCCTAGCTGTGTTTCTCCCTGGATTTCTGTCGTTTGTGCACCGGTGAGAAGCAACCCGAGCAGCCTGCACTTCTGCACGCCCTGTCTTGCCTGATCTTTGGCCACAGTCATGGAATGAGCTCACTGGCCTTGGGCAACAGAGAGTTTCCAGATTTACTGCGTGCAGAGGTGCTGCAGAGATTGTGTAGATAGGCAGTTACTTGGAATTAAAAAGACTGCTTCTAAAACTTCTCATTTATTTAAACTTTATTTTTCAAAGCCATTTCTGTGCTTTTTCCCAGCATTTAGCTTGCAAGCTAAGAAAGCAGGCTTACTAAAGCATATTGTGTGGAGTAGAGTTTGAAAATCAAAGCAGTGGTGACGTTGACCTCATTCTAACTTGTTTTTTTTTAGGAAATCAGTCATGATACTAAGAAATTCCGATTTGGGCTACCTTCAACGGATCATATATTAGGATTACCTGTAGGTAAGTTCAGGAAACACTTAATGTACTCACAGTTCTTGCACTTCAGACTGGTTGGAAATTTAAGGCTCGGGAAAGCTAGGAGTTAAAATCTGCATCTAAACGCTGCTGCCTCTGAGAGCAATGTCAGGGTTCCCAAAAGGTCGTATTTCTGATCTTTTTGTGTGTGCTTTGTTCTGCTTGTGTTCAGTTGGGTGGTGTAACAAGAGCAGTGAAACTGAACTGAGTCTGATGGGATTCAGCACCAGTCAGGACATTAGCAAAAGTGGAATCTGTCAAAGTTTTTTCATATTTCTTATTTGCATTCTACTTCCATCTGGTCCCTTCAGTTTATTGCCAACTGCTCTCATGCTTTTGGTGAATACGGTCACACTTACAAATTGGGGAAAATGCAGCTTCTATATATGGAAGACACTGAAATACTCAGAGCCTTTTCTGTGTGTGTACTTACCTTTGATTTACATGCATATGCTCGCGACTTTGTTGCGTGTTCTGTAGCATGAAGTTAATTTCAGACTAGGGTTGGCACAGCCCTCTTTTCTGTACCCTCGAACACGGACAGCACTGAACTTTGGACCTTGAATTGATGATAATCTCGGCAGGGGAAAGTCTCTCCCTCTCTCTGATCTGCAGATGTAGCAGATGGAGCTCTCTTTGTTCCGTACTGTTTCTCAGTTTCCTGTGCTGGATGGCAAGTGTCAGGGTCGTCCCATTCCAGGCTTATGAGCATGTCCTTCTTGCATGCTGCCTGTCAAGGGAAGCTGTCTTTCTCCAAATTCTCTTCTAGCTTATATGGGAAAGAGTTGTTGAATGGTCAGCATTAACTAAGCAAACATTAAATGAGTCGAGACGTGTCCTGCAGCGATTGTGTTTATCTTGACTTTATTCTTAAGAATTTTGGAATATGATCCCAAAACTGCATGGGCCAGATTCCTGCCTTCTGCTTTTTACCAGATTTATCTTGCTAAAACTGAATGTGTATTCTGCCAGCACTGTTCCTGCTTTTTGTTCTTCTATGGAACGCTCTTGATGAATGCTGTTGGGCTGAGGGGACTGCTCTTGGCAAAGTGTTTCAGTTCTTTTGATCAGCAGGAGGAAACGGGAGCCTTGTGGACTGTGCCTGTTGGAGAGCACTAGGTTAGGCAAAGAGCTCTCTGTGGTCAGCAGCACCCAGTGCTGTGGAAGCCACAGCATTATGGAGGCAGGAGGTATGGAGAAGGAATGTGGCCCAAGACACTGTTCTTGGTTCAGGATCACTGGGAAGTCTGCGCTGAGAGGTTGCTGCTGTTAAACTGCAGCACTTATTTCTGTGCCTGTGTGAGCTGGTGTATCCACATATCCACTTCATCAATGAATATGAGAAGAACGGTACCCAAAATACAGAGGGCACTTCAGAATGAGCAACAAACTTTCCATATCACTGTTTTACTATAAATTTCTTCTTGTCCTTGTATTCTTGGTTCTGTAACGTACCAGCTCTCCTCAGTTACTCCATGTTCCAGAATCTGGAGAAGGAACTAGCTGTTTTGTACAGGGTTTATACGGCAAAAATGTTCTCTGTCACTGTGTGTGTATAGCAGGTGACTACCTGCCTTTCTCTCTTGTCCTCCAGGGATGAAAAAATAATCAGATTGCAATTCTCCCTAGGCCAACATGTTTACCTTTCTGCAAAGATCGATGGAAATCTGGTGATTCGAGCCTATACCCCGGTTTCCAGTGACGAGACGAAAGGTTACGTTGATTTAATTATAAAGGTAAATTGTGTTTTCCTTTAATTTAGATAAGTTACTAACTGGAAGGAAGGCAAGTACTTAATTTTAGTGAAATAGTTTATTTTGATTTAGCAATTACATTTCATCTTTCATTCAAATTTTGTTAATTTTCATCTTCTTCTTGAAGATTTCACCTTCTTCAAATAGAGTGAATGCATAGCAAACAACTCATTTGACATTACACTTGAATAGTAAGTTGTATCCTGTATATTTGCTGTGGAACTGAGAGACAGCAGACATAGAGTAGATGGAGAAGGGAATCCCTTCCCTGGCAGTACTGCAAGAACTTCCCCACTATCTTATCTAGCAATGCATGAAAACTGACCATTCTCCCTCAAGACGCCTGTGCTGCTGCTAATGCTTATTACTAACAGCTCTAAGTAGAAAACAAGTCAAACAAGGGAAATCCTTTAAGCTAGGGAATGCAGGATGATCCCAGGACTTCTGGATATTCTAATCCTTTTCTACGATAGAGATTGTCCTTAGGCAAAAATCTGTGGGTTTTTTTTGTGAGCTCTGTTCTTCATGCCACAAGTGTGATGAATTGTTATTAACTACTTAATACTTCCTAAGTGCTTTGAAAGCTGAAAAAGCTGTTGTGTGGCTGAGTGTCTGGGAAAGTCTTAAAAGATGCAGCAATGCTATTTTCAGAAGGAGTGGTTACAAAAATGGGGTGACATAAGGTTCTTGCTGAAGAGAGAGTGAAATGAGGGCAAGAGCAGATAATCTGCTTGCCACCCATTCCTGTTAGCCTGGCTGCAAAGAGCAGAGGGACATGTGCACAACAGAACATTGAACTTATTTTGACTGCTTCCTGTTGCAAAGCTCAACAGGTAACTGAGGACAAGGAACTGTCTCAATTTCTTTCTCAGGTGCTAAATTTCAGACCTGCAATATTGTGTTCTAGTTCGTAATACTGCCTGCTGCAGAGTTAGTGGTTGATGTAATACAGATTGTTGTTTTTACAGGTTTACCACAGAAATGTGAATCCCAAGTTTCCAGAAGGTGGGAAGATGTCCCAGTACCTAGATAACATGAAGATTGGAGATACTATTGATTTCAGAGGGCCAAATGGCCTCCTTGTTTATAAAGGGGCAGGTACTGTGACACGAAGGTGGGAGAGCAAAAGGGAGGAACATGTATTGGTTATTTTATAAAACTCGACAACTTTGTAAAGAACTTTTTTCTAAAGTGAAAAAGGGAAAATCCACCTTTTCTAGACTTGACTAAGAGCCTGCCAGAGTTAATATGATGGGAAAGAGTACTTTGTGTTTGTGTAAGGAATAGCTGATGATTGTCTCACTATTGAGACTATGTAATTAAATCTGAAAAAAATCACTATTGCATTATATGACTGAGAAGTCTGCACTGGAAATAATACCTCGGCTAAACACATGGAGGGAGATGTTGCAGATGCTTCTTAGACAAGTGAGGTTGTGGCCTAAAATTCCCACTGAGAATCTCAG
Organism: Serilophus lunatus; assembly: GCA_013399895.1. NCBI lineage: Eukaryota > Metazoa > Chordata > Aves > Passeriformes > Eurylaimidae > Serilophus > Serilophus lunatus. The sequence continues at coordinate 26,595 of VXBA01001423.1, forward strand.
CATTGTTACTGAATAACCTGCTGACTGAGAGCCACCTCCATGTCATAATGAAAGCAGGTCTGAGTTGACTGTTAGGAAATAAGCTCAGAAAAGTAACCCCCTTGTAAGATGCAAGTGAAAGCATTTGCACTGATCTTGACTGAGAGTTGGGCACTTAAGTCTTACCTCAGGGGGAATAAGTGCTCAGTGCTTCTCTGGACCATGACCTCCTGTGATCAGCAAGATACTGATGAATCCATTATATCTCAGAGGAGGAGAGGGATGTGTGTTTTACAGAGATTCCTTTCTGTTCTGCTTTGGCTGCTATAAAAAGTAGTAGCTGGGAAGACTGGAATATGTCAAGTGGTTTTTGTACAGAATACTTATCATGGGGTTTTCCTTTGGTCCTTGCAGATTAATTTAATTACAAACTGCCTGGTTTAATGATAGTTCTGAAGTAATAGTGTGCTCAATTTGGCAGCAGAAATTGGCAAAGTCTTCTCATCACAGGATACTCTAAGGCAGTCGCCTTGCTGGCTGCAAGCCTCACTGGGATCTGATTAACTTGCAATTAATTACAATAATGCAGTATTTAATAAAAGTGCTCAAGGCTCCAGCATCCTCAAGTCTAATCTTTGCAGATGTTCTTGCTTGATGCTGGTTTAATTACAACTCTATTGAATACAGGCATACATAGATGGCTACATCCATAGTGCAAGTGAGGATGATGAAGGTGGCCTAAGAAGTCTGTTTCTGTGTAGCAAGAGCTGTGGTTACCTTTATCTACCACAGACATCCAGAGCTGCAGAGTTGTGTTCTAGGCAGTGACATGGCAATCCCTGAGATTATTATAAGCAATGTTGGGTAGCAGAAGGAGTGAATCCGTTGTTCAAAACAGGCACTGGAGTTTACAAAGATGTTTCCACTGTTTGTGTTCAGTGCTGTGCCAAGTCTACTGAGCATTTCCAGAAGATCTGTCTTAATTTGTAGGCTGTAGTAATTTATTCCCATGGAATTTGTATCCATGTTTGTTTGAATGTTAATGTACCTAAGGTTTTGAATGTTTCTTCTAGGTACCTTTCTTATCAAGCCTAATAAGAAGTCGGAAGCAGAGAAAAAGTTTGCAAAGCATCTTGGGATGATAGCAGGAGGAACAGGTAAAACTCTTCTCGTTATATGGAATGTCCAGAGAACAAAAATATCTTTATGGATGTGTGTGAGGAGTATCACTGTACCTCACTAGCAGATTATTTGCACCTATATTTCTTCTCATGAGTGTTTGGCAACACAGAGATGCTCCAGTGGCTTGAGCTCAATCCTGGGGACTAGCAACCTCATGGTCTGAATACTGATCACTTCATCTCTCAGTAACAAAAAATATATCAGGACAATGTCTTAAGGGTAAAATTACTGTATGGGATGGAGAATGCTGGACAGAAAAGCCCTGCTTACAAGTACTGTGGTTTTGTTTTGAAACTATTTGTAGTAATAGAAACCACCAACCTCTGCTTTTAATATGGGGTAGATATTCAGAGATATTTAGCCCTGAGCAAACCAAACTCCCACTGAAGAGTGAAGGAAGGCAGCATTGACATTGAAACTACAGCCACAGAAATACCTGTTTTATAACCACTCTGATTTTTAACAGGAATAACTCCCATGTTGCAGCTGATTCGTCAGGTCACAAGTGATCCTAAGGACTCCACAAAATGTTACCTTCTTTTTGCTAATCAGGTGAATATTCTGACCATGTTTGTTCTTCTTTAATAGCCTACTTTATTTGCTGGCCTCTGAGCTCTGATGGCACGTGTTTCATACTCTTCCAGTGTCTTTGGGTTTGCATTTTTACCCAGCCATTTATGAGAAAATACTATTTGAGATAGCACATTTAAAAGCGATCAGTTTAGGGAAGAGCAGGAAATAGTTATTGTGTAAGTTATTAATATATTGTCTTGGGTTAAAATTTATTAAAGAAGGAGAAGCTGAAGTTAAAAAAATGTCCTTAAGGCCCTTAATAATAGGCCAGCATAGTGCTGTCATAGATTTCCATGTTCTTATTTTATTTGTTTTTAAGGTTTCTCCTCACAGTTTCACTTAAATCCTATATTAGGGAATAAATTCCATGACCAGATGCCAATCTCTCTACTCATCTTATTTCTTCACTGATTTGAAGGAAACAAGATTTAAAACAGTTTCTACTAATCTGTTTGTACAGTTAACCTTCACCATGCTAGTCCAGGGTCATATTTGCCAGGGTCGGAGATTTTAGCCTGGATTAAAAAGTTGTTTCAAATTGCCATCTTTAAGACTGTGTTTGGGTAGCTATTATGTCTCATAGCTTGTTGTTCTTAACCTGAATTTACAGAAGCCTGTGATGATAACAGCTATCATGGAAGGGGGAGTTAAAAAACCAAATCACTTTCTTGGTTTGCATGAGTTACCATTGCATTTGTCTTGGATGCCAGATGGGCTCACACCAGAGGGCTCTTGGGATGGTTTGAAGCTAAACATCAGTCTCATTTTGCAGACAGAAAATGACATATTGCTGAGAGCTGAGCTGGAAGACCTTGCAAAGAGGCATCCTGAGCAGTTCGTGCTGTGGTACACACTGGACAGACCTCCTCGAGGTAGGCTGGGACACACAGAAACATCTTTTCTTGTCACTGCAACTATCAGAGCTTCACTCTTGTTCAAGGGAACATTAGTATCATCAAGTCATCTTATTTTACACTTTTAAACAGCAAAGACATCCCCCAACTCCTCAGAAACAAACCTTAACACATCCTCTGTTTTATAAAGCGATCCAAGCCAGATGAGCCATTAGAAAGTGTGAACTAATAGTTAAATCCTGTCGGATTGATAAATTACTCAGTGGATCTTTTCATGTATTTCAGGACGTGCCAGTTTTTGGGACTTTTCAGCAAAGTTTACCTCTGTTCTGGATTATCTCCCAGACCAGTTTATGTTAGCATTTTGTTGGCATTACATTTCCTAATGCCTGTAGATAATGCATGTACATCTTTGTTTTGCAGGAGCTGTAGATGAGATTCTGGTAGAACAGAGCTGACATGTATAGATTGAGTCATCAGATGTGGGCTGGTGTAGGGGTTGAACTCTACTGTATGTCCTTTGGGTATTTCTGTTTGCTGATGTTTAAGTGATCTGAGGGTTTATTTAACAGCCGTAACAGCCAGACTCAGTCAAAGTTCTGTACCTGCTGTCAGCAACAGCTGTGACTAGATGGCCAGAGAAAGAGTCATCAGTAGGCCTCAACACTCTTCCAATCTTTAATATTTCACAGTTTTGAGCCAAGTGTGTCTCCACATATACAGTTAGCACTCAACTGTGGATTAGATTTGTAAAAACAAAGTTTCTGTCCTTTGGAGATCCTGTGTTTTGGCAGTCTGTGAGTGGTTCCATAGGAATAGCACTTTTTTGTGGAGAACGACTTCCTCTGGTTTGCATTTTCCTCTTAATCCTTATGTTGGCAGAGAGGGTGACTAGGTGCCTACCACCTGTTTTCACCTTAGTAATTTTACAGACCTCTGTCAATCGCCCTTGCTGCCACATCCTTCCCATACTGAAGGTTGCTGACCTTCCCCATCCAGCAGTGACTCCATACCTTTGCTCATCCATGTCCTCTTAACCTTTTCCAGCTCTGCTGTATCCCTTCTTGACCTGAGCAGATCAAAACTGAACAACAGCAGTCAAGGTGTAGGCAAACTGTATTTTTGCTTTGGGGTGGTGCTCTCTTTTCCTTGTCTAATACTTCTTAACATTTCATATGCCTTTTTCTTAACTGCTGTTTTCATAACTTTAGTGTCTTGCTCCTGAGAAATGAGCTTAAAGCACATACTTTTATAGGTGAAATCAGGATTAGTTTTCCTTCTTGGCTTAATTCAAATGGCAGATGCATTCAATAATATCACTGCTTGAAATAATTTAGCATTTCTTTTCTGGTTTTATTTGTTTTGCTCTTATCACTTAGGTACACAGCAGAACTTTTGTTATCAGCAAACTTTGTCACCTCATCACTTCATCTCTAAAAGAAAAATAAAATAAATGGAAAAATGTGGTGCATGGCACAGGTCTCTCTCTCTCTGTACAACTGCCACTGGCTGTGCTCTCTTCACTGGAAAAGCTGCTTTGTTCTTCCTTTTTATTCTTAACCTGTTCATTGCTTTTAAATCTGTAATTTATTCACAGACTTTGATGTCTTATCAACCAGATCCTTGTTATCCACATGCTTGTTGTCCCTTCAGGAGGGGACCACTGGGTTAGAGCTCAGTGAGACATTTAACCCTCTCCTGGATGACAGTGGTGGTGGCATAACTTTGCTGATTCTTCAGCTGCTTTGTGAGTACAACATAGGCAGTTTAAAAAGGCCTCAGGTTGTACAGAGATTCATACTGATAGTTTAATTTCTTTGTTTCAGATTGGAAGTACAGTTCTGGCTTTGTCACTGCAGACATGATGAAAGCCCACCTCCCTCCCCCCAGCAGTGAGACGCTCATTCTCATGTGTGGGCCACCCCCAATGGTTCAGTTTGCCTGTCAGCCCAACCTGGACAAACTTGGCTATCCCAAGAGCAGTACCTTTGCTTATTAACACTGATGTCATCTGATACCTTTGTGTAAGTACTTTGTATTTTACTACAGCAACAGCTGATATGTTTCAATATGTAACACTTCTTTTTTGTGTGCATGTGGTTTTTTTTTAGCCCCTAGATGTAATTTCTGTGGTTTATAACTTCATAATTATGTGCTTTAAGACTAAGAAGTGAGAAATCACCTTGAGTTGTGTTGAAGTAATGTCGTTTAACCTCTTAAGTTAGAATTTTTCGTACTGAGGAAAAAAAAATAAGGCATAATCAGACAGGTAGGAGAGAGTTAAAACCCACTTATTTCTTAACATGGTCATGGAATTTGGCAGAGGACTATAAAACTGATGTAGGATTACTTGACGTCCCCACAGGTAATTCATTTAGTGAATCCTGGGGAAAGAAAACACAAAGCACAGTCTTTTTATTGCCATTTTACAGCCCTTTATCAGGGACTAAGAAAGAAGTCACAGTCTGAAAAAGTGAACAGAATTTGGGTCACGTGCAAATTGCTTGTTATTGGAACAGAAATTCTCATTAGTGTGAAATTTATTTGTGAGGATTACAGCCTTCATGCTGTTTTGTAACATCTTTAGCTAATGAAGGAGGCACTGTCAAGTGATGTTGCATCGTTTGCATGTTGTTTTCTTAGTGCTTGCTGAGAAATGTCCTTTGCTCAGGTATCATGCCTTCTTTTTGCCTGATGTAAGCTATGCTGAGTCGATCTTAAACTCAGCTACTGCCTCAGCTCAGTATCTTTACCACTTGACACTGAAGTTTAGTCTTCAACACTCGAAGTACTGCATGTTCATTTCCAGGAATTAATTCACACTGTATTTGGTTTCGGGTCTGATAAATCCCTGAGCTGGCAGGCTTGTTTCTTCAGCAACTAATATATATGTTTACTAAATATTTTTATTCATCTAAAGCTAACCTAAAGGAAACTACTAGTTTAGAATTAACATAGAGGTTTTGCAGTTCTTCAGCCACATTTGTAACAATCATGCAAAGAAAGACATGAGGATTCAGACTGGGATTCTGTCTCTGCCGAGAGGTCATTCACATGTATTTGTGTTAAATTAGTGGTCAGCAAGAGTTAAAGGAACATCTAGAATTTATTCATAACAGTCAAAAAATAAGCATTTATAGGTTATGCTGTTTAGTAGTTCTTAACTACATATATTTAAAAAACAAAACCTAATAATTTTGTAGAATGACTATTCACAGCCAAGTTAACACAATAACACACTGAGTTATAAATACAGCATTGAAAGAAATAAGAAAATCTTTTTGGAATATCTCAGTGATATTAGGGCTGCCTCTGCTGGAGCAGCTTATCTCATTGGCAGTGCTGTAAAAAGTCTGCTTGCTAATTAACCTGGCAAAGTATTTCAAATGCCCAGGGTACCTGATCTGGTCACTAGTTCTGATGGCATTACCAGACTGGTATATTTAATATACTGTACTAAATATTTGTAGTCTGCTGATCAGTGTAGTCTGATTTCTCATTCCTCTGCATTTTCTGTTATCTTTTAATTTTTCAGTGATTGAAAAGAATCTGCCTTGGTTTTACCATTTACAACAATAAAAATCGGGTATTTTGCTTGTTAAATCTGACCATTCCAATCTGACCATTCTGTCACGAAACTCTCGGAGTGAGGACTAGGATAGATCACATTCAAAAAGTGCCAACTGTACCTCTCAAAGAGCCCTTGCTGCACTCTCTGGACAGTACTGCAGGTCTCCCCTGTATTTGGGAGGGTTATGTCTGGGAGTGACCTGCCCTCAGGCTGTATTATTATGTAAACCAACACTCTGCAGCCAGCAAAGAGAGAGTACTGCAAACCAGCCAGATCCAAAGTCTTTTCCTTACAACTAAGCAGATTTTTGTCTGGCATTTCCCTGTTTAATAAGATAACTTGTTAATACTCATTAATACAGGAGAGGCACATATAAACAGATTCCACAAGTAATTGCTGCTGTAATGGAGACATTCCTACCCTTGAGCAGACCCTCAAGTTAGTAGTGAAGGCCAATATGTCCTTTTTCTGCAGTTGTGTCTAGCCCAGCAGAATAGCAGCCAATCTATTGTTTTCAGGTGTTTTAAAGAAATATTTGTTTTATTATGGTATTTTTCTGGTAGTCTCAGAACTACAAATTCCTGCTGTCATTGCTCAGCATCTTTTTGCATTAGGAAAAAATCTGTGAACATGCCAGGCCTTCACCCTCCTGATAAAATCATGGGCTTGATGGACAGTACTATGTTCCATTGTTCCTATTCTACACTGCACTGACTTAGATTAAAAAAAGAGGGCAGGACATGTGCTAATGGAAGGGGATGAGAGATTAAAATTCTTTATGGAACCAGTCTGGCAAGGCCAGAGTAATATTGAGTGAGCCATTACTGCTGCACTCACAAGCATCCATCTGAAATTCCAGGTAACTCTGATGGGAGCCCGCATGATACAATAATGTACTAATGATTCCTGCATTAAGAGTTAATTATAAAAATAAAAAATTACAAAAGATCTTTCATATAACAGCACATAAACGTACCCTATAAGAGATGACAGAATAAAAGGGTAAACCATGTTGCAAGTCTTGGCTTTCCAGACTCTGGTTACGAGTCCTATTCCTCTCCCAACACCTATTTCCTATTACATTATATGGAAAACAGCACAGAGGAGAGTTACCTGTAATGTGTGGCTACATTAAATGCTACATGGTAAGTCTCAGTAGCAGAAAAGAGATAAAGCCATCCTGCACCACAGCATCCAGCTGCTCCTGGCCACTCCTGACAGGCCTGAGGTATGAGTAGTGTTCTCAGTCGCGCTGGAACATCATCTCCAGTCTTCTAAGGTAGGTGTTAAAAACCTGCTGTCATTCAGCATTTCATCCTGGCTTAACAGCGTCTGGAAACACAAGATGGGAAGGAGTGAGCATGTTCAGTTAGAGGCCTGTAATTAGAGAAGCGCAGCTGTAATGAGGTCAGGCTCACAACAGAGGGGGTTAGAGCTGCACACAGTTAAAAGGAAGTTCTTGGATGCAGCTTTTAATAAACTTTTCTGCTTGAGGAACTTAAGAAATTTTCTGTGTGGGATGCAACACAACTATGTCATTATAGCTTTCAGTTCCTTAGTTTTATTCTTTTAATAAACTAGCCTCTATGGAGTGAGGAATTGATAATGAAGGGGTTTTTTTGGTTTGTTTTCCATGGAGTTTTAGCTCATGTAAATTTTCAGGTCTGTACCTCATTCCTAGCCCTTACTGTGACTGAGGCATCTGATGGTGGTTACCTGCAAAATCCTTGAAGAATTGTTTTCATTTAAGGGGATAAATAGGTGTCGTTATGTTAAAGAGGTAGCAGAGTTCAAAAAAATTAAATAGGCCTAAAGGTAACTTAATTTCTAAACCAATTTAAAAGCTTTTTTTTCTGACTGGATATGCAACTAGGCTACAAACAGGTATTTAACAAGAATAGTGACCCACTTACTCTCAACCACCACTATCAATGACTTTCACTGAATTTTAGCAGAACATATTCATGCCTTTAAAATAAGGATAAAATGAGTACATACCGTAAGATGAGTTATGCCTTGAGAAAGAGCCCCTATTTGCATTACTGTGCCTTCTGAATGTTCCATCTGTAAAAGCATTCAGGAACTAGTTCAAGTCAGACAGCATGTGCAATTTTATTCACTCTACATGCATCTTTGGGAGTATCTGTGCCTTGACAAATGAAGTTGTGATAAGCTTAAAATCTCTGATTTCTGCACATTGACAAAACTGCCTTTATGCTACAAGGTATGTGAAAATGCATTTAACAAAAGGAAGACTGAATCCTGGTTAAGAAAGATTGATTCCATGAAACTTGGGCTCTAACTCACAGAAGAAAAAGCTTAACTGGTATTAGCTATGAAAAGTAGTATTTTCCAGGTGGTCTAACACTACCTATATTTCTGGTAGGCTTCTTTCACAGGCAGAAAGTCAAAGTCCTTGATGATACACTCCTACCTCTTTGTACATAAACACGTTATCCATTCCAGGGCCTTGTGATTTCACAGCATAACCATGTGCTCAGAAGTCATGCTTTAATGAAAGATCATGCTCCTAGAGAAAAATCCAGTGTTTCTGTGAGGCTTGAACAACTGCATAGTGCAAGCTCTTGGCTCAAAGTTAATGGATTCCCTCACAACTCTTAGCCGGGCAAGTGGACATCCATACTAAATCACAGTCAGGATTTAGTATTCTCCCTGTTTTGGAATAGTACTTTATTTTACTAAGGTGTACATTGAAAAAGATGGGTTAGGTAATGAACGCAAATGGGATGTTAGATGCACTAAACCATGCAAATGAAAAAAATTACCTTCATAGTTAGTCTTTTCAATGTTGTGACCATTCTCTTACAAGGCTTAAAATGTTTTTATCTCACTGGAGAAAGGGCAGTTTACTCCAGCTGCCTGCCTCTGGCTCTTGTGTGCTGCCAAAATTCACACAAGGCTCCGGGAGCTCCATTTTTCAGGGTTTGCATTCCTTTACACAACAGCAAAGTTAAAATAACATTTGACGGCTTTTAGTTGTCATCATTTGTCTGTACAATGTCTAGACAGTTTCATTCGCAAGTTCACTACTACATAACAAAAGTGGATTGCTTAAGTATTGGTTTATTAATAATCTTATTCATTGCTGAGGCATTGTTTTCACATCTACTGTCTAAGCAGAACTACTCCCCCCTGTACACAATGGAAGAAAAATTCAGTTGGATTCTCCAATCGATGTCTGTTAAAAAATACAATCCAGTTGTACTTTAATATAACTTGATAGCTTTGTACAAATTTGACCAAATGGATTTATTCCGTTACAAACCACCCATAAAGATAATGGAAAAAAAAATAGTGTGCCATACAGAGATTATGAAAGCTGGAAGTACAAAAGTCTTGTGTTTACTGCAACCACCCACCCCCTTAACTGTCCAAAATACACTGCTCTTCCTAGTGTAAAGGTGTCATAGTCCTGAAAAAGGGCCTGAAGATGGATGAGTTATGATATTTATTAAAAAAAAAATCTGAAAGTCTTAGTAGAGAACTCTTTCCAGTGTCCACAGCCAATACTTTCTCAACAAGTTCATGCGGATGCAGCAAATAGTTTGTTATAGGCTAATGTTTGGTTATTTGCAAGCTTTGGAATGCATGGAGAGGATGAGATGAGAATGGCATCAGTCTGTCTGTCCCACCTGATCCAGTTCCCTGTCAGTGAAAGGACTAAGTCCTTTGTATCCACCATAGTTTTTCAGAGTACCGTTGGTAGCAGCTGGGTTTGTATCCATAGGACAAATGTAGTCTGTTGATTCATCAAACTTCTTTTTTCTTAAATTTCCAAAATGTGAAAACCCAAGTTTCTTTGGCTAAAATAAGAAAACAACACAAGTAATTTTGAATAAGACAAGTAAGGTTGGTTGTTCTTTAGACATTCAAAGTCCTCCCCTTTTGCATTTACTATGCCGTGGTCATTCAAGTAGGTAGATTCTGATTCATTTGTTTTCAAATTGAGTTACAGTTGATGTTAAATTCATTTATACACTAAGAAAAGACAGAACAGATTGCCTGCTTATTTCAGAAACTGATTTAAACAGATACAAATTAAAAGCTCTGGTATCTAGAATTAAGGAAAAAGTAACACTCCTTCTAGAACTGACCTCTCCCTGCCCATGTTTGTCCCTTATTTTCTTTGTAAGACAGGGTGGAGAAGTCTGACCTTCTGAAATTTCTCCTTTTCCACAGCAGTACATACCCGAACTTTGGCAGTGGTGGTCAGAGGTGTGTATGCTGCTGACTCCATTATTTCTCTTTTTTCTTGTTGTGCCTCTGGTCCAATTAAAACATTAAAATTGGTGGTGAGGTGACGACGCAGGAGGGTCTTTTGAGGTGGGATATTCAGGAGCATGGCCAGGGTGTCACCGTTGAAGCGAGGCTCAAGAATCTATTAAAAGGGCAGGATATTTGTTTTTTACATGGTTAAATATTTGCAATAGTAAGCCATTACAGTGCTTTATCAGAGGATTTCTCACTCTTGCTAAGCTATCTGTCCACATTAGACTTTTTATAGCTCATTCATGATATGATACTAGGGTTTCAATGGGAAATAGATGAAAAGAGACAGTAAGAAATGCTGAGCGTGATCAGGCAAATTCGTAACCATACATTTGTTTGGATTGAATAAGTTTGTTTTCAAAATTTTCTGCTCTATGCAGGGTATGAACTTAATCTTAGTACAGTTTCTTCTATTAGGTTTGTGCAGTAGAATAACGGTATTTCAGAACTCTGACTGTACTAAGCTGCAAACAGTCCTGAATGTTTTGAATCAAAAAAATACGTAACTTTTGATTGCTGACAAGACTCCTGTGAGTTTGGTTATTTATCATGGCTCAGAATTCTGGTAAAACCATTCACAGAAATACCCAATGATGCCTTATCAAGAAGTAACTTCCTCATGGTACAATTCAGGATTTTTATGTACTGCTGTCAACCACGCATGCACAGCTCAGCTTTGTCTACTAAAAATGTTTTAACTGTTCCTTTTTTATGTTAGTTTTCCTTTGTAAAATTAAGATGCATGGATCAGATACAGAAGTTCCTCAGAAGGCCTGATCACACTGTCATTGCAGAGAATGTTTCCTCCTACTTGATGAACATCAAAGACGTTTTACATTACAGCCTGTCAGTTTTTAGCAGCTCTGTAGTAAAATGATGAATTCTTACAATGAGGCCCCCGTGCACTCCGCTTCCTCGAAGGTTTGGTGCATATTCTGCCAGATCAACAGATCTGAGCCATTCCATCACTCTGTGGTTGGACCACTGAACTACGTCAGAAGGTGACACGTTATTCTGTTGAAGGAAACAGAAAAGGTGATGACACAACAGCCTGCATTGCCTGAACGTGCACAGTTTGTACCCTCAGTTCAGATAAAACCATCCTTCCTCCTCTTCCCCCCAGTTCTTCTCTGGCTCTAAAATACTGTTTCCAGTCAAGGCCTCTTTCAACAGCCTCTGACAAAATGGCAAGTCTAGTCTAGTACAGAACAGATGAAACCCCATGGATTGCCTCAAGTAGTGTAACTAGAGATTACACATGCTAGATGTAAAAAAGGAGCATTCTGAGAATAGTATTATTGATACTGTTTAATACTAAGAGAACAAAATATGCTGACCAAGTAAGGCAAAAACCTTACTGATTTTAAGACATAAAAATTAGGTCAGGCAAGGTAAAAACATTCAAATTATTTCCTTGGAAGTTGAATTAACTTCTTTAAATTATGCAAACAATTTCTGAAGGGAAGTGAGATTCAACTAATTAGTGGCTCAAACCCTTAAGAAGTGAGTAGGTTTTTAGTATCAGTGAGTACATGTTACATGCCAGATTTGGAAAGCAGCATAACTACTGCTTTAGGGGCAATTCCCAAGTAGCAATGTTTCTGTTGTGTCATTGTACACTGCTAACTTTCTATCCCCTTTGGCTGGGACCAGGTATTTAGGGCTTGCTTAAATTCATTTATTTGGACAGTCTTTTACCTCCTCAACTGGTCTCCTGCGTAGACAGTGGGGGTTGAAACTGTTGACATGCAGCACATGAATGGCACATTTAATACTCAGATGATGCAGCTGACTAGTGACTTTCAGAAAGAGAAGGTCATTCTGTGAAAGAAGAGAGCCTTTTAGGTGGCACAGAACACATACCAAAACAGGTGTTTTCTGTTTTCTCCAAGAGGAAAGATTTTAAACTTGCTACGTAGTTTTATATAAATTACAGTAACTGTGGTTTAGTTAAAATTAAGGTTTATACTTTAAAAAAGGGGTTTAGGGCGGAGGGTCAGGGGGATATGTTCTGTTGTTGTTTTTTTTTTAAAAATAGCGCACCATAGCAAGACCTGGCTAAAAAAAGCGAAGGTGGGCATGTAGCCTATTAAGTCAAATCCAGGATTACAGATAATCTTAAAATATTTGGACCGTTTCTGACCTGACTAACACCCTGCTGTGGGGTAGGATCATCACAGCTAGCAACACACGCCCACCCATGGACCTACCCCAGGGACCATGTCTATAATAAAGGCTCCTTAAGCAGTGTTGACAAGGCTGTACTTACAATAATGGCTACATTAGGTGTTTTCTTCATAGCACAGTTAACAAAAAAAAAAAGCCTGAATTACCCAGACCAGGGTAAGGGAAAGGCAAGAGAACACAGTGTTGCCATGGAGTGCATGGAGTGCTGTGAATGTGGTCAGATTTGTACAAATCATCAGATTTGCTGCTTTTACTGAATGTTGTTGCTAACTTGGTGTGGAGAACAATGTGCTCCAGAAGTTACATGTAGAACTGTTAACTTTAACTGTGGTGTGCTGCATGGTATTGAGAGAAGGACTTCACAGAAGTTGGTGTAATGTACGACTTATTTTGTGTGCCTTAGGAACAGTAATCATGCACTAGGCAGCACAAAACAAGTTACTACTGGCGCTATTGCTTCTTGCAAAAATTCTTTAACTGCTTGCATTCAAGGGGAAATAGTAAAAGTTTTTGCTTATTCTAAAGTTAAATTTGGTTTAACTGAGGAAAAAGGATTGTAGCTTACCACAGTTAAGTACTGCAACATCCTCCCATCAACTCTGGATTCATGAAACTGGTCTTTGTACTGAGGTAAGCCAATGTCATCAAGCCATCCTGCAGATATGAGAGCGGTGAGGAACGAAATCCAGATCAGTGAGAATTAAGCCCTTCTCAAGGCATTCGTTCTAACTGTTCTCCTTTCCAAAAGGACAGCCTCTCGCTAGAAGCCTAAAAGCAATTCCCACCAAACAGCCTTGTCCACATTACCCCTGTGATACTTGACACAGCATGTGATGGAGCACATGCCTTCTGCAGCATAATGTAGCTCTTGCTGGATTGAGCATCCCCCTTTACTTCCCTGCAATCTGACAGACCTCCCCATGGAAGATCATACTGTAAGATGTGTATTTGGATGTCAAGAACAAGACAAAAAAATTATTCAATTCTACTATCGTGAAACTTAGTGCCTTTTAGAAGATGTTTGGTAACTGTGTAAACATATGTCAGGCAGCCCATTCATAGAGGTGGGAAAAATGGCTTTCCAAACAATTCCATAAGAGTTCAAACACTTACGTGTCACCCAGATATGATCAAGTTGTGCAGACTTCTCATCTTGTTTTGCATTTATTGATTTAATGGCCAAAACTAATTTCTTCCTGTGCAGTGGATGCTTTATTCCCATTTCCTGCAACAAATAACCATTAACAAAGAGCTTGCCTTGACTCTGACTCTTTTCATCACATGAGGTAACTACAAAAATTGATGCTGTGCATTTCAGAAAGGTGGACCAATGGTTTGAAGTGGCGTGGTTTTACAGAATCGACAGGTATGGCCACATGAAAGAAACAGGGACTGATTATTACCTTTTCCATGTCCTGAGGTGTCGCAGTTAACAGCGTGTGTCCCGACGTCACCCACTGCCGCGCAAAAATGACGTACTGGCCCAGGCCAAAGTCCTCAAGCCAGTTGCAAACTCTTTCAGTGCTCCACTGAGCAAATGGAGCATTGTGGTCACTGAAAAGTACAAGAAACAAGAAACAGTGGAAAAAAAGCTCACTGTGTGCCAGAGGCAGCACTGCAGCAAATCTGTCGCTGTGCTGTGTTCTGTGCAGCAAGAAAAGCCAACAGCCACTCTTGCAGTATGTGCTGTGGTACTGGTGTCCTGTCAATTTGGCTCCCCAGCCACAAGCTGTGAGGGTGGATGAGAATTTCCAATTTTCTACTTGAAAAGAGGAAAAAGGGAATTGCTGAATCCTCATCATTGTGCAGGTGTTACCACAGGAGTTGGGAAGTCTCCTTGTTCTTTAACAAGGAGAAACTTTCGAGACTCCACCAAGCAGTGAGTGCTGCAACCTACAGCTGGAGAAGTGTTGACAGGGGAGTTTCTCAGGATACGGTTTCTACCGGATAAATTCTTTCCACTTGTGAAATTCCACAGGAAGTACTCTGGGAAAAATGTATTTCACAAGAGTAGGGTTTGGCTGTTCAGCACATTTAGCCTCACCACACAGTATGCTGTGTAAGGTGAAGAAGGAGCCATTACCTCTTTTGGCCTTTGGTGTCCTTTGATCGGGATAACCGAGGTCCAGCTGTTGCACGGAGACCACCTCTCCGAAACTCTGCCAAACCCAGGTCGTCTGCAGGGAAGTTACCTGACTGAGTTCTTCTTATTCTTTCAAGACAAGAGTGCCATGACAGTACTATTAGCTTGGGACAGAGGACATTGGTTCACATGGAAATTACAGCAACAACTAGAAGCTATGTTAATCTTGCTGTAAACCACAAACGCCAAGTTCCAGTGGTAGCTGAAGAAGTTCTAGCAAGTGCAGTCGAGACCTAACTCTAGGGGGAAAGAAGAGCTTCACAGAGCAGCCATATCCCTTCAATAATTCAGACTTGGAAATGGCTGCTGCTTCTGAAGCAGATGAAGTGGTACATACAACTCAATCTCCCTGCTTTTTGTTTTCTCTCATTTTTTTGCCTGATGCCTTCTGTAATGAACAACTATCATTTAATTTTTCATGGATAATGAAACTTCTGGCATGCTAGATTAATAGCATTACGATGATAGCAGTGTCATATTTCTTTCACCAGCATGATGCTGTGAACACTCCCATCCATTTTTCTACACCCCTGTACATACAGAGACACACCCATGCAATCCCAGAGCTGCTTTCTCTCGTTTTCCTGAATTTTAGTTTACAGTTGCTGTAGGTAATTGTAGCTTTTGCTGGGAATTGGATTCACTCTCAGATGAAATGCTTTGACAATGAATTAAAAAAAAAAATGACCTTACTTTCCCCAGATTTTCTTGATCCCTTTTGGACTTTTTCTGTTTTCTGGAGACCATGGAGATTGTGAACCTGAATCCGTCCCCGAAGAAAGAGGTGAAAGGTCATCCGAGACTACTGTACCATCCATGTTCTCTGTTTCTCCTGGTTAAAAATGGTATTACAGTCACATTTTATACTAATTATTAATAAAGTTGTTGTCTGGGAGATTGATGTTTAAATGCAGAACATAATAAAAAAGTACAGATACTTATGAAATAGTTCTTGTGTTTAAAAAAATGCTTAAAAGTTAAAAAAACCAGTAGCTGTACATTTGATACAAAAAGGAAAATAATAAAACATTGGGTACAATGGTATTGTTATTTCAGTCATTTGTATTTAACTACTTTCTTTTCATTAATTTAAGGTCTTCAGACTTCTGCTTTGCCTGCTCTTAATACCATAACTCCTCCATCAAAACCAGTGGGAATTTTTCTAATTTCAGTGAAAACAGAATGAAATCAGGAGTAAATATCTTAAAAACAAATCCCATCCCAATGGCAATACAGCAAAAACTGTTACTTCATTTCAGTACTGCACATCAGGAATTCAGGCTGGGTGGCCCACTCAGTATTAGTATTTCATAGAGAAAGGGAGGGGAAAAAGAAAGAAAAAAGTAAGCAGCAAAATTGGTGTTAAAGCTGCATCTTGTTTGGATACAGTACCTAGTGCTGGTGCACTGACACTCCTGATGCGATCTTCAGTCATCCCAAGAAGCAGAAAGCCAGATGAAGAAGCAAAGAAGATACAAAACACCAGCAAAATAAAGTTACAGAAGAGCAAAGTAGTAAGCTAAGCATTAAAAGCAGAAACAAAAAGAAAAGAAGCAGTTATGCTTGACATGAAAGTGAATATGCATTGGTGCACAAAGCTCCAGGAATTCTGTACAGATCATCTTGAATAGATAGGGATGATCGATTATCTATTTTGGGGTTTTAACTGTTCTTAGCCAGTTTAAACACTTTAAGGATATACTACAGAGCTTCACAAAGCCTGCAGAGTATCTGAAATGAAGCAATGTCTAAGATCACATCAAATTCCTCTATCGTACAAAATCGGGGGTGTACTGAATTAACTGCACATGTAAGAAACAAACCAACCTGCATAAAAAGTTGCCTTAACTCAGTGTATTAAAGAAGCCACTGCTTGTTTCTGGAAAAAGAACATTTTCTTTTACAAGCTCACCCATCCTTGGATAATCCTGCAGTTATGTAACAGCATGGCTCATGCATTGCCTACAATGTTGCAATCACAGAAAAACTCTAAAAAATCTAAACAATGGCAATCTATTGCAATCTTGAAACTACAGTACTCTAGAAGCTTTTAGGACCACGAGCCTTTAAAATAACCAACCCCCTTCAGAATCACAAGGGATGTTCTTGTCCCTGAGCTTCCCAAGCTCTTCCTTGGCAAATACCTGGTTCAGTGCCTCACTTCCTGTCAATAAATCTGTGCTTTAGGTGTCACTGAAAAGAAACTAATAACAGGCTTCCACAGGGCTATATGGCTGTGGAATAACAATATATTTGTAGTTCCAAAATTCACAGATTTTTCTGCATGTAGCAAGGTAAATTTTCACTTCTGGGTCCCTACAAGCTGCAGCAACCAAAACTGATGAATACAAGGGTTTTTACACCCAAAATGGGCACATTGGTGCTAGTTGTATTGTAAAGTTTCATCCACTAAAATGCAGTGTGATGGGAAGGAATGAGTTTGTTTTATTTAATACACCAATCTAGTGTAAGTTTTTAAAAGCATTGGTGATATACTTGGTTGTGAATTTGCTTGTTTTTTTAAGAAAACAGATCAGAAAGCTCAAGCACTGGAAGTGTTTGGAAAAAAATGCTACTTATTCATATGATCAATATGTTTGCTTCTTTAAAATTTCCAGTCTTTAATTACAGATTTGTTGACTTTCAGATGGCTCTCTCCACAGTCTCCAAAACACTGTTTCTTCATCATGTTATCGATGATAGCAGCAAATTTTATTGTCAAGTGCAACAGAAGAGAAAGCTCTAACGTAAACCCAGTGAACTAATGGAATATTATTTGGTATATTGTTAAAAAAAAATAGTAGAACATTCCCTGACTGCATCATGTGAACACTACAGTCCATTGTCCAGTGGTATGTCCCAATCCCTCAAGCACTTTGCTTTTTCCCCTTCCCATAACCCTCTTGGAGAGGCTTGGATACATACTCAGGCCTGGGACACCATTTTCCTCGTTGTCACTCATTCCACATCCATCTGGAGAGTTATACATTCCCTGCTCTCCATTCTGTAAGGGTCGGGGCAGCTTTCCTGGCAAGGTTTGGTACTTGCTGCTTTTCACAACTGGCTTACTCTGTTTTGTTTTTTTTTTTAAGAGGGGAAAATGAAAAAAGTACAAAATCAGACCACTTGCAGCATTTGCAATGCACTACAAAATAGTTTCAAAGTTGAGAAAAAGTATTTGAAATCAATGGCTCAAAATTACTCCACTCCCTCCCTGTTCCTGCTTACAAATAACTCAATTTAAACCCAGCAGTCAGCCGAC
This sequence comes from Serilophus lunatus, assembly GCA_013399895.1. NCBI lineage: Eukaryota > Metazoa > Chordata > Aves > Passeriformes > Eurylaimidae > Serilophus > Serilophus lunatus. The sequence continues at coordinate 44,636 of VXBA01001423.1, forward strand.
AGTTTTCTAGCTAAGACACAGCTTTGTCTTCTCTCAGCTGCTCCTCCCACTTTACATTAAAACATATGCTGAATAGTACCTGTTTTCATCATAAGAATTTTTCCAGCTCTCTCCTTTTAAGGATCCCAGCACCATATAATCATTTGGTCCTTCTAAGCTCAACTTCGATAGCACCAAAAATTTAGTTACTTCTCAAATAACTTTTTGCTCTGTCAATTTTTCCCCGTTTTTCACCAGAATGTCTATTTTTCTGCCTCATAACTGTATCTTGCTGGAATTTAAACCAAAAGTACTTGTATGGCTCAAATTTTCTCAAACATATTTCCTACCATCATTAATAAGAGTAAAAGAATCAACAATAAAGTTAAGGTACCAAATTTAATGTAAATATGATAGTTTTGAGCCCAACAAGATGCTTTTCCAGGCAAAATACTTGTCTATAGTTTTGGAAATGGCATGTTGAGACTTCTTCAATTCAAAAGAAGATGGATGAGTCATCACTGAGCAAAAATATATCCCAAAACCATCAACACTGCTGTACATTCAATGTGTATTTTGGAATAAACTCATACTGGTCAATGTTTCAGTACCAGAATGGAGGTTTCATAGGAGAGCTTTATACTGACAATATGCAAACCATATTTAGTATACAGGAACATATAATGTGCTCCTATTTAGTAACCCCATGTTAACAAAATTGTTTTAAAACATTGTGATGAGATGATACATTAAATATTTATTGAGATAATCACTGCTTTATCTATTCTTATTTCAAGGCCTACAAGGATCTTTGGATACTGCTGCAGGCCAGATTGCTCAGTTCCTTAACTCCTGCTCCTGGTTTTGGCAACTGCAGCAATATATCCCAACTTGCACCAAAATTTGTATGAGTAGAGAAATTGCTTCTTACATCAGCAATGTATTTTCTGAAACTGACTTCAACATGTAACAACTTCTAGATAAAAGAAAAAAGAAAAGATTTCCCTCTCAAATCTTTACCTCTCTTCTCAGAGTCTGCCAGCACTAGAACTAGGCAAATATTTTAAAAAGACAGTGGATATAAAATGAAAACTCAGCCATACCATCACAGCAAATCACAACAGAGAATTGTTAGGAAAGGTTGCAGTTAATATACCTCTTGTTCTACAACAGGCTGTGCTGGTTTTCCATCTACATACTACGGAGTTTCAGGGAGGGCAATTTCAAAATTTTATGGAAAAAAGCAACAGACAAATGTTAGTATTAACACACATACATGGAACATCAATTGTAGTCATTACTCTACTGATGCTGCTTAATGTATCAACAATACAAGGACTGTTACCTCTTCATTTCATTTAAATCCAATATTTAATATTAATTGTGTTTGTTCATTCTCCACTCTACAAAATTTGGGCTTGTTTAAGTTCTGTTGTGATCAAAGGAATTTTCAGGCTTCTGGGTGGGCCCTTACTTTAAGCTGGGAACATAACATCTGTTTAACAGTTAGAACAATATTTAAACGACCGGCATAAAATAACATACACAATACTGTATGTACTCAGCTGAGATCATAAAGAGCTGTGGTAGAAACAAAGTGACAGAAATACCAGCATGGCTAGGTCAGGGACATCGATGTGGTTTATTATTTTATTATTATAATGCTGGAAGCAATTGGAATTTGAGCTTTGTGCAAGGCAGAATAGCTGCAATAAACAGTGCTGCTAGCACGGGTACTCTTGGAATTAATGCAAAAGTCAGTCCTGCCATGCTGGGTCAGCAAAACAAGCTTTTTCAGCCTTAGTTTTGGTTGTAAGTCACATTTAGCCACTCACACGCACAGGGAGGTCTCAGTTATTTCACTAAGAGGCTTCATGCCTAACTTAGGGCACACAATTTAAATGCCTTGCTGAAACTGAGGCCCACTTACTACAATTCTCTCATAGGTTCTGCTTCCTCTATGGACTGATTTCATGGATAGAGCAAATTTACAGCATAAATGTGTAGGTACAGCCTCATCACAGCATGTCACAGAGACAAATTAAGATTTGAAATTTAAGACAGGAAAAAATTTAAACGTTATGAAAAGAAAACAGACTTTCATAAATTCTTAGTTGAATTATATGTTAGTTCTCATTTGTCACATGTCTATGATCACAATCAAGTGAGTGTAACACAAATTTCACATATTCTATTAGGTCACTGTCATCTTCAGCAATTTAAGAAAAATGTTTAAAAAATTAAGAACTGAAGCAATTGTATTACTGGTGTCTGGTTTCAATGGCATTACTGGGTGTGGGTAACCCAGCAATGTGCCTCATCTGAGTACAGAAAGCATCAACAACAGTCTCACAAGGCATAATTACAAGTGCAGAAAAATTTCAGTACACATAATGACAAAACAGGACTGGACCGCAACATAACAAGACCTTGCAAATGGAATTAAAGCCTTCGAAGTAATAACAGTGCTCTGGCTGTTTTAAGAGAGATGCTAAGACAGCATCACTACCATCTTCAGGAATGCCATTTGTATCAGAAGTCTAAGGGAGCAACACTCAATTACATGAAAACATTTAAAAAGGAATTCTATGTGGAAACACTCTTTCCACACTTAACTACTTTCAAGACTTGCTGCCTTAACATTTCTTGTGATTTGGAAGTAAAAATTATTTTAAACACACTGATAAACAAAATAATACTGCAATTCATTAAAATGGCACCTCATTATTTCTTGTATTTCTCTTAAATATTTTTATATCTTTCAGGAGAAAAACTGAATTTAAAGATGTGTATATATGAGTGTGTCAGCCAATTTGTTTATTCTAAGCTTGGCAATTGGGTGAAAAAACACCCTGAGCTGTTTTATAATGAGGGCTTTTCTCCCCCATACAATGTTAGTAGTGGTTAAAATTACTACATGTGAAACAAAAAAAATATTTATACTTGATCTTTGTATTTTAGTTGTGAGACTAAATAATAGAAGTTGTGATTACAAATAAACCAACCTTTTCCAGGGATTCACTTTGCAAGTCTTCTAAACTACTTGACTTTTTTTTCTGTGGAACCCTTAAAAGAGTGACAGGCAAAAAAAAGCAGCAGTTAATACAACATAGTATGTTTGCCACAAGTATCTCCTGTGACAGATGTATAGATCACATAATGTCATATAACAATTCAGAATTAGCAGTTTAATTTATTTTGTTATTTTTTTAGTCTCAAAATCACTGCAGCAGGTGAAGTCAGGAGCAGCAACAAGATATTCTGTGATCAACAATGAAAGGCAATAAGGCCCAATGTGCTGCTTTAAACCTTGTATCTACAGAAGACTTTTCAGAAGCTCTTAACAATCAAAAGTATAGAGCAATTACTCTGTGAGCAATGTGGACACATTAAGAAATTTTAAAAATGAAAAATATTTTTAATTCAAGTTACTCATTCTTACCTATTTATGATTTCCAAAGATTCTTCTTGCAGAGAGGTTAAATTAGTTGAAGATACCGGAATGCTCCCACTTTAAACAGAAATAAATTTTATAGCTTTAAGTACTACAGCATATGTGTCTTCTGATATATAAAAATGCTGATTTATTCCTGTAAATCAAATCTTATACGACAGGTACTGCAAACCTCCATGGCAAACACTGCTTTCACAAGAGCCCAAAGGTTTTTACAGCAAAAGCTGAAAACAGCCAAGACAAGATGCCAACAGTTAAACAGTCTAAAAAATACAGATTTAGGACAACCCACATGAAACATAAGAGAGAAAGGTCTTGCCTGATTTCCATAGCTTTGTGTGGCACTGGAGGAAGGACAGCTTGTGATGATTCTCCTGAAGGGGCCTATGTAAAATACAAGAGAGTTTCACACCTGTAACTCTGGTGCCAGATGCTGGATTTATCATGTCCATACCCAGAAGTACAAAAATTCAGCCAGGGCCAAACCCTCATCTACATTACTACAGAGAAACCAATACCAAAAAAGTCATATAAACAGCAGAACTCAATTCTAAACTCTTTACTAGGTACCTCTGCTTTCAGTAATTCTCCTTCAGTATTATTCAAAAGATTCCACTTCCTTAAAGTTGCCTCAAGTTCCGCTTCACTGCCACCAGGGACAGAAGAACCTGTGAACATTAAAGAACAGAAGTAGGAAGGGAGAGAAACAGGCAAAAGAAAATCACATTTAGGACCGTAACAGACAGTACAAATTCTTTGGTCTCCAGCCTTTCTCTGAGGCATATATTTACCACCCTCTGTGCTCCCCATCCCACCTCTGGGCTCTGATTTACCAGCAAGCCGATTTATATTTCATGAATAAATTTATCACTCCCAGTTATGTGCTTTGCTGTGCTGTAAGGAGCTGAGCTCCTTATCAGGCAGCTTCTGAATCAGTTGTAATCATTTTGGTGATTGGTTGGAGTTGGTACTATTTTCTTACTCTCAGTGTGACACAGTATGTACCCTCAGTGGGGATGATCTCAGTTTACACTCTAGGTCCTACAGAGGTTTTGGGGTTTGTATTTGGTTTATTTTGCTGAGCATCACTGTTTTTTAATTTATACTCTAGTGAATGTCTGTGCTAGCGTAAATTAATACTATCATACTCCCTGTGGTACCGAGTCAATAATCCAGAGCATCGTGGCTTGCTCATGCACACAAGTGTGCTCCAAAAAAACACGGGTGGATGCTGCCCTCAGATCTGTGCAACCAGGATGTGGCCAGGGACACTGGGCAACAGCTTTTTATGAACATTTAGACAGTTTTACCTTGTGCTTGTTCCCTATCCTTGTGTGTTAAATATAAGTTTCTGTTCTGCCATACGGGGCCTGAAAACATTGTGTTTGTTTAACACGATGATGTGTGTTGAACAGAACTGTCCTTTCAGAAGGTCAAGTTTCCCAGACTAAATTCAGTTCTGAAAAATATGATGGCAACTGAAAATGAGATTGTGCTAAAACATATTCCACTTCCTGCAGCATAACAGAAGTGGGACAAAGATTTTTCCTTAGATCGTGTGCACCAAAGAAACCTTGGGTTTTCAGTTGCTCTTTCCAAACTGGAACTTGCCTAGTCAGGATTTTTCAGCAGTCAGGATTCAGCAGTCAGCATTTTTCTTTAGTGTAAGGGAAGGGCAACAGAACTTATTACATTTATTGCAGCTCTTTTCAGAAAAATGAATAAAAATACTCCAAACAGTAACAAATTGCACCTGAGATCAGCTTTCCTTTTATGAAAGCCATATTAAAAAGATGACATAAATGGAATATATGGTGTCTTTACCACTAGCTGATCATTACTGCCCTTCCTGAATTGAACTGTGGTGTAGGAAATCTGGATATATGATGTATTTAATTAATTAATGTTCACAAAGGTCTCCTGATACCATTTTACACTGTAAAAAACACCTACTCATAACATAATGGTCACGGGAAACACCACTCTGTATACTTTATTCATCTCCTACAGATGAATGAACTAGTATCAAATAACATAATTTTAATTTTGAATAATAGGTTATTGAGAGGGACATAACACTTTCTTTGGTACTGCCCACAGCACATGGAACAAGAAAGCAAATTCCACAAAATACAGGCAATAGCACAACTCCAGTCAATCACACTGTGGTTCTCTCTGTATCTGAAGAAATGTGTAATTACTCTCATAGCACTCCAACATAATACAAAGATATGCATAATAAATATTACTATATACATATATTTAAAAGAATAGCAAATAGCAATTGTTGTGCACGAAGTTTTTAGAAGAACTGATATCAGGAAATTACTCATAAGACATTTTACCATGAGCTGCAATCATTATGTCTTTGACCCTCCTGTACTGGCTCAGCAATAGTGTTAGCTCCTCTATTCGACGGTCCTGTGAAAAACAGTAAACAAGATCCTATTTAAAATCCTACATTTTTAACTTGCAGAAACACTGCAACACAATTCTTTGATTTTCATGAAAGCAGGATCAAGTCTCTCACATGCCTTGTAAGGAATGTTTCTTGGCTTTTACTTGCCTTTGTACATAATATTTGCTGGATATTGTGAAATTGTGGATATAAGAAAACCAGAGGAGTTTGACATTGCTACTAAATTAGGTACTTAGAGAAGCATAATTTAGAAATCTTTCACTTCTAAGAGGGATGGCAATATTCTGGAGTTGAACCTCAACTGCCCAAAGTGTTTTGTGTTTACTATCATACCTGTCATAATAAAGTGAATCATGTTTATATTTTGCATAGTTTAAGAGTCTAGTCATGCTCTTTAATCTTGTGTGCAGGATATATTCTCCATCCTGACATCTATACTTACTCTAGTTCTGAACCCACCTGTTTGATGTCACACAGAATCAAGGCCTCATGAATGCTTGATGCATTCTCTGACTCTTTCTCCAATACCAAACCTTTTCCTATTATCTACAGAAAAGCAACTCGATCCATGGGAGGGCCTTTTGCACAGACTCAACACAGCAATGGGTAGCAATCATTATTTCACTGGATCTGTCACTTCCCTCATTTCTATATCTGATAATGTATCTCCAAAGATAATAAATTCTTGTTATTTGCAACTAAATGTGTGATCTTTTGCACTCTTACAATTTGTCCTGTTTCTTTGACCCCAGAAACCATTTCTGTGATAATGTTGCCCAGTGCTGTGACTACAGAGCACTGAATACAAACTCAAGCAAGTGTAAAGTAGTTGCTTTCATAAGCAGGTGTCGGGAAAGCCACAGAAGGGGAAGTTGGGAGGTATTTAAGGGATTATCTGGCACTGCCATAGCTTGGTCAGTGTCAGAGGTATTTGAATTAAAACCTGCTCCAGACACTCCAGTATGCTACGTTACAGCCACAGGAGATATCCACTGAGGTGTAGGAGTAACTGCATAGGAAACATCAGAGAATGGCAGATGATGCTGTCCCTCCCTTCCTGCCATAGAAAGTATAACACAAAGCAAAGGAGGCCTGAACCCCAAACCTCACTATCCCAGCTGTGGATGGAAGCAGCAGGTTTCTCTTCACAGCAAAGACCTGAGACTAACACATTGTGTTTAAAAAAGAAGTATGTGCACCACTTACTACCAATTTAGTTGAGCATTTGCTGTCCTCAATGACACAAGGAGTATTTAGTTATCCCAAAAGCTATTTTGAACTCTCTTCCCTCAGGAAGCGTATTTTATTTGGCAATATTACTGAAGGTTCTAAACTCTTAAAAACTCTTAAGAAGCTTTAAGTCAACCATCAGCCCACTAGTCTAAATGCTACAATTTCCAAGGACATAACCCTCTTTCCCTGTGTGTATATCCAAATATTAGGACATAAGCAACAATATTTTGTGTTCCCTTCAAATATAAAAAACCCATGTGTAGACCTGGAATAATTTTGTCAAGAGCTAACACCACACCTTTTATTTCCTAGATGTAAATTTTGGCTTTTTAAGGTTTTTTGGGGGGAATTAGATGTTGTTACAAGCCACATTAATCTTCTCCACAATTAAAGTTGCCCTGTCTGGATTCCACACACTAAAGAAAGTTTTTAGGGATTTATATTATTGTCCATTTGATTGTATAGGAGTGTATCACCAAAAAAAAATATTAAAATCCTATGAGTTGATTTATTATCATAAAAATTACCATTTCCTCAAGCATGAATCTCCCATTTAAATAGATTTAATTCCACTCCTCCTCCTTTAGTGCTCTTTTTTTTTTTTTTTTTTTTAGGTTGGAAAACAAAGAGCTACCAGAGATGACCAAATCTTAGTGACCTATTCAGTAGCAGAAACCAGGATTTTCTGCTCACTAAAGCCTTGGCTTTGTCCCACCCTTTGAAATCTAACAGCCAGGTTAGCAAGGTCAGCCACATTTTCTATTTAAACATCAACCTTCTGTCACAACCTCATAAGAGAATCCAAAAGTCAGGGCCATACCATGCTTACAGAAAACAGGTTATTCAGAACATTTCAGAGATACCAGAGATACAAATCCACAATTTCATTCTTACTCTGTAGAATGAGAATTATTTTCTCACCTTTTCCTCGTTTGCAGCTAATAATGACTCCATCCCAATCTTCAACCGTTGAACTTCTTGGTCTAAAAGTGTTTTTAAAATGTTATAAGGAAAATACATTTACACTAAACATAGCAAGTGTATGTTTTGGGATACTCTCTCTCTATTCTTATAAGTAACCAAAACCATCTCAGTGCATGGCCAGCGCACTGTTAAAGTACATGTCATGTAGTTTTTCAGAAGGTGAACTATTAAAAGCATTGCACAACACAAACATCCTGTTTTTTCTTATAAAAGGCTACATAATACTGTTTTAAATCCTGAAAGTCAAGTAATAGAAAATAAATACTGGAGCTTATTTTACAAAAGACGAGAGTGTGTTTGCGGTTATATACTTAAGGAAATAATTTTAGGTAGGATTGAAAATGAATTATATTCCATCTGAAAAATGTTTGGCAGCTTATGTGTAGTTCAAGGAAACTTGGGAATGAAAAATAACAAACAAGTGTTTTCATATAAGGAAAATTTGTAAAATATTCTTTTCTTAAATGTTTCACTATGAATGACTAGGCTAAAATCTACATCACAAGCTAATACAGAATTACCTCACACAATTTCATGTTACAAAAAATTATTGAGGAATTTTACAGTCAAATCAATTGAATCACACTCTGAAAATGTATGAGGTTGTTAATCACAGCACCCTAACTTTTGTTGAACCAAATCTTTCCTTCCTTCTCTAGACACTATTCCTAGCAAATCCTCCTGTACCAATCTATACTAAATAAAGTGTAAATGACAGAGACGGCACCTGAAATAGTTCATCTGTTTTAACTACCACTTGAGGGATTCATGCTTTGACATTAAACCAAACCCACTTGTTCACAAAAGACTATGAAAACCAGGTATGTCAGCCATGAAGTGAGAGAGGGGAAAGAAAATCAATATTGCTAAAGAGCATCTGTAAAAAAAAAGTTTTGAGACTAAGTCTTGAACATACAATGTCACAGCTAAACTATTTGCAAAAGCTGTAATTAGTTTTTATTGCTGTGATTCTGAAAAACGCACACCTTGTAATGACTAAGTTTTAGGACATGTAAATGAACCTTGCAGACATTTCTCTCCCAGGAGAGAACACTTAGTGACACAGGACATGCACAGACACAGCCAAATCAAAAACTAAAGGCAGCAGGCAGTGGGCAAGCAATTGGAAGACTTTTTAAAAATCACAGTCCTACTAATTTCTCTTTATAAATATTAGACTTCAAAAAGGACTGGCGTCAAGGTAGTTTTAAGCACACTAAAGTAAATTTTACTTACAATGTCTATTAGTAATTTCAAGTATAGAAACATTTATTCATACTTTTAAAAAAAATTTTACTGATTTAAAAAAGCCCAAACCCTTCCCTTCCAAGGAAGAAGGCTTTCAATTAAACCATTTTTCCAGATATTATAACGAGTTTACATATGTGCAAACAGAAAGAGGTAAAGGTTAAGCTTTGACTCTGTTAACCTTTGACTCTGTTAACCTTGACAACTTCCCTTTGAAGTCCAGTGATCTGATTTGTGAACGTCTGACTTTTATTTCTGAAGTGAAATCTTACTGAACAGGGTAATTAGTTGTCTGCTTGCTGCAAGCAATGAAAGCAGTGTCTCATATTACAATTAGACAGCCAAATCTAAACAAACATTAAATTACTGCTGCAGAATGCATCCGAGTTATAATTGGTGTGAAGGGAACAGTGAGATAAAGCCAAAAGTGAATTGCAAGGCTTACGTTTTTCTTTTAGCCTTCTCCTATAAACTTCCTCTACGATGATAAATGGTGAGAGTCAAATAAAGTATGTAGAAAAAGCACATATTAGATAAATTCTGCAATTTAATTAGTATATGCATTCTAGCATACTACAAGTACATTGACATTTTTCAACTTTGAGAAAACCTCCTAAAAATCTGATAAAATCAGTTGGTTTTTTTTTTTTTTTTTTTCCAGAAGAATGATTATTATTTCCATTCAAATACATTCTAAGTACTTTCCTTGAACATAGTCCAAAGAATCCGTACAGGGTTTGATTCTTCTGTCACTGAAATCAAGGCAGTTTCACCCATTTTCAGCTTGAACAGAACAGACACTACTAGCAGCTGACTGCTGCTGACCCCTTGACTTATTGCCATACCACCGTATTTCCTTTGAAATACCATAAATTATTTGGGAACCTCATAGAAAATACAAAGTTCTATTAGTTGAAGGGTTCCCCTACAAAACATTGCTGTTAGGCAACTTTCTAGTTAGACATGCAGTTCTCCACATGCACAAGCTCCTCAGTCACGTGAAGTCAGCACAAACATACGTTAAGTCACTTCCTTGGAATAAACCACTGGAGATTCTTGGTAAGCCCTGAGAAAGATGCAGCACAGCACCTGAAAATTCACATCTCAACCAGGGAAGTCTTCAGAAGCATTAGTTCACACCCACAAAAGAAGTTAGTGCAGCTAAGTTGATGCACTGTGGTTAACTACACACAAATATTCCTGCCTGGAAAAGTGTCAGTGCTGCAGAAGAACAAGGTCCATAACATCATATTCTCATGGCCCAGCAACTGACAGAAGCCCCAGGGAGTCAGTATTTCAGAGAATTGTGACGTGACTGGTTGAGACCAAAGGCTAAACAAACAGGTTTATTTGCCATTGTCCCATATGAACAGTACAGTCTTAAAACAGAAAATTAGAGTGTCATGGAATCCTAGAACAGCCTGGCCTGGAAGGGACACTGAAAAGTCCATCTGGTTCAATCTTTCATGGGACAGGGATCCCAAATGAGGCAAAATCCCAAAGAAAGGATGTTTTAAATGTTTAAGTATGTTTGAAACTTTAAACATTAAGGTTAGAATCTGCTGTGACCTTTTATTTTTCTCCTTAAAAAATAGAAATGATAAAGATTTTTCAAAAAAATTTTCAAAGTATACACAGAAAATAAATTCCCACTCAACTACAACAACTCTTTAAAATCATATATAAAATACCAACAGAAAAGGTTTCACTGCCTTGAGGACATTTATTTTATTTTGTGCTGCACTTAGATTGGAATAGAATTTCACACATCAAAGGCCTCAACTCTACCAGAAAAAAAAATGAATTTACACCATATTTCCTCCCATAATAAATTCCTGAAGTCCATTCTTCTATCACCTTGTATTTCCTTAAAATCCTGAGCCAAGCTGCTACCACAGTGAAGTTAAATCAGCCTTTTTGATTTTTAATATTGTTTCCCCTCCTCTTACCTCTTTCTGCCACCTCACTGTATGATGAGGTCCTAGAGAGCTGACTTTGTAGGCGTTCTATCTCAGCATCTTTGAGAGCTAATTGCTCCTGAAGCTGGGCTATCTCAGCCTGAAAGAGAGCACAACAAATTCAGAATAACATTGTCACCATTGTCTGGGATTCTTTCCTTTCAAGTAAGTGTGACACTTTGATGGTATCAGTTACCAATACAGGATATTTCATAAAAACCATAACAACTACACATATTTATGTGTATTTTCCTAATGCAGAAGGTCCTTCCTCCAGTGCAATTAGCTCTTGGTGAAGACAGACTTAGAGAAAGATAACGCTTTCATGGATTCACACAGGTAACGAAGCTCTGGAAAGCTCTCGGTGCTACACTGCTGGCCATATAATAATAATAACAATGACTACTATTGGGCAACTCCTGAACTTTGCATGAAGATCACTAAAAGATAACAAAAGATTTTTAAACACATCCTGTGGGGTTTTTTTTTTAAAACCTAATTACTACTTGTAAGTATAACTGAGAATCTATTAATGCTGAGCCTTCTTCTCAGCAGCGTAACAAAACTGCTTTTCCTCAAAACAGCAAACAGGCTAGAAGGAAAGGATGGCTTGGAAAACAACCACTTACAGGCCACAAAATGCCAGTGCTATTTACATTTACTGCAATTTGTGCTGCTGCTAGATTGGGATAGAAAATCACACATTAATGACTTCAACAGTGTAGAGGGAGAAGAATTCTGTGTTTGTCCAGCTTGAAATACAGTGACTCTCATCTCTTTTTCCTACTTATGAGAAAAACTGCCAACAGCATACTTCACTAAGTTAGCAGTTTAAGGTTTTCTTCAGAGGCCTTAAAACCTCTGTGATTTATCAACATTCTGAATTTCCCCAGCAAAAGCATATCAAGCCTCCTTGCAACTAAAAGAAAAAAAAAAAGAAAAAAAAGGGCAGAAAGAAAAAAAGGAAAGAACAACAAAAAAATCACTAATGTGACTTTATCAAAATACTAAAATGAAGCAAGGAAAAATACAAACACCAAACATTAGGCAAATAGGTAAAAACAGGGACTAAGTAATGCACAAATTTATTTTCACCAGGAAGCAAGCAGCTGGATTGCAGGACAATGTGACTGCCCTGCCTAAAATTCCATGTGGAATAGAAGAATCTGCTTTTGTTACATCTCTGATGGGCTCCTACACTCCTAGTGACTAATATGCTTTTTATATCCAGCCATGGAGATATTCCAATTTCTCATCTAAGAAGCTGGAACAACAGGAAGACAAAAGCTTGCCGAACTCTTAGTACCAGATTTGGATTTGCCTCCCCCGGTCTATTTGATCTCAGAGCTCTTTTAAATGCTCTCTTTTCCTTTTAATGTCTCATTCCTCTCCTCCCTATGATTATTTTTCTCTTTCCTTGTACTTTTCTTTCTTCCCAGTCCTTCATCTTCTCTCAATGTGTTTTTTGATTCTTCTTTCTTAATTTTATTCTGCTCATACACTTCCCATAATCTCTATCTGTCTTGGCAGCTGACCACACACTGCTTGAGAAAATATTTTCCCAAAGACTGCTCATATCCACCATGTTAGATAAAACTTTTTCAAGGACAGAAGAACTATTATCTTAATAGGAAAAAAAGACACAAGGAACATTTCATTATTCATCCAAGAATTCTCAAAAGAAAGAAATGCTAATACAAATAATAGCTGCTTGTCATGTCTGGATCAAGGTATCAAGTATTAAAAAGAAAACTCAGTTTAATAATTTGAAATGTTTTCCAAGATCCAACCGCAACTCAAAAGTCAGTCATTTGTATGAACAGAGATTATAGTATTATAGGAATGAAAGGAGATGAGATTACAGCACCAAAGTGCAACTCAAGAAGGAAAAATAGCAAGGTGCTTTTTAATTTAGTGGCAAAAGGCTAAAAATTCGAACTAGAAATAACATGAGAATGTTCAACTAGAAAAATTAATTACTGGGGAAATGATGAGGTGTTTCAAATGTTGAGCTCCTCCGGATTAGAATCCAACAGCTTCCCAGGATTTAAGGTCAAAAGAAGGGTAAGGCAGGCATGCACTTTGACATACACAGAGTCAAAGCAAATGATCTAATGGTGTATTTTGGGCTTAATGTCTATGAAAATAAACTCCATAGTAAGTAAACACCCAAGCAACTTTGCATGTCTCTTCTTCAGGCTAGAAAGTATTTTCCACGGAGGCTTGTCACAATTACTCAAATAAAAGAAGTAAAACCTTCAAAGAGACCTTTACTCAGAACAGATATCTGTAAGTCAAAATGTCTTTCTTGGTTTCTTAAAATAAGGATTACAACAAGTAGAAGAGTGGAAACTGCATGGAGGAAGCAAAAGGTACAAGAAAAGCTATAAAACCTTCAAACCAAGAAACCTATTCCAAAGATGGTTAGAGAAAACTTTACTTCATTGTAGATCCTGACACAAGGTAAATATAAGTAAATACTAGTAAGAAGTGGAGCATATTCCTTTCGAATTGAAATGAGTCTGTTGTTAGAAAATGCTAAGTATTCTGCTTACTTTAGTCGCTTTTAATTTCCACTCATATTGATTTCTTTCATTTTCCAGTTCTTCCACTTTAATTTTGAGGTGTCTAAGTTCCTGTAGCAAACCCTGCAAAGGAAGAACAGCAGCTAAAAGTAAAATTTATATGGCAGGTATTAATTTTTCACAGTCTTGAATTAAAGATCATGCATGAACCATACAATAACAAACACTGAACTTCCACATTAAAAACTGTGACCTAGACTAAGAAGTTTGTCCCTTAAATGTCCTTTCTTCCTTTCTTTTACATCTTACTGTTCATTCTGAAGGACAATATTATTAAATCCTTTATGGAGCTCTAACAAGACAAAATGTCTTAAATTAACTGAGGAAAGGAAAAATTTGGAAGGGTAACCCAGTTTGGGAATCCTGTGCAATACATATATTATATGCCACGTTATTATCTTGGATTACATTCATATTTGTTTTGAATGACTCCCAGATTTGACTTTCAGATTATTTCTACCATCTGCAGTTAAGCAGTTCTGCCCAGTGTTTCTGCTCAGAAGCAATAGAACTATTTTCAAAACAGAGGCCATATCCAAAATAGTTCTTTTTCATTCAGTGAAATTACTCAAAAATTCCCTCAATATAAGCATTTTACTTATGAGTTCTGGGGATCCAAATTTTAACCAAAGAGATGTGGCAACTAAGGCAATCTGACTTAAAAGCAAGTATTAAAATGGTACACCAGTATTGTTCCACCTTCAGTGAATTTAAGCAGTACATGCAAGGTAGCTTTTGTTTCAACATGTGATGTATTTTTGATCAAATACAACCAGGATCTGCAATGTAAATTCAACAATGTTTTTCTGGTAACTGCTAATGACAAGGAATAAAAGAACCAAAACATGTTGAATTTGCTATTTTAAAAGTACCAGGAGAATATTTTTACTATAGCTCTTTCACTTTGGAATGAATCCTTAGGAAAAGAAAGGATACATGTCAGGTAGTCTTAGCTGAAAGTATTTTATACCTGTGTTAAGCTTTTAAGATATTTAGGGATCAATAATCTGTGTTCAGAGCATTGGTTAGGGGGCACCATCTAGCACAGCTGGGGTGACAACATCATGGGGAAAAGTAGCAAATTACAATCCCATGCTGTGCATCAGACAAATCTCAACCCAAAAATAAAAAAACCCCCACACATGCTACAAGGGCATTGCAGACTTACAAGCAAAATGAAAACTGTAAAATAACTGAAAGGGGTGAATGGGTCTTACAGACATCTGTGCTTTAACAGACAGCCATCAGTGGTGACCAAGTTTTTTCTGGTTTTTTTTCATGACAATCCCAGTCTTTGTTAATGAAAATCATACAGATTAATGTCAAAAATTCACAACAAAGCTCTGGTTAGTGGAATTTAGTTTGTGCAAGAGAAGAGAAGAGGCAATACACAGGCTTCTGCCAAGGTGTACTTCTCGTACATCACACCGAGAACAATTCTTCTGGCTCAGAGTCTCTACTGATCTTGGACCAGATTGAGGACCATTAGGTGTCAAGTCTGGTTTCCTATCTTGAGTCTTTCTTTCTTGGATTCTACTATTAATTTCCAGCTGCAGTCTACACATCTGCTCCTGTAGGTCACTGATCAGGTTCACTACTGACTGAAAACATGGGACGAAAGGGGAGGAAAAAAAGACCAAAAAAAAGACAAAGAGAAAAGGCAGGTGAGAAAGAAAATGATGCAAAGAAGGTATTTTTACAGTTGCAGCACAAAGAAATATATGTGGCACGCCAAAGGCAAACTAAAAAAAGACAGATTATGTTTCCCTTCTCATAAAGTATATGCAAATGAGTACAAAACTGGAATACTGCACAAAGTCACAGTTTAAATAGAACAGAATATACATTCCAGACTAATTCATGATTCTTATTCTAAATTAAAGATTAGTATTTGGTCCTTCAGTTTTGGAAACTTACACAGTCACATGAAATCAAACACAGGAAAATTTTGGAACATGTTTTAATATGCTGACACAGAGGCACACTTTTGCTGAAATGGGACTTGATTGCATTCATTTACACTGCCAAATGATGCACTAGGGAGAAACTGCTAAGTGCTCAAACGGGGCCATAACCTACTTTTTCACAATTTATACACAGAATCTACTACTAAAGGAATTCTGTTTCCAGGTCTAGCATGGGGCAATAAAATAACTCCATTACCTCTCTTCCTATCTGGGCAGGATCTTGACAAAGAAAAGGAGTTAAGCAACAGATGTAGGAGAAATCAGGAGGATACCACACAAAAAGTAATTATTTTAAAGTGTGCCAATTTGCTGGCCAGCTTCTTGGATTTGTGTGTATCAGTGATACACACACAAAAAAATATTAATCTCAGGAAGCAAACCAAAGTCAAGTATTGAAGTCTATATAACATTTCACCTAAATTTCTCAACTTTGTAGCAAATAAAGCTTGGTGTTTTCTCAGGTATTACAAGTTTGGAATGCCTTTCTCTTGGCTTTTATTAAGTACATTAATAGGATAAGCTTTGTGATTTCTCAATCTTCTCAAGCGAAATCAAACATATTGATGAGCTTGATCCATCTACCAAATGAGTGGAAAAGATTTTACTGGACAGAGTAACAGATGAAATGGCAGATTTTTTTTTTAATTTCCTTTGTTACAACACACATCAGTCCTCCTGTAACCTCAGCTCTCTGATGAATCAGTTTCAAAGCCAGGGAACAGCAATTTCATGGACAGGAGACTACTCCAGCCAGGTGAGTATTAACACAACCAATCTCACATTGCATCAACATTAAACACTCACAAAGATATACAAAGCATATGTATCAGTTAGGTATAAGAGTTTCTCACAGTTAAGGGTTTTTCTAGTGGCACTGTGCTTAAGATGAAATCCAGAAAAGCAGTTACATATATTTCACTTTATATATATTATTCTCAATCAGCATCACAGTGTCTGATGCTCTTTCATCCAATGGCCCTTTAATTCACATAAATGGGGAGTAGTTCCATAAAGCATCAAAAAAATTAGGAAGAATACTGCTCCCTAGGAGACCAATTCTGCAACATCCAGTCTTTTATAGGCTGGCATGTTTTGCCAGGGCTGCACAGGTTAAGGACAGCTCCCCTAGATGTAACCACATCATTGAATCAGTGGCCACAAGAGTCACTTTGCAGCACCACAGTAAGACACTGGCAAGGAAAACGTTCCCCCAGCTAACTCATCCTCTACTACTTGCTGTATGTACAATGCAGACACTATCCACAGTGCTCTATACTTTGATTTTTCTCCTTTTTCACTATCATCTCCACCATCAGGTATCTCACTGAGCAGTACCAGCTTGGGATTGGACACACATCCATGTCTCTTGCTTTCTTTTAAGCACAAAGGCTTAGCCTGTGCTCGTGTTTGACGAGAACAGTGTTAATGCACACAAGGCTCTGAAGAATGGCTGCTAAAACAGGATGCACAGACTCTGAGCACAAACCAAGAGCTGCTCCAGCTGTGGCAACATGGGGGAGTTCAGAAGTACTTCTGCTGTTGACTTGCAATTCTTTTCTCTTTTGCCTCACACTGAAAACAAGAATGGGAAACATCCTGTGTCCACACAGATTTCCCTCAGGGCCAACCTGACAACACAGATGAACTCCAGCTGCAATATGTACTTTCACAGTTGCTTCTAGCTTCAAGGTAGAACAGGCTTCTCATTTTTTGAGATTCTTTCACAGCATGAACATTTATTAACACTAACATATGACATCTTGATTCAGGTGAGACAACACACCAAACTCCACAGTGGGAGTCAGTGGCTCACTGACTCAAGTTTCTTTGGAATTGCAAGTAACTTTGCACTAGATACTTAGTTCAGAAGTTACAGGAGCCACAAAATACTTGCCAACAGTTTATAGGCAAACCCACAGAACTCATGCTAAAAAATAAAGAAGTATGACAGAAGAAGGGCTGTTAAGCAAGTTGAAATGGACAATTACTACTGCAGCCTTCTGAGAGTGACTGAAAGTCTCTTTTGTCCATGTTTAGGCAGACCAGGGATCTGGGCTGCCATTAATCACTTGATAATGCCCCTTGCTCATACCTTGATATATTAAAAAATCCACATTTTCAAAATTTCTGAGGCTTCTTACATAAAAGCTGCACAGACCCCTCAGGTGAGACTTCAGAAATATTCATATAATGACTGCAGCAAAAGCAGAGCATTATTCCACAGCAAAGGAATTAAAATGACAAAGACAAGAGTGAGACAGTCCATTTACAAACAGCTATTCTTCTGGACCCTGTGTTATATACATATAAATAAATGGCACTTTAAATTTAGTATGTGCTTTTGGTGAGCTAGAGACAAGCGGCATTCAGTATGAAATCAATACCTCTGAGAGGAGGTTAGAGATGCTTGATAATCTCTTTGCTGTTAACTAAAACCAAACCTAAATGACAGCTGCACAAGATAAAGTGAAATGAATCTGAGGCACTAAAACTTGCTCATATTTAGAAGGATATCTTAATTTGCTTTGTTTCCTCTAAACCCAACCAGAAAAATAGTTCTATAGATAAATTCCATGTGACTCAAAACAGCTGCTGTGAAATAAGCTGACACAAAATTAGAACACAGAGCAAACATGGTTTAGCTGAATTATTCTGCAATGCCACATTTAATTTTAAACTTTTTAAAACCCGTTATTATATTTAGAAATAGCAGGATCAGTCATGAAGTATAATTAACAAGCTCTTTAAAATGGCTTAACTACTGGATGCCTTTGTAACACATGCATCCATGTGAAAAAAGTGACAGTAGCAAATCCATCAAATCACTATTCTGCTCACCTTTGTCAATCCTAAACTCAGTCTTGGAAGCAGCAACTGGCAGTTTCAGCCCATGAGAAAGGATTTAGCTCTGTCGCCCACAGCTTTCCTCCACTTATGTAAAAATACTAACTGCAATTTTATTTGAGGCATTGCACACTGTAAGAGCATGTTGTAGTGGCCATGACGTGCAGAGACAGTTACAGCAAATTCATTTCATCTGATCACTTGTCAGCTTGAAAAACTGCCTCACTCTGAAGCAACCAGGTGACCAGAACACACCTGTGTATGCACAAAAAAGAGCAAACTATAGGTAGAGCATCTATGACAAAGTGGTTTATTCACTAGAAAGATTTAGTCAGGCAGTGGAGGCAAGGAGTTCAGGAAAGCTCTCAAACTGTTACCAAATTTAAGCAGCTGTGGTCTAATACTATAAAGTATTAATAAATTTCATTCTGATATTTGAAATAGTGTCTACATTGAAAAATTAGTAAAATTTACAGGAAAACGAGCTGAAACAGGGTTAAAAGTATTAGAATTCAAGTAAAGGTCTAATTTGATTGAGAGCAAGCCTGGTCTGTCTTGATAAATTGCATTAATGCTTATTCAGGACAATGTGAAATAATCATAGAAGTATCTCAATAAGCAAGACAAAAATGCAGCTTATTTCCCACAGCTTTACTTGAGATACCAATTTTCCTTGCTTTGTGCACACACATTTTTGACTTTCAGCAGGTCAGAAATCTAATCACACCTTGAGGTAGTTAATAATTCAGCGCATACTTAACACAACGATTCTCAGCTTTTCCATCAGATTAGAATCCTTTTCCACCTCAGCAGGAAGGTGTCCTATCACTTAGCACTGCAACAACGGCATCCAGGCCAATAAAGCTCAACTTTTCCATCCAAGGGGGCACACACCTTGCTGCAGTGGCAGAAGAATTTCACAGTTCACAGCCTCACCCTCATCACAGGACCAGAACTACTGGCTACTCAAAAGTCCCGTCAATAAAAAAGCACTTAAGAACTTTGCTGCTTTGCTGGAGTCAGGCTGACTGTACACCTCCTGCAACAATTTAGGCATCCTTGTCCCAGTATTCCACATGTCATGGGAACACTGAATGCCTCTCTGGAGGGCAGCTGCTGGGAGCAGGCTCCCATCTGCAGCAATTAGGAGCTGCTCAGACCTGTTCAGATTTTCAGGTACTATGAGAGTGCTCAGGCCTTCTGTACACAAGACACTGACAATTATGCGTGAAAGAGCATGAGATGGTAAAAACAGCAGCTGGTGCCTCTCTGGCTTGCAAGCTCTGCCAGAAATTCCTCTCTTTAAGTTATCTTTCAATCTCCAAAGAAAACTTCAGAGATTAAGTAAGTCAGAAAACAAACACACCCCAAATGTATTATGTTGCTTCAGGTAAATTTCTGATGCATAGTTATCAAATATTCTACTAGCAACATTATGAAGAGTAAACAGACTTCTAATGCCTGGATTTCAAATTCTCCCAAGTCAATACGGAACAAAGTTGGGATTTTTGGTCAGTAATGTAGAAATCTCAGATGAAGTCATCCTTCCTTTCCAGGTGATCCTCTCCTGCTAGTTGGTCCCATTACAGAATGGCTGAGTAGGGCAACACATGGCAATTTCTATGAATGACACACAGCAGTTTGTAGGAATAACTCTGTTCCATGATTGCTTTCCTTCCCAGCTCCCATCTGCTGCTCACTACCATGATATAGATGTTGTCCACATGATTCCCTGTTTCATAATCTCTTAACCAAGAGGGCAAAAAAGCAAAGCTCCTTTGATATCCAGAACTCTCCAATTCTGAAGGGGAGTAAGAGACATTTTTTTTTTTAAACACGATTTATTATGTAACCACAATGGGAAAGACTCATTTAAGGCAAATACTCTGCCCCATTTCTTTCCCTCCCAAGTGCCACAAATGCATTAAAAGCCCCAAGGCTGATGATCTTCTCAGTGCTTGTAGCAGCCCTGATACTATTGAGCTGACAGTATTTTCTGTCAGCTCAACAAGGAAAGGACTCTGGTAGATCTAACATATGACCATGTTAGTCTAGCTCCTGTGGAAAGGAAAGGGTCAAGTGAACAGCAACTGTAATACATGCTTCTGGAAGGGATCCTGCCTTGATTAAAGCCAAACAGCAACCTCTGAAGTATAATGAGAGAAGGGGAAAGAAACCACATCCCAAAAATGCATAATCATACTCCTCTCTAAATTCACAGGGTCAATGATATGGGCTGTGCTATAAACATGGAAAATCCCACTGCTGACTTTAGCTCAAAAGTTCAGGTGTATGACACCATACCACACACATGACAGAGTAAAATTAAAAACAAGCTAATGAAAAAAAACTCACCTCAGCTTTGTTCTGTTTCTCTTCATATTCACTCTGTTCCTTTTCCATACCAACTAGCTTAATCTTCAGGTCTGAAACTTCAGCCATTAGATCTAATTTCTGAGTCTCTAGTGATGTACGACTCAGCAACTCCTGAAAGCAAAGCAGAGTATTTTCCCCAGTTATTATTTGAACACTGACAGACTGCTATGTGATTTATTGGCAGACCCGTACTAAAGTCGAACTGTGTGTTTCTCAAGTGCTTCAGTTATTTTCTCTTGTGTTAATCACTAAACCACTGTGTCCCACTCCTTATTTCAAGAAAATGTGTGGAAAAGTTAATCCCTGGGCAAGACTTGAAATCAAAAACAATACTAAGGCTGAATGAACACAAACCTACATAATGACACATTACAAAATAGTTGGCGTCTTCCTAAAATACTCGTCAGACAAAGTCATGTTTTAGTATTACATTGTAGACTTTGCCACATGTTATTCAATCAAGAATGAACACCAAAAATAAAATTAACCAGGAGTACCAAAGAAAAGCAATGCTTCTGCAGCCAAACTAATAGTACTTGAGAGCTTACACCATGTAGTGCTTGGCAACTTTTGAAGGCTGCACACCATATGGAGGGAACAGCAGCAAATGAAAGTGATATGTCCTAACTGGAACTAAAAGACAATCTCTAAACTGATTAACAGACTAAAGGAGAAACAACTGGCCATGAGTCTTGCTTGTGTGCCACAGGCATGTTTTTCAGATTGAAGGGAAATGTTTTTGGAAAACATTCAATATTCACACCTTCATTGCATCTTTCAGTTTTCAAGAAACCCAATGTGACAAGTCATCAAAAATTCAACAGTCTTTATCATATATATAAAATGCTTCTGTTGGCCTCCATTTTCATAAAGAAAGAAGTCCATTCTGAAGTTTAAGCCTTACTGAAAAATTGATATCTAAACTTTCCAAGTGCCCAATTAATTTTGTCAAAAGGATGTTGATTTCCAAATGATTAAAAATGTTTGTGTCAATTCATAAATCGCATTAGTGTTTTTATCATATGAAACATACTGAGGAATCACAGCAGAATCTGCTTTGAATCACATGACAGTGATTTAACTGAATACGCTGATGTTACTGAGTGATCAGAAATCGCCCTGTCCATCACCCTTTTCTCATCTCTTCCTCTTACACAAACCATACAGTATGTTGTAGACTGTGGCTTGGAGCCAAAGAAGCCACGAGGGTTATTTTAAAAACTATACAGCTAAAGTTTATTTTGAACCCAAATCTACTCTATGTGTGAATTGGTTTAGTCTGGTGGGGAACAGTGCCCAAATTAAAAATAGCACTGAACTTGCATCAGTATTGCAACACCAATTATCTAAGCCACCCACTATTCCCAGTGCCGTGCCCATTCCTGCTGACATTAGCAACGATATTTGTGTATGGATGGGAAAATAAACAAAAATGTAGCCTCATGCTTTTGGCTTTTTATTTTTTTCTCTGAATGAAATAAATCAAGCACTAATCAGGAAAAGATATTACAATGATTTTTTTAATTGAAAAACTCTAAGAGTAGGTGCCTTCTACAAAGGTGAGTACAAATTATAAGTAACTCCTCTATCTTCCAGAAAACCAGTAACTTGCACAAATTTCAGAGGCACATTCCAGTCTGGACTGGAACAGACTCTGTACAGCTGCTGATACAAGAGACTGCTGCAGGTTAAGACATAGCTATAAATGAGAACTTTGATATGAAATATGGCCACTGAACATCAGAAAGGGTAGCAGGATGAGGCAACTCTGGCCCTGTGGACAGGCTCTATTCAATGTTGAACTAAAACAACATTTAGAATTTTTTTGGACACTGACATGGTGTTACATGATATGAGAGGAAGATTTCTCAATAAGGCAAGGAGACACAGTACCCCTCTAGAGATTTTTAACAAAAGCTCTATCCTTTGAGTGCACCATCTGGCATTACTCCTTATTTTTTCTATAGACCCCTAAATTACATTTAGTTATGCAATGCAGAGCAGTGCACACTCGCTCATCTCATTCCAAGTTCAGTAGCTCCATGTGAACATGAAGGCACCACCTGGTATAAGTGACCATGAAGGTTGCTGCTATTTTTTTTAATCAACTCGAACAAAATGTTACATTTTGTTCTGAAGCTGGAGAATTGGATTCTCATCTAGAGTAAACTGGCATAAAACTCGTGACTTAAAATAGACAAAACAGCTAACTATCCCTAGTTTGTTTTCAGTGGAGCTACGCTGATTTAAAACAGCTGACAATTTCTCTTGCATCTAGAGAACCTAACTTTTGCTTTGAAAGCAAGTGCCATTTAAAGTAAATGTCCCCTCTTGAAATGGTAACATCTGGAAGCAATTATTTTCATCTTCAAGCAGATGCTCACAGTGAACAGCTCATTAAGAATGTGACCCATTTTGTTACAGACAAATTATAGTGTATTTCAGTGGTATGATGCAACTTGAATTCGGCCAGAATAAATATGCAATTGTAAGAAAAGAAAATACAAATTTATGTTATTGGTTTTAAAGTAGAAAAAGATAATATAAGACAGGCAAAATGGTAATTTGGGCTGTAGCAGCTTTAGAGGGATCTTAAAGAGCTGAAATACAGAACAGAAATAGAACATATCATAGGGAATCTTTTTAGAAACAAGACACTTCTTTTTAATTTTAATATGTACTACAAGTATAATTTAATTTCTTAAAGTTCTTTCTTTGAAACTCAACTTTTAACTTTAAAAATTAAGTAAAAAAAGTTGGTTTTGAGTGGAATAATTACAAAGATGAGTCATGAAGAAGCTACATTATGCATGTACCACACAGATCAAGGAGCAGCAAACTAGTTCCAAACCCAAGCATATTTTTAAAATTCACACTCTATACTTCTAAAATATTTAACCAACTTTTCCAATATTCCAAATGAAACTGAAGCACAAGCTGTATATCTCATGTTCACATTATATTGTCTATATATATATTATATATTTTTATATATAATATATATATAAATACATTATATATTTTGTAAGTGCCTTATAAGATTTAACATGACAGAAAACAGCTTGAAAAGAGGACACTACACTTTTCTAGGCTGTCAGTTGCAAGCACAGAAAATTCCAGGATATTTAGCTCTCCACAAAACAGAAGAAACAATCATACCATACGCTGATTAAGAAACCGTAAGTAGGATTTTAGTCAAGTGAGTGGGGAAAAAAACCCCAAATATCCCATTTTGCACTTGTGCACCATACAAAATACAACATTTTAAAAAAACTCCTTACTTTTTTCACCCTTATTGAAAGAGCTGAGAGAGAGAGAGAGAGACAGACAGACAGACCAAACTACCTACCTGGTAAGCAAAATCCAGCTAGAATCACCACTAATGAGGACTGCACTTCTCAAGTGCTGTGTGTCAGCTGTGGTAGAAATAAGATATTTGCTTAGCTGAAAACACAGCTGAGAGCAATGTACATGTGTAATCACCATGAAATGATGCAAGGCAGTAGCAGGCAGTGAATTACAGCCCTCCAATTCATCATTTTCCCATTATATAGTTAAGCAAGGGAAAGGACAGAACTTCCCGCTGCACTACCAATTTGAACAGCCTCTCAATCTGCCTGTCCAACAGATTCCTGCCTGCATTAACTACAAAATAACAAAGCAGTGGAATGCTCACCTGTATAGATAGGCTGGACAACTTTAGAGCACACTCTGAAAACCTTACAGCTCACACCAGAGCAGCTCAGAGCACACTTCAAAATCTGAAACACTAAGCCAGCTGCTGGCAAGAAGTTACTGCATGCTATAAACAAGTGCTGAAATTCATCTAAGATCAGATAACTCAGGCAACTCAAAGTTGAAGGAACGATCTTTGCCAGCCAGCAATGTTCCTGCGAAGCAAACAGATACACACCAGATTTATACCCTGCATCCAAGACAGGATTCTGGCTCCCCTGAGTATAAGACAACTGCAAAACCAGAACAGGTACAGGATTCAAGTCCCTGCTCTCACAGAAGCTCCTCCCTGCATTCTTCTGTTTTTTAAAAGATCCTCTATTGTGCCCTACACAGAGCATTGTCTGCCACACCTTCCTCTGGCCCTTGTGCTCAGGCAGAAGTTGGGCATAAACTGACACAAGAACAGAAATTCCCTCCTGCTTGCTTCAAACATTCCAGTTTCCAGGTGTATTTTTTGAGACAGAAAGAATCCTAAATCCAAGTGCTTTGTACTTTGCAAGACGATTTATTTGATTGCAGACACAATCACAGCACACCATCCAACAAGAGTCCCCTGGACTGCATCTTGGAGTTACGTGTCAGAAATAATTTGGACGGCAGGAAGACACAGTCAAACCACATCTAGGATTTGGTACAGGTCAAGTACAGCAACGACACTACCACACAGACCAGTATTTTCATTGGCAAAGCAAACAGTACACTGCTCTACTTTATGCCAGAGAGCTTTAATAGGAATTAGTATCTGTTAAATAAATCAAATGTAGCTCTGGAACAGCAAAGAGGTAACTAACTAGACTAATGAGAATTACCAGAAAATGCACATAAAAAGAACTATCAAGGTGAAGTCAGTCGTATGTGCAGAAAATTCACTTTTCAAACTGTCTTAACAAAGCTGTCAAGCCTGACAGCAGAGATTCTATAGCACCGATGTGTTTACATTAGGCATGGCTGGTACTTTCTCTTTTGGGACAGCTTAGGCAACTTTATAGAGCGAAACTTACTTCTGCTTTCCAATTCCATAGCAAGTTAATAGGAGATTTCCCCAAAGTTAACATAGCAATGCTCAAGATCCTCTCTTAAAAACTGTATTTCTTAAAATTGACTGGAAGAAAGTACTTAGTAACTTGGAACACAGTAACTTGGAACAAGACACATCCACAACATTGCTCTTTAAAACTGTCTGTGGCTTTACATTTTAAAGCAGCTGATACACTGGAAATGGACTATGTCACAGCATAAATTGTTTTCACAGGGTAACTCTAGTAAGTTTTTTTCAGTTTTATTTCTAGACATATTCATTACAACGTGCTAAGGGGGAACACAGGTCACTATTCACACAGGCCAGCTTTTCCGTCATTTATACATTCAATGGCAAGACAGAGACACCACTGGAAGGCAATTCAATGAGATCAGATTTGTGTCTTGCCCCCAGTCATGCTCCAGAAAAATTTTCTCTTACCATTTACTATGAAGGATGACCTGGTTTCTTGGCCCAAACCAGACTCATACTTAAGGACTGATTTAAAGTTTTGTTCTTGACTTTCCTGAGTTTTCGAAAGATCTGCTTTGCATTTAAAGAAAAAAAAAATGCAAACACCTTCAAGGTGAAAAATGCTTTTCCTGTTACAGTTTGTAGTGGAAGAGGTATCCTTATGAAACAAAAAATCCCCCAAACCACCAAAATGGTGACATGCATGCATTATCTGCAACTGTGCACACCAGGGCATCTCTGTCTCTCTTACACAGGATTCTCCTGTTTTTCAAACACTTCTGAGCAGTGTTTTCTTTGGCTGTGGTTCCATGAACAGGTAGGTCAAATGCACATCTCTCCAATGACCTCCACTGCCAAATCCTAACCCTTTTCTGTGAGCTGTTTCAACTCACTCAGCAGAAAAATATCCCCTTACATTTAAACCTCAAGTTAGTTTTCTTCCAGTTGCCGAGGAAAAAATCCGATGAGCGTGATAGTCAGTATCAAGTAATTTGTAGAAGCACATGGTCAGGAAGAGGGAGAAGGATGAAAGGAGAATGAGGCCTTCTCCTTCGTATCACAGTAATCTTTAGACGGACTCAACTCATTCCTTGAAAGTTCACATTTGATTAAGGGGTATTGCACCATCGTCTTAGAGCAACAAAGAATCATGATTTTCTGCAAAGAATTCCACATTCCACATTCAAGATGCCCACTCAAAATGCTGAACACCCATTATATGCTATTTGTATATATTTTATTTTAGCTTCTGTTTCAGAAGTGGTTCCACACTCATTTTGTAGCAGGGTTCAAAACAACTGTGACTAAATCATAAGCCAGAAGGATTTTAGCCAGTAACTCCACCCTGACAAAGAGGACAAGTCTCTGCTAGCATAGGTTCAACAAAAACTATTTTTCAGGGTAGCATTACATACCCTGTCTGTTGTGGAACTCCCAGATATCATCATTAAATTATCCCAAAGTAAATGATTTTTGATTTCAGTGTAGCATTTTGAACAGGTATATTAAGTAAATAATATGCTTATCCATAATGCAATTAGCTTAGTTCTACTAATATATATATATATAAATGATTTTTCAAGCCAGGGAAATTATCGCTATCATTCCATTTTCCATTTAGAAGAAGCAGTCAACTTAAGTTAACAAACACAAAAATGAGTGGAGTTCAATATATTTTAAATAAGGAAGCAGACCACAAAATAAAACCGAATTTCCACACACTTCAGGAAGGTAATAGAAATTCTGAAAAGCAGGACGCTAGCTGGCTTAGAGGAACTGAACCCAACTCTTTCAAAAATCCATCCATGGAAGCCCCTGAGGCCACATACTCGCTCTACTTTCGACAAATTGTCTGCAGAAAGGTCTGTTGTTCACATATCTTACATGAATGTCATAATCGCCACATGATAGGATCACCCTCTTCTCTCCAAATCTCAACCCTCTCCCTGTAGAGGCTAATCTTTTTAACAAAATGAACTGAGAAGTTTCAAAATAAATTATCATAAATAGGACTCTCTGCTGAGCCACAATAAATGTACAATTTGTCTGACCACCGAGATGTTGAGAGATCTAACTTGGGTTTCCCATGTCCCACTGTCTGTTGGGAGATGTAATCTGTGTGTGAAACAACTACTACAGCTGCTCAAAGTTATCTCAAAATTTAGATTTAAGGTTTATATTAAACATAGCTGGAGATTCACTGACTTCTCTGACTTTCTTTTGTAGTTTATCGCTTTTGGATCAGCTTTGTAAGCAGTTTGTGCACGTGCCTAACGCCAGAGGAGTAGATGCAAATGCTTTCAGTGAAATAGCAAAGTACATGCATCATTATAGTCTATTTTCAGATGCCTCTGTGTTCTGTTAAACAAGGCTTTAAACTCACAGTTTTCTCAGAAGACTACTGGGACAAAAAATTTAAAGTCAGAGAAACAATAAACAGCCTTAGCAGAAGTCACAGAACAACTATCTAGTTTTAGATTTAAACAGGAAGCTTCTACACTCTATTGTGAATGCCTTCCTGAAATCCAAAACCAGATTTTCATAAATTAGTTACTGTTCTTTGAATTTTACTTCAGATCTTATTGGAAAGGTAAATGCACTCACTACTTGCATTTTTAAAAATGCCCCCTCAGAAAAAATTGTTTCCCAGCTGGAAGATTTTTGGGCTGCAAAGGCTGTGTGAGATGGAAGGCTTTTTCACAAGAATCTTTCAGGATGGGATGCAAGTTTATCTTATAGAAACTGCTGCTGTTTACATACACATGTACAGGGATCCTTATCACAATTTCAAGCCATGATCAGTTCATAGAAAGATTTGTGTATTTTGCATAGGCTAAAATAGTGAATTTTTAACAGTAAATTCTGCGTGGGGAGAAGAACTAAGTTCAACAAGAACAATATCTATCCTAGAAATTTCTGGCATAGATTTTGAGAGTTATTTACACTTTCAAATCTATTTTTCGTATGTACTGTATTAACAGATGATCTACTTCTGTAACAACAGGAAAGTTCTTTCACGTCAATAGACCTGCAAGCTCTGCAGTAACATATGAAATTAAATGTATTTAACTTACCATTTGCTCTGCTCCCTCAACATGTAACATCAAAGAGCAAAAATTAAATCACACAGCCTGAAACTGTCAATTAAAATAAAGAAAAATATGTTCTTATGTACTAATTCTCTTATATAAATATAAGGAGAAAGCTCCCAAGTTAAGCAAAAATGGTTATGGAACAGAACTTGCAACATCTCAACTTGCGACTTGTTAAACTTCAAAGCCATAGGAAGACAGAATACACTTAAATAGAACTTCTTAATTCTGTAACTCCTACATATATTAGATACATTTAACCAGTCTAACCAGTTACTCAGCCATGTCCAACTAAGCACAGTACAAATAAGACACAATAGTTTCATTTTACATTCTGCCACGTACAGTATTATGCAACCAGCCAGTAAAACTTCTGCAACAGGAAAACAAAGAAACATTTATTGAGGGAAAAAAAAGTGCAAAGCAGCAAGAGAACAATAAAAGAGACATATTTTTATTCCCGTTTTATCTCGCTGCCAAAGGCACTCACACACGCAGACAAACTGACCATGTATGTTCACCCCTCCGCTGGAGAAGATTATGCAAGAAGCTTTGCAATCCAGATTTTTACCTGTTGCAGCATTTCTTCTGTAGCATTCAGTTTCAACTGATGCCCCTCAAGACAGATTTCTAAGTCCCGGATTTTCTCTCCTTGAGCTTCCACCTGGTCTGTAAGAACACTCACCTGCAATTTGAGAAGAGAAGTACAATGCTACTGAACTGACTGTAAATAAGTTTCAATTACCTTATACATATAACATCCAAAGGCACACTTTAACAACAGCTTCTCTTTTAAATTCCTCAATGCTTTAAATATGCTTGTGCACTGCAGCAACCTGCTCTATCAAGGTAGACAATTTTTCAGTCTTACCTCTATTTTGCTTCAACTCCACCCTCTCTTCCCTCTTCCCCTCCAGTTGCTTTGTTTTGATATAAAAAAAGAAAGAGCATTTCTAGGAGAGATGGAATACTACCTATAGGTAGCCTGGGTCTGTTCATGCAAAAGTCTGAAAAGTCAGAAAGCAGCAAACAAGAACACAGAATACTGACAGTATTTTATGTGGTTTTGGAGCATGCATTGCCATTTCAGGTTCTGTTGGCATTTCGCTCCCTGGAACAGATAAATAGGGAAACTGTTCATTCCCAAACCAACCAATTACTTTACAAGAACAGAAAAACAGCTTACCTATCAATAAAATGTTCTGAAGTTATAAAGAATGCAATGAGCAAAAGGCACGTTTTAGCAGTGGCAAAGCTCTATTCCAAGAAAAATTCCCAGGCTTTGGCAAGCCAAAACATGAAAGCAAAAGAAGTGAGATACAGACAATGAATCCCAGGAAAAGAAACAATAAGCAATACTGGTAAAGAACTGTGGGAATGCTGGTACAATCCAGTGAGTGTGTAAAAAGAAAAGCCCAGCAGCTGAATTCAAAGCTTGCAAAGCAGGAAAAGCTATGCCCAGGACATCATCAGAAAGACGTGGAAAAAAACCCAGTGCCAATTCCTATGTTAAGCAGCACATACTTTCTGTATATTCATCTTGACTATTTATTTATATAAAAGCCTTGACTATACTAGAAAAATGTTATCTCGAATAAAGAGGAGCCTTAAGTGTCCAAACTCCAGTTTGAAGGAAATGAAGTCACAAAAACTTATCTATGCTCTCACATCCGACCTTGCAACACCATTTAAAAAAAAATAAAATTGTACAGTATGAGGAAGTGAAACTTTTAAGATGTACCCACTATGAAGCATTTTTAAAATCCAATGAAAAACTGAGTTAACTTCCGGGAAAGTGAAGGGGAGAGACTGAGCGAACTGTCTTTGTTTTACCTGCAAACATAATGGCACCCATGCCTGGGAAAGGAACACAGAAGAAAAAGGAAATAAAAAGAGACTTTTTTTTCCCATTAAAGTAGTTGGCTGTAGAGTACAGATGAACTTGGGATTAGAGATGACAGGAAGGAGTGGGTGGAGGCAGATGGCAGGAGGACACATCCAAACTGGAGCAGGAGGAGAACTCCCTGCAAGGAAGTCTGCTGCTTGTCTGCATTTCGCTTTTGTTCCACAAAAAACCCCATGAGGTCAGAAAGCAAGAAAAAACAAACTGAATCCTCTCCTTCAGAAGTCTGATGAAGGTTTCAGAGAAAGAAAACCAGCTCTAAATAGAGTGTCAGATTAGGTTCCAACTAGCACTGCAACCTGGAAGCAAAACTCTGTGTGTTAAATGTGACCTGCAAAGGAATTTAGTAAAACCTTAGCAGCTTTAGAGGCATGTGTTGGATGTTCCAGCAGTTAGGCTGAAAGGCACACCAGCCACTTTGAGCTCATATTTTCCCCTCTGTTCAGCAACACATCTGCCAGACTCTTCAGGGAATCAGTAGGCTGCACACAGAACATAATCCCAGCATATGCTATGGTGGCAAATCCATTTTGCCTTAGGAGTGCAACACCTGCAAGACTCATCCTGTAGGTGATATATTTTTTTAAGTATCTATAAAAGTGAGGCATATTTAAAAACTAGCTAAAAATCAAGTGGTACAAAGGTTAAAAACATCTTGGTGGGAAAACAAACAAACAAACAAACAAAAAATCCCCCAAACCTCCCAAAAAATGCCTAGAGGAGAATATATGCTTCTATAAGAAGGTATCCCAGACACTGTAGCATTTCCAGCCTCTAGTACAGACCGAACAGTGCAAGTGGGTTTCCAGGTGCAGTGTTTGACTCAGATTTGATGGACAGGCATAGTGGGCACTGCTTGTGCCCACTACAAAGTGCCTTGCACTGCTTCTGCAGCAAGTCTGATGCAAGACTGGAGTGCTCCCAGCCTCATATTCCCTGCAGATTAAAGCAATGGACCACAGTCATTGGCACAATTCAGCATGAGCCATATTACAGAAGTGCTCTGTTTCCCATTACTTTCTCATCCTTCACACCAGTGGTCGCACTCAGGAGCCAGGTTTATACAGCAGACTCCCTCAGGCCAGTGTAACCTCAGCATGGGACTTGCCTGTGCTCCTCATATTTGACTGCCTAGATAGAATATGCACAACTGGTCTAAACCAGGCTCTAAGCCCAGCTCCATCTTGGCACCTTTGTTTGTTGTTGTTGTTCATACCAGACTCTGGGTTTTGTCTATCTTATTTGCCTGAGGTTTTTGCAGTTCTTCTGCAATGCTGTGCAGTGGGAAAGGAAAATACATAAATATTGACTAAACCTTTTGATTTTATGAGACTAAAAGCCAAGAGAGGGACAATTTCAACATCTGATTTTACTACATTCCTTTTAAGAAAAGCGCTAGGCAGGCCTCCAAACCATGACATGAACTCCCCCTTTTTTGTGACAATACTTGGCTGGCTGCACTCCTGGGTACCCATTGGTGCAGATGAAGAAATATTATGAAAAATCTGCAGGACAAAGACAGGAAAAGTGCATACTAAACAGTGGTCTGGAACAATTCAGGGACTTACAAGCACTGGAGTCTTGTGGTCCTGTTAAATCCACATAAGCTGATACACTTTGAACACCAAGATTCTGCCAAACCTGTACAAGCCCAGCAGCACACAACCACCGTCTGTGTACCGTAAACCACATCCGAGATGCAGTGGCTGCTGACACAAAAACTACAGGACCAAACAGACATGTGAGAAACAAAGGAGGCCCTTGTGACCAAAGTCACAGGTGCACCAGCATAAGCCTCTGTTTTGGAAGAAACAGCTGGGTTTGGTCTCCTAATTGTTGCTGTTCACGTGTCCTAGTGAACAGTGCAAGACGCACTTGTCTTCCCCGACCTCTCAGAAGAAAGGGAGTTTGTAGCACACACTCAAACACTCAAATTCCAAGCAGAAGTTTGTTTTTCATTTAGGTTTATATATATATATATATATATATATATATATAAATTTGGTAATAGCAATTTTAGTTTAACAGTAATGAAAAAAAATCCAACCAAGCCAAAGCTTGTGTCTCTCAAAACATTTATGGTTTATTCAACAGCAGCAGGGAGACTTCTGCTCAGAAAATGAACACAACTGTGAACAGAGCATACAGGATAAGACATGCCTACAGAAATTAGTAACTGAAAGCAAGGAGGACACCTACCCAACATACTTAGTTTTGTTTGATATAAATATATATGCTTATATGCTCTTTAAGAATGAAGAGAAAGGATAAACAAAGATCATTTAAAGAATCTCCAGCTTCAGTTTTAAAAAGCATGGAATGTACAGTTTAGCAATATCAAAAATACCTAAAAAAATAATTAAGTTTTGTTTTTATAAGTTGTGCAGTATGTGTTTCCTCCAGGAGGAAAACTTACATGGGACAGAGGATCTGTTTGAAAAAAGACTTGGCAAACTGAGAAACAGGAAACCTGGAAGAGCTTAGACATGCATTTTACTGTCAAATTTTTCTTTATCCCCTTTAACATCCTCTTAAGCTTTTGGATGAGGCAAACAATTTTGGTGGAGCATACAGGCATTAAAAATAGCTGTTCTCTCTACCTGACAGTCTTCCAGTTGACTAAAAGTGGTGGCACACAGAACCTGGAAAACCGGTACAACCGAGCAAACCCAGAATGAGAAGCACAATCACAGCAGTGTCTTGGGACTCTACTCTTTCAATCCCTTTGTCAGTCTCCCTCCTCTTACTGCTGTTACTTCCCTTTACCCCACCATGAAATTAATCAGAGGGATTATATAAATTATAAATTAATTCCTAATTAAGTGTCAGTTACATTTGGTGTCGTACTAACGTTTGTCTAACAGAAAATACTCTGTCACTTTGGTTTTTATTCACTGAATATTAACTATGTGGGCAACAGTCTCTCTTTAAGACATACCTGCAGTATGAGCGACTCCTTATCACCTTCTAATCGTGCCAACCTTTCTTGATAAGTTTCATTATTAGATGTATGATGGTTCACCTGTGACTGGAGGAAAAAAAGAACTATGAGAATTCAAAGTTTCGAGCAATAGTTAATAAAAGTTATATATATTAAGCAGTTGTCACAATATAAAAATTTTGAAAAAAATGTGTCCATAGACCAAACTATTTATTTCATATACATTACACCTTTCAAATGGACCTTTTCTGGGGGCTGGATTTTGAATACTCTCTCATTCCCAGCAATCAAGAATGGTATCGGTATTGATTGATATTTTCTAGTAAATTATAATGTCAGTGAAAAATACCATCTTATCAAACAAAAACCATTAATTTGAAATATCTGGTCTCAACAGTCTTTTGTGAAAGTCAAGGAATCTTGTTTATTTTTAAGTGGTAAAAATTGCCATAGGTATTACAGTACTCCTAGAAATTATTGAAATAAAAGAAGAATTTTTTTGTTAGCAATTAGAAAAAATATTTAAACTATCAAATTCTTATCAGGAATTACTCTAGCCACGTAATCACTTATGGATTTGTAAATGGTTCTAGGGAACAAATCTTCTAAAACCCATCCTGTTTCTAATTATTATGTCTCATTTCCTATGAATTATAATACTTCAAAATGAAAAATAAAATCTGCAGATTTATTTTAAAAAGTTTAGAGAGTCTCATAGCTTCATCCTGCATACTAAAACACTGTGTAACTGTGGGAATGGAGCTGTTTGCTCAGAGCATCAAAAGTAACCTGAGTCCTCAGCAGTACATTTCCCAGCTCCATTGCAGGCAATGCATTTCTGCCAGGGAACGTAACACTCGGCCTGGCTCGTCAGCTAACACAAGAATCCAACTTCAATGAGTTCCCTTCAGCTACACTCATCTGCAGCTGACTACTCATTTATAGTTACTTGCACAAAGGCACCAATATAATTATAATCCTCTACCCCAACTGTCCTTTCCTTGTCAACTCAACATTTGTGAGCAGTATTTTTTTAAGCATTGAATATATTAATGTCTTACTGAACTACACAGGCCCAATACAGATGATGAAAATAAATATGGTGCTAATTAATGCAAATCAAGAAATCAAATTTTTATCCTATCAAGAGATAAACAATAAAATGCTGAACTTTATGTAAGAGTGGCATCTTTATAAGATGAGAGAAACTGAGCACCCTTGCCTCTGATTACTTTGACAGAAATTGAGATAATTACAAAGACACCAACAAACAGGACTGAAAAATATCTGAAGAGATCATCTGGCTCACTGCTGCATCGTGAGACCAATGATTATTTGCAATATTCTTGGTTTGCCTATTCCTAAAGACCTCTAAAAATTAATTACAGAGACTCTCCGTCTTCTTCTTAGCTACATATTATTAGAACATTTTTCTTAATGTCTAATGTAAATCATTGTCTCTTCAATCTACTGGTGATTATCCTACTACCATAGATAGACAAAGTCTTTGCTTCAGATTTCTTTTTTAGTTATTGGAAGACTGTCTGTAGATCTCTAATTAGCAGGTTCCTGTGAGCTTCTGGTTCCTCTTCATCAGTTGTTCCCTGATTTCTTTTGAAATCATATCGCTTAGAGGAGACACAGTACTCCAGCTGAAATTGGCTTGAATTGTGAAACCTTTTCACATACTCTTGGGCCATATTTCTTTCCATATTAACAATATAGTAAAACTCATATATTTTCAGCCTAGGACTCATAAATTCCAGATCGTTTTTTAATGCTCTTATTTAGACATTATCCTGTTCTTCATTCTGCATTTACTCGTTTTTGCTTAAATGTGTAGCTCTGAGCTAGTCTACACTGAATTGCATCCTATTATTTATACTCTTTCTCTCTGCATCAGGCTCTTACGTTTTAATCATGTCTTTTAGCAAGGCTGCAAGGCTCTTAACTAGAATCACCTATAAATTCACTGAGCTTTGTCCTTTGTCCCTGTTTAGAGGGTCAAGAGGCACATGAAAAACAGAATGTGCAGTACCTCACTCCCCACCTGGCTTACTATTCATTGTCTAAAGAAGGATAAGTTAACTCTACTCAGAATATACGTTTGTCACTAGCTTTTGGCCAGTTTATAGCAAGTATAATTGAGATTCAAGACCTCACAGAAATTGCTCTCAATACGTAGATGTGAGTGCACAACATACACAAATAGAAGTCTTGGCACCTGTAGGGAGATGGCCTGTGCCATTAAGGAAATGGTGACCTCACTCACTCTTCTTCTCCTAACTGGTTCTAATTTTTTAGAATTTGTTTCCTAACATCTCAAAGTATTTTTTTCAAGCCTTCTTCTGTTATTAAAAAATACTATTCCCCCACAGCCCAACCACTAAACAGTTTTCATAAAATATGTTTAACTTAAACCCTCTCTATTGTGTTGGTCAGTCAGTCAATCAGTCAGTTCATATCGCTTTAAAGATCATTCCTGACTAACTACTATGGTACTATAATGAAAACAAGGATTCTTTATAAGTAAACAACATGCATTTCTGTATGCCTGCCTGAACAATCCTTTGACCTCAGTTCTTCATCCTCAATCACCCTGCCAGACATTCCACTTGGGTTCTTATTCCATATAGCGAACAAAGTCTTACACTGTGCTTAAAAATCCAAAATCATTAGCCTTAGCACCTCTATTTCCATTAGGGTTAAGGCTTTCATTAGGGTTAAGTTTTCTCAATGGAGAGTCCACCAGCCTTTCCCAGTTATGTCTCTGGTGTCACACTCAATGGTAGGGGAAGCTTTCCTGCACCTAGAACATCAGGTATTCAGGGAAGAAGAGCACACTGCCGGGCAGAAAAAAGGTCTCCTAATGACAAAACTGAGTCAAGTAGATTTTGAACCCTTTCTCCTGCTGTTGTGTGCTACCCTTCCTAGGCTAGATTTAAGAAATACACCTGTAACCACTTGTGTAAGCATTCCCTCTCAGCCTTACAGGCACAATGGGTTAAGTCACTGCCAATGCACCGGTACTTAATTCACCTGTCATGAATGCAAAACAAATTCAACATTTTCTATAATCCATAATTAAGAATTAGTTCAATACAGAACCAAAAGATAGTTCCCTACACTCACATTTACCAAATGTATAGCCTGTGATGTTGTCTGCTGCACTGAGTGACCACGAAATATCCTCTGCTGGCAGCCCAATACTCAATACCACTGTAAAGCCTAATGAATCACCCATAGGAACAGAAAAGAGGGAACAAAACTCCAACGAAATATCAACCCTGCCCAAAGGTCAGTGAGACAGGGCTCAGATAAGTACAGGAACGTACAGTAGACAGAAAAATGTCCTGGTACATAAAAGCGTCTGATTGACACACAGCAGTTGTTTAAGACTTGGCAATTCTTTGTGGCACTTATAAAGACAAGATAAAACAATGTAACATGAACCAAGGCCATCTGTGGATGGTTGGAGTGCATTCTGCAGTTGTGAAAGTCAGTACTGAGAGGAAACTGAGCAAGTATAGTTAGATGGCACACGTACCAGCAGCAACTGAGTACAGGGGCTGTAACGCTAAAGACATAAGACTACAGATGATTCCAGTTGGTGTAAGAGCTCATAAACAGTAACTGCTGGTCACGTGGTTACACAAGCCTAAAAGGCTGAATAAACAAGATTTTCTACAAAGCTGTTCTTTCAAAAGATGTAACATTAAAGGACAAAAATCATTACCTGGTCTTGACAAATTTATAAACCAACTATGTTAATTATGTTTCTTATAGTGAAAGAATGAGAGAAATTGCATAGAACATGTAAAGAGGTTTACGATAACACACGATAAGAAAATAGAAGGAAAAATACGCTAAAACAAGGAAGCTGAAAATAACGTTGATAGTAGCACCACTGTAGATCAAAGATCAACTCCATACCATAAATATTTTGCCTACAGGAATCATAGAATCCTGAAGGTTGGAAAAGAGTTTTAGGACTAACAAGTCCAACCAGTAACAAGCACCATCATCATTTTCACCACTCAACCGTGTTCTCAAGTGCCATATCTACACAATTTCCAAAAAATCACTTCCAGGGATGGTGACTCCAGCATTTCCCTGGGCAGTCTGTTCCCATGGTTTACAACCTCTTCTGTGAAGAAATTATTCCTAATATCTAATCTAAACCTCCTATGGTGCAACTTGAGGCCATTTTCCCTTGTCCAATCACCTGGGAGAAGATGCTGACACCCATCTGGCTACAGCCTCCTTTCCTGTAGCTGCAGACCGAAAAGGTCGCCCTGAGACTCCTTTTCTTCAGGCAAAACATCCCCAGCTCCCTCAGCTGCTCCTCACTGGATTTGTGCTGCAGACCCTTCACCAGCAATGTTGCTCTTCTCTGCACTTGCTGCAGCATCTCCATGTCCTTCCTGAATTGAGGGCCTAGAACTGGACACAGGACTTGAGGTGTGGCTTCACCAGTGCTCAGGTCAAGAGAAGGATCACTGCCCTGGTCCTGCTGGCCAGGATGCCATTGGCCTTCTCACACGCCTGGGAACATGTTGGCTCATGCTCAAGCTGCTGTCAGTCCTTTTATTCCAGGCTGTTTTCCAGCCACTCATCCCCCAGCCTGTAACACTGCCTGAGGAACCTGTGACCCAAAAGCAGGAGCCAGCCCTTGGCCTTGTTAAACCTCACATAATTGGCCTCAGCCTATCAATCCAGCCTGTCCAGATCCCTCTAAAGAGGTCTCCTACCCATCCAACTTGGTGTTTTCTTAGAACTTGCTGAGGGTGCCCTCATCCAGGTTGCCCGTGATGTTAAACGGGGCTGGACCAAGCACTGATCCCCAGGGAACAGCACTCATGACTGGCCATCAACTACATGTGTCTGCATTCACCACCACTGTCTGGACCCGGCCATCCGGCCAGTTCTTACCCAGTGAAAAGTACTCCTACCCACACCCGGGGAAGCCTGGAGCTGCAAAGTAATTTCTTGAAGCATGTGCATTTATAGTCCCCTTAAAGATTTTGGGTATAGTTTCATGTGCATCAGACTGTAAAAGATATTAACATAAAAAGTTTCCTGAAACAATTCCAAATCAGCTGTTTCTCCCAGTTCTAGAAAAAGAAAAAAAGCTTTTGAATTCTATCACTTGCTTTAGCTTCTTCTTCATTTTTAGTTTTCAAATCTCTCTTTGGAATCTGAACATAATATTGGTAGCTGCTGGAAACTTCTAAGTGTCTAAATATCACTTACGTGATTCAGTCATTACAGAGTCCTTTTCCAAGAAAAGGGCTTAAATTTTCATTCAGAATATATGACACACAAAAAAAAAGTTAGATGATTCAATAGCTTTAATTTAAAATGATCAACAAAAGTACAAAAGAATATGGCGAGAAAGGGAAGACTCGCCTGATCCACTCAGCAGCCTTAATTTTCAACGGTTTTCTCAGAGCTTGTGATGCATGGAATGTTATCTTTTCTTGCATGTTATTTTAACAGGAAACAATTCAGAATGAAGCTTATTGTCAGAACAGAGCAAAACCCATTGTATAGCGTTGATGTTCTGTTCAGAAGCTTCTGTAAGGGAACTTCTAGCTGTATCTTGATGGACTGTAGAAGTAAGGCCCTGAAACCAAGCACATATGCAAAGTAATAAAGTTGAACACAGGCCAGAGTATGTTCTCCTCATGTGTGCCATTTCAGCACACAGAGTCTGCAACACAGCCAGTTTTATTGCAGACCCCACCAATTCCTGAAGATGAGCAGCAAGCTGTTACACAGAAATTTGTCACAAATACCATAGATCTCATACTGGGCTGTGGAGTAGGGAGGACCTGGGAAAAGAAACCTGGCAGTTGTTTAAAGTGGTGATTTGCAAGGTTTTTCAACAAGTCACCCGCCTCTTTGAGAAGACAGATTATGTCATAACCCTCCTCTCTTCTTATTCAGTCACATGAATCACCTTCAGTTCCACTGATAATTGAATAGGATGCCTGTGGCAACAGTAACACTTGTATTAATGGGGAAGACTAGTGACGTGCTTGACGTATTGCCTTTGTTACAGCTTAGAGGATGAAAACAAGTAGAGCCAGCAGAGTTCAACCAGTCAACTTTACCACAAACTACCAGCAGCACACAGACAGCACTATTACATTTCAATACAAGAAAATGCGGACCATAGACTTCTTCTAGACTATTCAGAATTGATAATATTTAGAAAACAATGGTCTTTCCATCTCTGTCGTACTCTTTTATCAGTAGAATTATGTTATGAGTCATGGTAATATTATGAAGTGATGAGTGAGCAGCCTACACAGTAAACATTTTTATTTGCATCTGATTACGGATGCAATACAAATTTAATCTCTTGGCACGTTAGTGCCACCTCAGGTACACTCCCATCTGAATATACATTCCCCCAGTGTACTAGAGAGGAGGAGGAGAAGGTTAGAACAGGATTTCTGGATATATAATTCTTGCCTTTCATCTGAAAGCAATTAATAAATCAACAGCAAGATTTTTTATTTGCCATTGTTACTTGTTGGCTAAATGAAAGTGGCAGTCACTTTGAAAAAGCTAAGAGTGCACAGTCTGAAATTAGGTAAAGATAGACCTAGGTAAATTTTGACAGTCCTTAAAGCAAAAGAATTTTGAAGAAATGTATTTTTTTAATCTGGATAATTCTTCTGAAAACTAATACCATTTTTTTCTCCAGATAGTGACATTGCTGAAAGGAAGATATCCTTACAGAAGTCGTAAGATTCACCTTCAATATCTTGAATTTAATGGCTATATCAGGGGTTTGATCACTCCACCTCTTGCTAGTACAGGTTATGAACTTCCTTCAGAAGAAAGGAAAGTATAAGAACAATGTACACCTATTTAGGTCAGTCATCAGTTCTGTATGCACTTCAAAAAGTAAGTCTAAAACACACTAAAAAACCTCCACTTCCCATGAAGGCATCTCTCATTCTAAATAAGACATCTTACCATTGTACAAAGTTTTCTAGACGCTAGAGACCTTCCACTTACGGCACTCTATCCACTGCAGTTAAAAGAGCTCAGTTAATTTATAATGTCCTTAGAGACATTATAACACTGTTTTTACCATTTATATTGTAATAGGTGGTTATACCTACATATCTGCATACCAAAATAGGAGTTGTGCCATTTTTATTTGGAATGGTGTGCTCCAATTAAGGTCAGATGGAAAGATAAAGCAACAGGATGACGCGAAATTGCATGTGAATTGTATGATATTCAGTTTCTTAGCCAGAATAAGCTAACTGGGACAATTCTGAAATTGCCATCAAAGCATCACATGCCATGAAGTCCAATAAAGGTGCACCCATTCCAGAGTTTTGTCTTTCCGATATTAGGTAAGATATTATCCCAGGAAGTTCCTTCTCCTGTGAGAGAAACTGCTGCAGACTTGGAATTTTTATTATTGGCAAAAAGCAGAAAAAACCCCAAAACGGAGTAAAACCAGTAAATAAAGGAAAACACATCAACCATGCCTCACACAGAACTGAGACAAGGTCGAATTGTTTTCTTGCTCTGTCCATCTGCTCTTACATTTTGTTGCCCACTCTGGCCATATCTATGGCCATTCTTGGCACAGCATTTCCACAGGTCGTGTTAAGGCCAATAAAGTCCAATGGAAGGAACTGAAGTGTGGTGACATCTTATTGCAATTTGATCCAAATACTGCTTTTTCCCTGCTCCTGTTGCATGATGCTCCTGTACACATTATGTTACAAGACTTCTGCTTAAAACCAGACCCACCATTCCAAGCATCTGAAAATAGCAGTTGTATCTGTTTCGTCTGCCTGGATCTCATGATTTTTGTTTGTTTATCCTCTAGCCCAGTCCAGGCTGCAGATACCACACAAGTCCAGCTTAGCCAACCCTCGCAACATCAAAACCAGTCCTGGTCTCTGAAGTGATTTCTGCTAATGATGCAATTTGAGCCAGCTCTGGCATACTTCAGCAAGGCTTTATGGAAATCTGTTGCAGTTATTCCCTGTTAAATGCCATTTGTTACTCTGAAAGCAACTCTTATTATCAGCCAAAGAGCAACAGTTTATGACTGCAGGAACTGAAATCTTTATATGCTGAAACATTCAGTGCCAGACGTGACACTGGGATTCTTGAACGTGAGAATTAAATAAGCAACTCAGATTGTTTCAATTTTTTTTTCCTTTCNGAGCAGACTGCTTAAGTTCTCCTGGGAACCACACAAGCTCGTTACTCATTTTCAGTTCTCCTACCTTCCCCCACATGTGCTCACCCTCTTTAAGAGCTTGCAAGGAAAGGCAGCAGTATTGATATTCTCCTTTATGTACCTGACATTAAAGGAATGACATGTAATAACAGCAAGGACATTATTAATTCCTGCAAAATTCTGTGCTACACTTGCACGGTATCCTTTCTGAATGCAGCATACAACCTGACAGCAGCACACCTCATTAGCCTTTTGTCAGCAAACCTATCTTTACAGAAGAAGCAGGACTGGCAGACATGTCGTGTTCATGACATCATTTAATAAACAAACTAATATGTGAACTCAAAACTCACCTTTTTCAGAGGTAATTAGCTTTAACTGCACAGAGCTAATAGTATAACGTTACCGACAGCTACTTCCTGTTGCCTCTTCTTCACTATCCCACTATCTTCCCAGTTAATCCCCTCCCAGACACATGCCAGATACGTAAAAGTTTCCAGAACCCCATGTAAATATTTTGAAAGTAACTTCAAGGTTCCCAAGCTTCAATTAAAGACTGAAACATCATTAATACTATATATGTATTCAAGAAATGACCCAACTCAAAGTTCCTAATCACATTTTATGTAAGTATTAACCTATATTTTTTGTTAATACAGCTAGTAAAAAGACCAGAGTGCATGTGCATACCTATACATGTGCATACATATACATATGCAAGAATTTGCAAGAAAAGTTCACACAAGTTAAAATAGATTTTAAAAGTATAATGAGAAGATGTGCTCCTTTCATGGCAAACAACTAAATTCACATTGTCATTTAAAAAAATCCATCCTACTGTGAGGGCTTTATTCACATCCCATTCATAACTTCTAACACTGAAAAAGAAATAATTACAACATAAAAAAAACCTAATATCTGACCAAATAAAGGTGATTTTTCCAAGGGGACAAGACAATTGCACAAAGCTATTTTTTTTTCTTTTGTAGGAAGACAAAAACAATCTCATGCAGTTAATTTATGTTCAGGCAGTTCATCATAAAATTATCTTTTTTTAAAAAAATCTTTTTTTATCAGAATAACATGCACAGAAAAAAAGCACTACCATTTTTATCCAAAACAAAGGCATCCAGAAAGGTCTCATACAGTTACCCCGATGAAGAATCAATTAAGAGCTAGTACAGATAATTTTTCACTTTAAAGTACAACATGGTAAACAACATACTCTCCTTTTCTTGCCATACATTCCCATGCAGGACTTGCTTTGTTGTACTGCAACCTCAGGAAAGCATGAGCACTTACTAGAATCTACTGCCATTTGTTTAAAGAGTGACCCTAGAGTTTCATTTTTAAAGACAAAGACAGCTGATTCTCTCCCCCCTCCTAAAGCCTCCTCCTCCTAATCAAGAAACATCTTTAATTCATTTCTCATGAAGAAACTTACACTGTTTTATGTCTGAGACACTGAGTAAGTTTCCTTTCGCAAAACTAAGAATTCTAAGATTTTGCTAATGTGCATTGAGAAAGAGAAAACAAAGCCCAGCAAATCACTTACCCTCTTTAGCCACGTGAAGTGCTTGTAAATATCAATCTCACCATCCATGCTTTGGGCCCATCTCAGCAGTTACATTCCCAGGGTTAAAAGAAACTTTTGGAAGCAAGCGCGCTGCTTTGTTCTACAGGATATAGCTGTGATTTCTTCCCCTTTCGACCCTCAACTTCTAAAATCTTCGATGTCTGTTCATATTTTAAGCTAAATCTCCTGCCCCTGTCCCACAGTCTTATCCCAAAGGCTTCTCACAGATGTATATATAACACGCAACTACAGATGTATATATAACACGCAACTGTATAAACGTCAGACTCTCCCCCAAACATCTGGTTTTTTTAAACAGCAGATCGGTTAGCAACGGGAACAATGTGACTCTAAAAACATCAAAAATATAACTTGCTAAAGGATCTTTAAAAAAAGGATCTTTCAAGAACAGTATAAATCTGCAGGAACTGTTCCCCTTTAATGTTGAATAACAAGCTAAAAATTATTAAGCTGTCACTGAGA
The DNA here is from genome assembly GCA_013399895.1 of Serilophus lunatus. NCBI lineage: Eukaryota > Metazoa > Chordata > Aves > Passeriformes > Eurylaimidae > Serilophus > Serilophus lunatus. The sequence goes on from VXBA01001423.1 coordinate 88,631, forward strand.
AACTATTTTCAAGTAATGCTTTCCCTGGCTTTCTGTTTCAAGAGTGGCTGGAACTCATTACCAAAGACCCCCTATTTCCTGTCTCTGTTTTACTCCCTGTTTATCGTAACACTACTCAGCCTTCTCAATTTATTTCAGGCTCAGACTAAAACTAAAAATAAGTTCTGCTCTTTGAATTACTTGCCTGTCCTCTCAAGACATTATAAAGAGGAGGAATTCAAGGACGATCCTGTGATTAAGTTAATGATCCCATAAATACTGCTATTGCCAAAGAGATAATTTTCCATCTTAACAGAAGATGATGATGCTCTTTTAAGATATTTGTCTGTTCCTGCTGAAGTTGAAATCTCATAGCATGGCAACTTTTCAGCCTTGCAACACCAAGATAAATGCATATGTAATGCAATGCTCTGGCAAGAAGGGAAGTTTAAAAGTGTTGCCTATTACTGTGGTGTCCTCTAGTGCCTCCACACAGTAGTAATTCATAACTTCTAATTTTTTCCCAATAACCTCCAGTTTTCAATGTTATATCTTTCCCCAGTTAGAAGTGGCTTTGGCCATCAACTGGGCAACTGATTGTTATACACCTAAGGGCAACTGCTTGGGCAATGCCTATTAAGACCTAAACACAGCTGTCTCCATGGAATTTTTCTGATGATCTCAGAACATTCACTCATTTTCTTCAGGTTCTACAGCCAAACCCACTCCTACATTTCAGGAGCAGTTAAAAGAGCAGTTTGGAAGAGCCAGTGACAAAGTCACCCATTATACTGATGATATATATGAAGAACTCAAAGTCTGAAGCTGTATAATGCCCTGAAAAGCTGTTCTTACAGGATCTGCCCTGCCTCACTTCAGCATCTACCCACATTCCCAACTAGGGAAGTCACAGATGTGTGATGAAATTTCTGCAAGAGGTGTGGGTTTTTATTATTTCAGCCATTCTTGATCTTTTTGACATGATGGAGTGCTTTTTAGAACCTTCCATAACACAAAGAGGGATGGGTATAAACCTAGACTTTCAAGTTCCTTCATGTATTACCTGTTCTCGCTTGACATGAAAAACATGACAATTTTTAGAAATTTAGTGCCACAAGTCTTCTAAAGGTGCTAGGATACCTAAAATCACCAGTAAATGTGACAAGATAAAGAATCGTCAGTTTTCAAAAGCAAGTAATGCCACAACACAGATTGTAAGGGGACTTGAGTTGCTCTGTGCATAGAATGTACTTATTCAATGCTGCTTGTTTTTATACTACCTTAAATTTGATGAGAGAAGATATTTCTTAAATAGCTCACACAATCTGGCAAAAGTGTCAGTATATTGTCAAGGATCTTTCAAAAAACCAAAAAAACTTAATAGTGTACACTCCCCTAAGAATGACAGCCTCTCTCATGGCTGGCAAACTGAAGACTGAATAGGGATTCTCTCAACATCAAGCATTAAGCTCTCTACAGCTTAAGGCAATTCTTTCCCCCCCAGAAAAATTGTTATCTAATTACAGAGAACAGCAAACACATCAAAATCTATCTCACAGTACTGCACATCTTCTATATATTGCATATAGCACCACCACAGCAGCTCAGGTTCCACATTTCACCCATTTCAAAACATGGTCTCCAAGACTCTCATTTCAGTCTTACTGGGGAAGAAGGAAACCTCTCTTAAAACACTCCACCACACATTATCAGCTACTGATTTTATTTTTCATTTTAAAAACTGCAGAGAAACTATACTCTTGTCTCAGAATACCATCCACAGTTAGGTTAGTATCCATTTCTCCTTTAAAAGTACAAAAAGAGGGAAAATACCTTACTTCTGGATTTCAGGCAAAGGTCTCTCAATTTCTGCTAGTCAGTCTTCCTGACTAAAAGGTAAGTATCTGAATTTTCTGCACCTTATCAGCCACAAATGTTGACAGCATACATTCCAGACAGTCACATGCTCACTTTAAGCCTGTCACCTGCATGCTGAACTTTATATCCTGCTTGAGCTTTGGCCTGAAAGTTTCAGATACCAACTGAATGCAAATCAATTGCCCCAGATTTGCTTAGATTCCCATTTCACTGGAAAAGCAGGTTAGCTTCTCTAAGCAGTGTGAAAATAAGGGAAATATGTTGAAATCTGAGATTGCTTCATCAGGTTACCACTGTATGTTTTTTTGTATTTTCAGAAAATCCATGCCTGGGTGCAGTTCTTCACTGAGCACCAACTTCTGGTTCAGTGGAGAATTAAAAACCAAACAAGCAAAAATCCCTCACTACCACTACAGGAACCACTACCATCAAGTGTTACCCCACAGAGAATTATCCAGCTATTGCTCCCTTCTCCCACCCAACTGCTTATTGTTTCCAGTGTTATCTCCAAAAAATAATGTACCTAAACATTATGGCAATATAAATACTATGTAGGGCATTAAAATATTTAAAGTTAACAAAGTTTATATAATCTACAAGCTGTATGAAAATCCAGCAGGATTTCTTTGGCAATCCTGTATTTCCATACAAAACTGCTGACTACTGCTATCTGTTGTGGATAGAACTAAAAACTCCATTTGCAGAACACCTAAGGTGCTAGTCACAGGAACACAACCTATATAAACCACTGAGCTAAGTGACCAGTGGTCTGTTAGTCAGCACGTCAAATACTTCCACTGAGATTTTAAATGTCTCAAATAGCAAACAAAGATGCCGCAAGAGCTTTGAAAGTGAAAACAGTAGAATGCTTTAAACATTCGGCTGTGCTTCTCACATTCCTCCATTCCAGACTATGAAGAGGCAAAAAAAAAATCCACAAATCCTCTTAGAACTGTGGAGGGAAACGCAACCTGACTGTCGGGTGTATTCCCCCTCCTACCAACACTGAGCTGAGGAAGCTCATAGGTGTTTGCTTTTCCATCACTGTCCCTCTTCCTCCCACCCAGCTGAGGCTCTATAACCATTGAAAAGTTATACTTATTAGTGTTGCTCCAGCAATTTTACTTTTTATTCAGTTAATTTTGTGATAAAAATACAGGCTTTTGTGATCTTTCAGAGCAGCACAAATGCAAATGATCAATAGCATTCTTCTCTTGCCACTGAACTGCTTGGGAAATTAGAGGGCAAAGGAATAGGAAACAGAGCAGTTCTTCACCCTCGAACAGGTCCAGATCCCTGAAGCATAGCACCTTTTCTGCCTTTTTAGCAACAACTTATAGATTATTTTGTTTTTAAAACCCATTAGCCTCTGAAAACACTAAAAGAACACCACACTTGGCCTCTTAGGCCATGAAATGAAATGATCAACTATGCACTTTCCCAGACTCATCAGGGGACTCTATCTGAGGATGCATATGGAACAAAAATTTACTCATTCCCAAGAATTACATCTATTCCTCCATCATTTTCCCAATCCTAGTGTTTGGGCTGCTTTGGAAACAAAGGGATTAGGACCACATTTTAAAATGGAAATTTTTTTTCAGCATGCCAATTCACACGTCATCCTTACTCTGCAGAAAAATATGAGAAATTCAGACTGAAGAGAGAGAAAATATGAGAATATTTGTGTATCAAGAAATTCAGGGCACTTTTGCAGAAGACAATGGAAGAAGAAATCCCTTTTTCATGATGAGCAATGGCTTCAGGAATCTAGATGAATTATTTCCAGAAAGAAAATAGGCCTTAGAGTCTTAATCATGACTAACTTGTAATGCCTAAGTGACAGAGAAAGAAGAAACTCTTGGAACAAAAGGGAAAAAATTACTGTCTTCTGTAGATGAGCACATTTGCTTTACTTGTGATAATTAAAAAAAATAAACAATGTCCTGGGAAACGGACAAGAAATAACATTATGTAGACACACGAACAAATAATCATTTCCCAGCATGTAATACACTCAACTGTAATGGCTTAATTTTTTGATTAAATTCGGTGTTTTAGAATTAAACAGATTTAGCTGGCCATTAGTTCCATGCCAGCATGGTTATCCCTTACCCTTACACCACACTGGGGGGGAAGGGAGAGGTAATGCTTCCAACAGGTGCTGACATCTCTGGAGCCATTCCCATCTGCAGTCTGTATGATATCACATATCTCCAGCCCTACCATGTCCTTTCTGGTTACTGCTCCAGTAATAAGTAGCTCTTTTCTTTCTGCTTGCATAAAAAATGTATTACTGATGCTTAGATGAAGTTACTGCTTATTAATTCTTCCACAGACATTTGCACATTCTTGGCAGCTTCAAACATTCCATGCCATATGCTGAAATACTTGTTTCAGTCCAAGTTCTACAAGAAATATGACTTTTTGCATGAAAGGTATTTGGAAGAGAATGTAGATAGTAAGAAACTTGATACTATATTTTTTCATGAAAATTAAAAAAATATTTTCTACTTAGCACCAAAATCACTGCTTCCCCAGTTGTTATATGCAAGAGTACACCGATACTTAGAGAAAATAATTAAAGATATATATTTACATTCTACCACACAACACAAGATAATTCAGGTTTAGCTTTCAGTTTGAAAGGTTTCAAAGCACTCCTGAAACTGCTAAGCATGCAGTAAATCAGTACATGAAACAGCTGAAACAGGATATTTACTTAATATTTGCACTTGTGCCAATGGTATTAGCAGCTAACATTTTGCCTCGCCTCACTACCACATACATCAATTTTCTCTTCGAAATATGAGAACAGAAAAAGTTGTAAAAAACCCCTCAAACCAGAAGAAGTTGCAGATACACCTTTACTAGTCCTTATTTCTGATAAGGAATGTACAAATATTCATTATTTTCTTCTTAAGCACCTCATTATTTAGGAAAATGAAGCACATGTTGTACAATATGTCTAAAATAAGCATGATTTGTTAAATTTTTGAAAGATCACAAAACCTGAAAATCTATTTAGTTGCACTTTAACTAAATTCAGGTCTGTGTAACACTGTTATTAGCACATTAATCCAAAAGAGAATTAAATAATTTTGTTGTGGATATATTATTGCCATGTTTGTCATAACTGATAAGATTTAGCAAATGAGATAGTTGAACTTACCCAAATTAGTCTGTGAAACCTGAAAAGAAGTTATATATAGAAATACTTCAAAACTATGCTATTCCTCCAGTATTCAAGTTAAACCTTCAAATCAATGCAGGACCTTTAAAAGGAAAATTTTGTCCTCAGCTTCTTTACGTGACCGTTACCTTTACATCTTATCTGTCAGCACCACGTGCTTAATTAAATAACTTCTCTTACCAATGCCTCTGTTAATTACTTTATGGAAAACATTTTCCAGTGTTTACTCTAGCTTCACCTAAAAAAGTAGATACTTCATACTGTTAACATTTATGCATTAATGTTTGTTAAATTAATTCACTGTCTATTACTTAAATCAGTGAAAAGCAATGCAGCTGGAAATTTAATGACAACTCATAACATGAAATTAAAAAGGGACACCATACATAACATCAGACACCAAAGGAATGATGAACTAATGTGATATTCAGCCACTTAGTGCAAAGGAAGGCACCAAAGCCAACGGTTGACTTTCACACATAGAAGTGAATAAATTGTACTAATGCTTTTGAAGGCTAACATGCAATCTTGTACACAATCATGGCTTTCTACAGAGTACTCCTTTATTTCCTCTGACAACATCAAGGTGTGGATAGGCCACGTAAGTGGGGACTGCACCCAAGGGCAAACTTCACAGTGTGTCAGCAGATTAACTTAAAATCTTGGAAAACTTAGCATAAAAATATAAGCCCTGCTATTATAACAGGAATACCACCTTTCTTCCATGAGTACTCTAAGCCTAAGGCCATAACACAATTCTGTTTCAGCACTTCTGGCCATTATAGTTCAAGGTAGTTAAACATTACTGATCATTACAAGTGTGAAAGAAAATGCCAAAACCTAATCTCATTGTGTCATTTTAATAAAGGGCTCTAAATGAGCCCTATGGACTGCAAAGCTATTTTAAGCTTCTATTAGTTCTTCATATAGAGAAGACTTTCCTACTTTGCTGAGAGCTACTACAGTGAGTAGTTACAGAAAGAGATGTCTAGTTTGTCTGGTTGACTCCCAGACAAAACAAGCACAGAACACTGGAAAAATTAGGCCTGGTGTAGAAAAATTCCATGCGAGCTCTGTACACCCCTGTTCCATTAGCTCCAAGGCATTCTATAATACATGTAAATAGCTGCACATATGAAGGGCACGTCCCTGCTCTTTCTTGTGTACTGTGAATTGCTCTAACACAATTGGGGAACTCTGAGGACTAAATCTTCCAGTTCAGGGCTTCCTTGCATCATCAACTCATTGAAAAGGAGTTGGACGCAGCAGAGCACTGGGTCACAAAACTTTCAACTCTTACTACTTCTTGTAAAACATCACCCATCTGATGTTTCAAGCTGGCAAAAATAAACATGAATGCTTACAGAATGACAGCTTTTCTACACGGTCCTAAGCACGCTCTAGTGCTCCATTTTCAATTTAACATGTGTTAATACCACTTGGCAATGGGAAGATTCAGCTATATATAGCTGCATCATGACTATCAACAATTGAGTTTCACAGTCAAATCTACCAGCAGATAAATATACTGGCTTTAACTGGCAATGCTCAGAATATATTCCCTTCCCATTCAGCTGTTGTTGAAAAAATGCTGTTGATACTTTTATAAAAGCACACTTTCAAGCACATGGAAGTGCTCTGAACTGCAGTAATTTTCTGCCTCTGTTCTGGACAGATAACTCTGTCAAATCAATCTTAGACAAAAGTGAAATAGAGAGACCAGTGATTATGTTTCAGCAGAGCACTTTAACACATGCTTAAAATAAAACTTCGAAGTAACTTCAAAACTTCATGAACTCTACCAACTCAGAATTCTTAACTGGGGTTTACTGTTTTAATCCAAGTCCCTGTGAAGACACTGGAAAAAAAAATCCCTTGATTTTGAACTTTAATCATAATCAAAAGGAATTTTTACTTTTTGTGCAAAAATGTCACTGTTTTTACCAATAAAACAGATCATGAAAAGAAACAAAACACAACATATCATAAGGCATACTTAGAAAGATTTTCAGAGTTACACTTCCAAAGAAACAAACCAAACCTCCCCCAACAAAAAAACCCCCAATGCCATAATGAGGAAAATGCTAATGAATTTTCAAAAATCAGCATTTTTAGGATCAGTAAATAAAGCTACATGACAAAGTGCCTTGCTTTAAACACAGATGTTCCATTAGGAGAAAGATCGTGTTTTGCAATCCTGAAATGGAGGTTTTCAGTCGTGTTTAAGGACCATTATAAGAACAGCAGTGCTCCTCTTTACTCAGAAAAGGCTTTCATAATGATGTATAGAATAAAAGCCAGAATTAACAGTGTAGAAATTCATTTAGACTTATGAAACTGTAAATAAATACATTCTCTCATAGCTCACAGGGGCAAACACAGGCAGCTGTTACTGCAGCAATTAATTTTTAATGCTGAAATTACTACCTGCTTTGTGATATGTCACGTGGCCACTGGCAATACTAAAACATTTAACAAGAAACATTGATACCTTCCACAAACTTGTTTTATGTGAATTCTCCATGATAATCCCCAGGTCTTTCTGTTTTGTTTTTAAGGCCAAAGAATTTACAATCACAAAGTCATGTAAAACACTTCAGACACACTCTCGAGGCAGAAGTTTTTAATACAATCCTTAACTAGTTAAAAGTCTGTAATTAATCATTTTTGTTCAGGTTTATCAAAAGATTTGTGCAACTACAGCAACTATAAAATCCTTGTTCTCTGATATATAGTAACAATCCTTCTAAATTCAGCATTAACTTTGTCAAGGCTATTTAATTTATCTCAAAGCAGTGACAGCGCAGTCACTGTGCCCAGTTACACTGTAAATTCAAGAACCTGATATATCCCAGACTACAGAAACAAAAAAATGGGCCTTTTCAAAAAGCCCACCTTTAGTTCCACAAAGGGTGCACCTCTTCCTTAGAGGAAACACCAAATCATCAACAGTTCCAAAACAAAAATGAATAAGGCAGATGCTCTCAAAAAAACCAAGTAAGCAAGGTAGTATCAGGAATTTAACATGATGTCAGAAGTTTTCCCGTTCTAGGCATATCTAAATTTTGGCATTGACACCTAGAGCAGACAAACTTACTGACTGATCAGTAATAAACCGATGTGCCTCAAAGCTGACCAAAGGCTAAACTCCACAGTCTGATTTCTTTAAACACTAGATGTATTTCAGCACACAAAGTGGCAACTTCTAATAGCCTGAGTTATAAGGCCAAGGGGCAATTTTCTGCAGAAGTTATTTTTCCCATTCCAGTACAGTTGAGCTCTGGTTTCCAGATGTTACTCCAATACAAGCAGTCCAAAAAACATCAGTCACTTTCTGTCCCTTGACCTGCAATCCCAAATACTGCTGTGTGGCACAAACAGAACCAGCAGGCATATCCATATTGTGCCTCAGAGATCTTCCAGGGCTGCACTAGCTTACGAAGATTGCTAATGCAGAAGGAGCACACCAGAAAATAATTGGGACTTGTGTTCCATACTCCTGCTTAAACCCAAATGCTGTTAAATGCTGCTGCTTGATACTATCTATCAGGAATGAGTCTTGAACCATCTTTCTGACTTCTCTTTTTATGGTTTCCCATAAAAGCAACATGGGACAGCAGCAAAGGCATATTCAAATTATTTCCATAAGGCACATTGTTTGTATTATTGCAGCTGCCCTCGTTAACCAAGGATTTTTTTAATACATTTTTTTTACCACATATTTAAGTGAAGATGATAAAATAACACTCTTTTCTTGAGAGAAGCATGTTTATCTGCTTTTAAAATAAATACCAAATTGCTTTTTGCATCTTTGGTTTCTAATGCATGCCTAATCAGGATAAGCTGGGAACATTTTTGACACCTATTCATGTAACATGTTCGAAACAAAGCAGTTGCTGTAGTCTCTAAAGCTATTCAGTTACATGCTAGTGCAGCCCTCCAACTTCAAAGGAAAGTGCATGGACCCCCAATATAAACAGATGTGGAATTAATCATCTACCTCCCCTGCTCTCCAAAACCTCTTCAATTCAACCTGCAATAGCTCTAGAAAAAAAAAAGCTCAAAGTTCACCATCAGTTAACCATCCACTTCAAAGTTTGTTATTGCCACTGATATCAAACACTGTTTTAAGTAATGTTTCAGCTGAATACAACAATTAAAATTTATTCCAAATCTCTGTATCCATTTATTAGCCTACACTTTAAACAGAATGTTTAGAAGAGACACTTTGGAGCACATTCCACTTGAGAATGTGCCACATCTGGCATTTTTTATGTAATGATGTTTTACCTGATAGTTACCAGCTGTGATGACTGGGACCCACACTCCAGGGGTACCTGTGTGAACACCTGGGTGCACATGGGTCAGCACACCACAGAGAGTTCCAGGAGTACAGACAAAAATTAAAGCACCCACATGTCTGTGAGATGTGTGTAAATAGGGGAACCCACATCAACAGAAGACACTGTTTATACTTGTAACCAACACCAGCTGTGGGAGAGGAAATGAGGGGCTGAATGTGTGTGCATGGCTGTGGGATTTTAACTTTTTGGAATTAGTTTTAGAGCTGCATTTAGAAATTTGAGGGTGTCCTTAACATTTCTTAAGCCTCGAGTATTCTGGTTTTTCTATTGTATTCCTGATGTTGATCCTAAATATAGAGTTCCCTAATTTCTAGTTAATTATGTTTTTAATAAATCAGCAAACAGCTTCAATCTTCCTGCGTTTAAACCATGGGAACTGAGTGAGGTTTTTTTACTGACATTCCAGCATCTCATGGAGAAATGGTTATTGAACTTCGTTTCGGGCTTCAAATGTGAATGGATTCATGGAACTACAGAGTTCTCATTCTCAATAGCTTACTATCCCAACTATCTCTTTTCATAGACTGTGTCATGTTTCAAACTATTTGCATTTAGAAAAAAATAAAGGTCTACACATACACAGATTAGTATCCATTTTCAAATAACGGTCACAGCAACCATGCACTACCCTCCTTTGACACAGAACCTTGCTCTAGAGATACTCTGTACCACAAACTTCCCTGTTCTGTTGGCTCTGACTTCCCAGTTGTTGTATCAAATGAATACTACTCTTGATGCACTAGCCAAGGCTTCTAGAACACCAGTAAAATGCAAGTCTAAGAGCCAACTATGACTTCTGTTTTGGCCGGTTCCTAAGAAATAGAATCGATACATATATATGGAATAATATGAGGAGTCAAAACATCAAAGGTTACCTATACTCAGGGCTGCAAAGCAAGCCTGATTAATACTTCTGCAATAGAGGGCCAAGAGCCAGAACATCAGATTCAAACACTTAGTGGTTTAGGGCCAATTTTAATGTGAACATCTCTGAAAATGTGTCTTTCATGCACTAAAACCATCTTTTAATTATTGTAAAGATTTGAATAAGCATTAAAATTTCTGCTAAGGCAGAAATTAAGTAGGAGCTGGCCTAAGGATATCTAAATCCAAAAATCTAATACTATAAATCCAAATTAAACATTGCCTACACCTTTTGTTTTCAAAGCTGGTACTGAATTTTCATTCCTTTCTCTTACATGGTCCCAAACTGGATTTTCCAGCCACAGATCTGCATTCTGTGAAGAATGCCAACAAACCAGCAGCTAACAAGTTCAAAAAGCAGCTACCTTTCCAAGAACATTCGGTTACCATCGGCCTAGGGCAGCTATGGCAGGTGACAAACACTAAACCAGAGTTATGGGCACAGTTCCAAAAAAGTCACACACACTGACTGAAACAGAAGAAAACCTATTTACCTAGAAAACTTTTCTGAAGTTGGGAAAGTGACAGGTTTTACTCATGAGGAAAACCCTTCACTTGCAGTGACAGGCTTGGTAAAAGGGAGTGTTGTGGCAGGACCAAAACTTTACCATTACATCTAATGGGTCTCTTCTTTAAGGTCTGTGTGAAGATCTCCTCCTCACTAGGTAAGCCCGAGTCTTCCCCAGTACAGCCAAGTATTTATTCTGCATCTATCCCAATATTAACGTCTCACCTTAAGAACAAAGAGCTTTCCTGCATTTATCACTTTTGCAGCTACTTAAAAATTTGCTGTCTCCAGCAAAGAAGTAATAAAAGTTAACCACCCAACCAAAAAAAAGAAAAGAAACCACCACAGAACAGGTCACTTTTTTGGTAGTTCGTTTTAACTTCCTTGGTAGTCCATTTTTGCTATCTCTTCTCTCACCAAGGACAACATAACGTGTTTTATCAACTTCATGTACTCATATATCTGCACTGCTTTAGGAATCAGCACATAAAGCAGCAATATCCACAGCTTTCTATGACTGTTGACCAACCCCTGCAGTTCTTTAAGTATGCAGATTTCAGTTATTATAAAAATAATTTAGAGTATGAAAACACTTGAACCAACCCTGTTTGCAAACAGAACGGATAAGCTGAAATAACAACTCACCAGATTCTCCTCGAACCACTCCCGCAGACACACTGCTGTGGCCCCTGGGATTTGACTTCGCAGTGCTTCCTTCTCCTGAGGATCCTCTAGCATTTCCAATGCCATCTTTAGATCTTCCAGGAGATGCAGAATTTGAAATGTACCCAAGTAGACTGATGGAGCAGGTGAAACAATATCATAACCACCATTAGCATATTCTGTAGCTGACTTTGTACCTAAAACAAGTAAAACCAGGAGAGACCCCAATGTCAGAATTGTTTTGTAGGTGACAAATACATAGGTAATACACGCTACAACATTTGGACTTCAGATGCAAACTGACAAGTAGCAGTATTTCAGGATTTGAATTAGTCTCTAGATAAATCATGAACACTGGAGTATTAAGTGTTAGAGGTATGTAAAAGCATATTAAAAAAAGAATTTTGACCCAGAAAACACTTGCAATGTTCGTTAAATTATAAACACCAAAACCTTTTCTCAAATCACCTGTAATTTTCCACAGTTACCATGAGATGTCACTAACTTCTCAGCTACATGGCTGGAAGTCACGGCAGAGCACAGTGTTAAGCAATGTAAGAATGACTGAAGCAGTCCTTTGATGAGAAACTCAGATCAAAATAGAACATGTTACCAGATCTAGAAAAATACATGACCGTGAGCAGGTTTAAAACTCTCCCACGGAAAACAAACCCAAGAAGTTAGTAATAAAAACAGCAAATGAAACTCTGCTAGCTCTCTAAATTACAAAAAGATCTCTAAATTACAAGACTTCCTCCCTGCCAGCACTCCAAACCCACTATTATTTTCTCAAGAACAACAAGCACAGTAAAAAACCATTTTTCACTTATGGAAGGATTATAAAAAAACACAAATTCTAGTATCTTCAAATCTTTTCGTCTCAATGCCCTGTGTTTCAATGAGATCCACGCTCAAATAAACTATCTTTTCTCAGTCCTTAATTTCAGACCTTGATATCATTTAACAGCTCCTTCTTTAAGAACTAGTTAGATGGAAAACTTCTATTTGCTTTACTTTTCCAAGTTTTTACTTACAATTCATTGCATCATGTGCATAATAGATTGCATTCATCTTCTGTCCTTATTCATGTTCTCTCTGGCATAACCAACCCCATTTCCCCCCTTTATTTAACTTAAAGGGAGATTTTTTTAGGTATTTCATCATTCATATTTTACTGGATTCACATATCATATAGTATTCATTAGAAGACTACATAATTGATATACACAAGGGGATTACAACAATCTCCTTACTTTTCTTCTCTGTTTAATATCATTTACATCTTAGCTATGATAGAAACAAAACTCTTTGAATGTTTGAAAATTATCTGCTAAGTAGGGTTTTTTTCCTGTGTAGACATATCTAATGTGATGTATAAATGTATAAGGAATTCGAGTTTTCTTCATGAATGCACACTGCTTTGCATTAATCAATGTTAGCTTGCCTGCTATAGTCATTTATCTACCATGATTCAGACATTGCAAACTATATTTGGACCCAATGTTTCATTTTACATGCAGTTTGATACCAACTATGGTATCAAACCAACTATGAATACACTGACACTCCAGGTCCTAGTACACTGAAATGCCTTCTATACCTATATTAGCTTTTAAACAAAATGCTAACATTTAATCCTAATATTCTTCTCCATGTCACTCAGTTTTTGAACAAAGGCAACTTTTTGTCTCTCATTTTGTGAACGCTTAACTTTACTCAAAGCTTTTGGGAAAATCTGAAAAATATTAACCAGGTCTCCTTCAACCATTGTTTTAATGACATAAAGTTTTCTTTCTTTCAGATCCTTTATGTCATTAAAACAATGGTTGGAGGAGACCTGGTTAATATTTTCTTTCTTTCAGATCCTTGTAAAATATTGTGTGGCTTGAATTCTACAGTACAAAGCACACAGTTTGTTTGACTGTTTTAAAAATGAAAAACCCACCAACCCTAGAAATTTCTGACGTTTTGTAGGGGTTTTCATTTTGTTTTTAAAGCAACACTCATTTTCAGTACTGCAGTATTTAATATTTTCTTAACCTCTTTTCAGACTCAGAATATTCCTTTTGATCCTGTTGACTTCCGCTGCTTATGAGTTTATTTTAATACCTGAAGTGCAAGATCTCATCTTAATTTCTGGCTAAGACCATGTCCAAGATAAAGTTTCTTCAATATCCGGTGCTACAAAGGCTGCTACACGAGCCAACCTCACCTCGTAAATCAACCTTGTCTTCCTGAATTACTTCCTTTTGAGGAGAGGATCAACTAACTGTGTTGCTGGACTTGAGTATTCTGATCACTAAAAGGTATTTTCTTATGTATTTCTACACTCTCAGCTACTCATGCCAGCTTGTTTCTGTTTATTTCCTAATGCAGATTAATATTATACTCCAGTGACTAAAAATAGCTGATTTCCAGATTGTGTAAGAGCCATTTAGATCATATAACCTCTTTTATCTTTTCATTCAGCCACCATGGCTCATTACTTACTTTTTGGCAGAGATATGCACACCAACTGAAATATGACATTGACTTCTTAGGAGCATTGATGCCACTTGTAAAGATGTGGTTCCCTTGGTTATTGTATCATCAGGACTTTTAAACTATTTTTCTCACTCTTTCCTTTGGAAAACTCCATGTTAATATTTTCTTTTTTTTGCTTAGCAAGTACTTTTCATACTAGAAAAGCAGACAGGATTCAAAGTTATTTCATCTTCACTGAACTGACAATTTAAAATAGATATGGAGTGAGAAAAACGGAAAGGAGCGTGGTCCTATGGAGTTCTTCATGTTATTTATGAGTACCTTTTATTTACAGACAAGAGAGAAAAAACTAATAAACCTTCACACAATCCAAACAAAACCACACAAACTTTCAGGTCCACAGCCAGTGCTCCAGGTGCAAAATAAGAGCAATCATGTTTAAGCTAAATACAATTCAAAATAATTGTGCAGGATTTCAGTTAATTATACTTGGTAGGTAGATGTACACCCATACCATACATACCACTGTAATTTTCTTCAGGATATCACACTGGTGACATCTTTGTTCACCACTCTACATGCCTCACTATGTACCTCATTTTGCCTCCAACCTTAGATTATTATGACCATAACATTCCTGGCAACATCTACCTTTTACACAAAATAATTTTAAATTCTATACCAAGATTCAGTGACAGTGAAATTCACATTTCAGCATGCCTTTGTTTTTTCTCTATCAAAACACTTGAGAAAGCAACATATACCCACACTGTTTAGTCTTGGCAAGTGAAAGAACTGTCACCCTCAAGAAATTCAGTTCTGTAAATGTAAACATATCTAAGTACTGGAGCACAGGGAGGGCCATAATTCCAGTCAGAAATTATGTGATCTCCTGAGACTGGGCATATTCCATATGTTTGAATTATCCCATGCTCTTCAACTGACTGTTCAGACTGGTAGAATTCTAAGCAGCTTCACATTTTGCAGAATGTTAAACTGTTTTCAAACTGGTTTGCCATAGGTTGTTAATGTAGTACCTTTTATTCTCCTAGATGAAATGAGTACAACAACTCTCTGAGTACAACAACTAATGCACTTTATACTAGGTAAAGAAATGCAGAAATACAGAGTTCAACTCAGCATTTTAATTTAGAAAGCTTCCTGGTTTACTGCTAAAATTCAAATGAATCACAGGCTTGCTTCTCTTTTTGCTTTCCATACAGTTTCATATTAAGTAGGATCAGTATTGTTCACCAGAAGGACAAGAACACACCCTGAAAAACAGAACTGCGTAGGAGTAAATAATTATATTTCCTTGCCTTAGTTTTAGCGCCAGACAGTAAGAATTTGTATGTCCTTGCAGACTAAGGGGAAAAAAAAAAAAGATGCCACAAAAGAAACAGACCACTAAGTGTTACCAATATACTTTTCCATGGACAGCAATGAATTAATGTACAGCTTTATTATAGATAACAGAAGAGGGGAAGAATGCAGTTCAAGCTTGAGAATTTTATCGGTACTCAGGAAAAATGAGTGAAGTTTTGAACTCCTGGAAAACGACCCAATTTTTCCTTGACCAAGTCACAGTCTTCCTGTGCCTCACTTTTTTCCAGGGGTAAACAGGACACAGGGGAATCTTTTGTCATGATGTTTATATAATACTCAACTCCATGGTTTCCTAGTGTACTACTGGAACACGATTAATCACCATAAATGTCCACTCTAGAGCAGCAGGAAAGAAAGAAAGAAAGAAAGGGGGAAAAAAGTGTTGAAACCACATTCTGAGTAGCTCATTTCTGGCTTCCCCCAGCAGACAGTGGATGAAGGAGGTTAAGTGTCGCTGCACATTAAATGCAGGCAGAAAGAATAAGTAATATAATAAGGAAAACAACTTTTAAGTTACACATTTCTTACACCCTGACTGTGCAAGCACATTTTTATTTCCAAGTTCCTTGCAATTAGCTGGATGGCTTCAAAGAAACATTCCTTTTGGGCAAATACATAACCTATTCAGAAAACAGCACTACTGGTAGCTTGCAAAAATAAGTTACTTAGCAGAAGAAAAGAAAGAAGCAGAAAGCCTTGTCAGTTTAAAAATCCACTCTCCTTAACCTATATTGCATACATTCATCCACCACAGAACTTCCATCTCTCTTAGCAGTAGATACTGTGTCTGTTCTCTCACCTTCTCTTGCATCTTAACTTCTGATCCTCTGCATTCATCCCTATAATCTCAGTCTTTTCTCTCTAGAACTGGCTGAGTTTTTTAAAAAAAAGTCATGGTAATAACTCAACCATCAGTGGTTAAAAAGACATTTTCCTAAAACTGCTGGCTCCTTCAGATCAGCAAACACCAAAACCCAACAAAAGCCCCACAGCAAAAACCAAATGCTACTTCAATGCTGGGTAAAGATGACTTTTCGTAAAGCTGAAATACTCAAGAGTAACAACTTCGACATCTGACCAACAGTGGTTAGCAAAAAACACATTTTCTCTGGCCTTTCCAGTCAATCATTACACTGCTAGAGAACACTTTTTTACCTGATTTTTTACTCAGTGAGCAAATAGGTTGTCCAAGGTCTTCCTCTCACCTTCAAGAATACAAAGTGTAATTTCTTTGAAGAACAATTTCTTTTTTCTCATGAAGATAGCCTTGAAAATGTGAATTTATGTAAACTAGTATTAAGGTCCGGATGGGACGTATTTCAGCCTCCTCGTTCCTAAGACTTCTCTCAAATGAGTGAAGAGGCTGCTCACACAATTCTTTCTTCTAATACTGTAATGCAAAATACATCCCAAATGGTATGTTTTGAATCACAGCTCATATTAACTTCTCCTCAAATCTCCACTTTTAGATCTTTAACTACAGGGAAGAGTAACTATTAAGCTGGATTAGCAGGAAGCCCTAGGAAAAAATTTCCAAGCCTAGAAACCTTAATGACCATATTCAGATGCAAGTTTCATGCAGCTCAGATTACTTTCAACTGAGCTCTCTATGTACAATCACAAGTGGAATCTTTGAGACAATTTTCAGGAACTGTCTATAATTTCTTATGCAAATTATATATTTAATTAATCAACCTTTTTCCTTCTACATGCTTACAGACGCTAAAATGTGATGTGAAGCACATTTAGGTAGTGCATACACAGCTGCAACACAAAGATCTCTCCTGTCCAGAAACACAAGCTTAGCAGCTTTATGGCGGTGAAAATAGGAAGAGGGATTATGCAGTTTGATGGAGGTTTGAGGCTGAGTCTCCACTGCACAGGAAAAACAGGGTCAACACATTTATTAAAGACAAAGAATTGCACAAATTTTCTCTTTTTTTTTTTAATAATTACAAATAAAAAAGGCATGTATTTAGGGCAGTCTAACCAGCAGTCTAAGTAAAACAGTGTTGTGAGACAGCAAATACATCTTTTTAGTACAAAATCCATAATTGTTTGCAGTAAGCAGTAATAAACTATTGGTAACATGAATACTGTTTCATGAAAAAGTTAATCTCTGAAAGCACAGGGAAAAAAACAAGCACTCACTTTATGAGGAAATAAAGGCAACACATTTTGTAAGATTACGCTATTTTGATTTTTAGAAACATCTTCAAATCAATTTAATTGCCCTAATGTAGGAAGTGGACAAGATATGATTTTGCATTTAAAGATACCAAACTTCTTTAAATTTGAATCTTAGAAATCTTTTCAGTTGCCTGTTAAACAACTGACACACTCATGTACTGAAAAACAGATCACATCATACAAACCACAAAAGAACCTTTGTGTCTCAGATTTTCAATCCCATGGGGTCACTGCCATCACAGTTTAACTGCTTTTCTGTGCCACTTATTGTATCTGCACCTATTTATGTTTCTGTTTCTTTTCAATTCTTCCTCAAAACTTAATACAAATAGCTATGATTTATGGGTTTTGTTTTTGCAGTAAGTGCAATGCAGTACTGCAGTTTTGGCAAGCTGATGTGGGTGTCTAGGACATGACACTTTTTAAATTGACAGAACTATTTAGCTATAGTCAGAGACGAAGAATTTAATGTATTGTATTTAAATTGTAAATACTTCCCTACTTCAAATTAGTTTAAACTCTCATTTTCCAGAAATCTTCTGATTTTATCGTTTTGCTGGAAATGCAGGAACACACGCAAGGGAAGACAAAGACTAAATTGGTCAGTAAGTCACTTTGACTTGGACATTCAAAGGAAAACTTTTTCTTATGCAAAACAATTTTAAACATCTTTTTTTTGCAGAAGTATTTAAGTATTTAGGAAATAAGTTCTCAGTGCTTTCAGCTCCCTAAGATTCTGTAGTACTGTCCTGCTTACAGAGGGAATCTATCAATCCTACAAACAAGATTCAGAGTCTTCATTCTCTATCCTGTGCTCAGAGCCTCACTATCTGTGAGAAAATATGCTTAGGATAGTGAAAGCACAGGAAGCATGCTTCGGGACAGTAGTCCAAATAGCTACAATGACTTTTTGCAAGGTTAAGCATTCAAAATAAAGGAAATTCCAAAGTTCACATTGCTCTGGCAACCCAGGGCAAGGAATGCACATGCACAAATCAACATGTGAGTTGCCATGATTTTCACATGCTTTGAAAACACAGATCAAAACTGCACCTGAACAGTTATGCAAGCTTTTAAATTGAGGGCAACAGTATGTGTAAAGGCCCTACAAAATATAATAAAAAATGGCTGCAATGGTTATTCAAGTATGTACACAGTTTGGGAGGCCCTGTCTTAGGTGTTAACAAACCTAAAAGCAAGACCACACATAGCTGAAGAGAAAAATTATAAATTAAACAAAGACAGTGAACTGATATATTTTTAAAGTTTTAAAATACTTTTAATTGCGATAAACCTGTTATTGTTGACGTATAAAGAACTAACTAATTAACTTTTCTGAAGTCGAGTAACTTCAGGACAGGATAAACGATGAAAAGATAAACGTCAGAACCTAAAACAAGCTGTAAGAAGTGTTATAAAATAAAGAATTACAAATTGTAAACCCTAAATAATTGGGATAAGTTTTTAGATCTTCCCCTTTAATATCTTGGATGGTTAAAGGTCACAATTTTAATATTTCCCCCCCCCTCACAATATTGAGACATAATTTTCTGTAATTGTTTTGATGGAGAAGTATATAACTTATTTCAAGTAATCTCCTCATTTCAAGTAATGCATTATTTCGTTTCCTTTTTCATATCTTTATTACTATAAGATCTATGCATAAACATGCTGTAGCTAATGGTTCAAAAGAGCCACTCTAGAATAATTACACAAATGTTCACCTTACTTAATGCATAGCAGTAACAGGATAAACAAGTGCTGTAGATGTATTATTTCTTTTGTTCACAAAAAAGCCTAAATTATTGACTGAAAAAGAATAGGAATTAAAAAGGAAATACACTAACCATAAATGAAGCATAGCCATTGAACACAAATACAATTTATTTAGAAAATACAAGAAAACAGCTGTAGCTGTTGCTGCTCAATTACTCTGCACTATAATGAAAGAAAATGCTGATTATTTAAATTGTTCTGTTTCTCTCTCATGATTTTAACTACAGTCAGTTCAGTGCTCTACAATGAAATTCTAAAAAAGGTTCCTATTAAAATTATAAAAAAGTTATACACATTTACTATAGAAACCAAATTTTGAATTTGAAAATACTGTGAACCTCCAATAGGACATAAATGATAAAAATAAAAAAAAAAGCCATCTGGAAGTGTAGATATTGATAAGAAAAAACAGAAGCTATTCTCCAGTCATCCTATAGTCACAAAATGCCCATCAGCTGCATGTCACCCAGCATGTATTTCAAATAAGACCCACTACCACCCCTCTCAACACACACCACAAAAAAATAGGATTAAGTGCTCTGTGTCTGGTCTGGACAATTTCAATCCCTTACGAAGCAGAACAGAGGTGTCTATCTTCTTCAGTTAAAGTGCTGTGAGCCTGAATGAATCCTGTGATGACCTATGACTATTCATGGGTAAAGGATGAGGTCACTAGGAAATAGTTTGATTTCCTACTATTTGTATAGAAACCCAGTGAAAACCTTATTCCACAAAACCTAAAATTCATCCAGAGGCGTTCAAATGAATGTATTTTTTGCCCACCCTGCATTTATAATTCACGTCCTAATCACTTAACAAAGAGGTGATATAGTAATCTAACACATCCAGAAGCACAGTGTAGTTCTGAAACTTGAACTCTACTACCTTCTTAGTAAAATTATGAGGGAGTAGACAATTAAAAAAAACCCAAACCCCCACAAACAGCTCCTCCTACAAATTCTAGCAAGTAGATCCCATGAGGAAAATATATAAAACTTGAAGGAAAAACTTGTTCATCCCTGAAGCAGAATTGCATGTTTTGGTGGTTTAAGCACCACAATATTAACTAGGGGGCACTCTTAATAGTGACGAGAATGACAGAATGTGACAACAGCGAAACACTTTATTTGTCTGGAGCTCAAAGGAAACACAGTTTAGGGAACCCCAGACTCAACACAAAAAAACAAGCACCCAGCAAAACCACAAAAAGAAAAACCAAGAAAAAAAAGGAATAAGGGAACTGCTTTCAAAGGCCAGCCAAACTGGCCACAGAGAAGCAGTGGAAAGGAAGAGCCACTTTCTCTTTCTTCTCCCTCTCTGATGGATAGCCAACTCCCAGCCCTTGGAATCTCTGCAAAACACAACACAGTGAAAGGTTCTCCCCCCCCCAACCCGGGATGTTATTTGGGGAAGCTTTCAACCTGCAGTTGTGCTCGTGTGGCTCCAATGCCGATGGAGGTGGGCTGAGTCAAGCCACGGGGCCTGGGAGTAGGAGAAGGGGAGCCGTGCTGCTGCTCTCCAGCTTTGCAGGAAGCCAAAGAGAGTGAACTTCCGTTTCTTCGGGCTTTTAAGCTCTCCAAGCCCCACGTCAGTCTCGTGGTCTTCTTCCTGGTTTCGCCGCCTCGGATTGCCCAGCGGTCTGGGCTCCACCTCCTCCTTCGAGGCTCCCGGCTCCAACAAAATGGCGGTTCCCGCCAAAATCTGCGAGCCAACAGCCTCCCGGCGCCATCTTTTGCCGTGGGATGGCTGCCGCCTCCCAGAGCACCCGCCGCCCACAGAACCCACAAAAGGGGGGTCTGGGGCTGACCGGGGCCACAGGAGCTGCCCGGGCCGCGACCACGCCCCTCCCGCCGTGCGGGGGCTGCCCCCGGGGCTGCGGGCACCGTGGGCTTCTCGTTGGCTTTCCCTCGCGGCAGTGCGGGGCCGACGCCGTCCTCAGGGCACTCCCGTGGTGGCGTGGGGCTGCCCCGCGCCGGGAGGGACCTGTTGTGTTGACACTGCTACCCACACGGCCAGGGCCGCGCGTCGAGCTTCCCCCTCACCCCCGCCCGCAGGCGCCGCGGGTGGGGGGGGAAAGCCCGCACCGGCACCGTGGGCTCCCGGGAGACGCAGTGAATCCGGGAGGGGAGCGAGGGAAGGAAAAAAACTGAAAAACCAGGGTTTACATTGAGAACAGGGGGATCCCGTCCCCTTTTCCCCTCCCCGCTCCCTCCAAGAACTTGCCAGCACACCCCCCTGCACCCCCCCCTCCCTTTTCAACCCACTACACATGTAAAGGCCCCTTTTCCAGCAAGGGTGTGGGAAGTGGCTGGGTTTAGCACACAAGCCAAAGCCAAGAACTGAACATCAGCATTCTGCCACCTCAAAAGAAGGGAATTCACACATGCATGCTTCTTGGACAACTTCTTGCCCAACTTTTAAATTATATTTCCTTTGTAATCTTTCAGTGCTAATACTGAAATATCAGCATGCACCCATGTGGTAACACATTCAATTTGCTCATTACTTTTCAGTAAGCAGTAATTGCTTTTCAATCTTAAAATTATGGTCATTAGTCACACAGTGGAAATACTGGATTTCCAAATTGTTGACAGAGAGAAGCAGTTTGAGACAAAATAAATGTAAAATGCAAATTATTTTAATTCATTAAGATACATTACAAAGAAGAACAATTGAAATCCACAGTCCTACAAACATACATATTTTCATAAATGGGTACAAGCTGAATAAAAGGCAAAGTAATGACTTGGTTAAACCTCAGAAAGAAGCAATGCCAAAGTCAAGAGCCTCAAATAAAGAATGCATAGATGGATCTGACATATGGGCACTTTCTTTAGAGGAAGCCTCTGTTTGGAGTGCAAGTCATTCCAGCTAATGGACAAGTCATGTTCATTGACAATCACATTAGCTCTTTTTGCTATTTTAGTCAAATAAGGCTAATCATTTAGCGTGCCTAATTTATATAGCTATGAGGGAGGGTTATCAGTACAGATGTACTGAAGCATAAAAGACTTGGGAACACTGACCTATCTGTCAAATTTGATCAAGCCCAGTGAAATTCAATTTGTTAATCTTGCTTCACAATCCTAGCCTCATGCACTCTAAACACTAATACATTTTGTATTGCACTGAGGAGCACAGTCTACAGTGAGACTTCTTACTTGGATTAAACAGAATCATGTATGGGCAACATTAGCCTTTTAATCCCTTGCTCCAAATGTTAAAAGTAGGACTGAAAATCTATAAATATTTGTAATATATATTTGCATATGCCGTTCTTACCTTAAAGAGTAAGACCATAAACCAACATTTGACTAATGGCTACAGCAAACAAAAAAAACAGGACTGTTTTCACATTAAACAGAGAGGATGCTGGTTTTGCATGTGTGTATGTACATACACACTCAAGCTTCAAAAATTAACCAATTCCAGATACTCATCTCTGGACTTCTCACTTCTCTAAAATAGGGATTAATTTTGTGGCTAAAGCCAAGGTTTCTGAGGCAAAGAGAAGAGTGAAGCTCTCCTAGTACCCACTGAGGCCCTATTCCATCAGCTACTTAAGTTTAAATCAGCCATGAAGTTTAGCCTTGGTCTTTGAGTCCAGTAGCACCTAGAGATGTCCAACAGAACCTGGATACAGTGAACTGAAATAGCCCAAGCTCTTAACAGTCTATTTTTTTTGCTTTTTCCTGTCCACTCTGACAGCAACTACAGTTTTTCAGATGATTTTCCCACTATTCCCATAATATGGCATATATAAATCTGCAAGCTCAAAGAATCTCAGTCCTGGTTTGTTTTATGAAAGTTCTCCAATTATCCTTCTTTAGGAGTTTTCTACATTGTTTGTTCTCTCACCGCACAGGACAGGAGAATATTCCTGTTTTCCAGTCCCTGTCCAAATTGGATACAGAAGCTTCCTGGATTGAATTAGAGAGCATCAAACTTGAATAATCATTTTGTTCCTCAATTTGAGGCAAATTGGGATAATAACTGTATCCAAGCATGGACTCCAGCAGATATACTTGATCCTTCAATCATACCAGAATACTCAAGAAATAGCTCTGGAACACTCGGAACATTTCCCAGAGGAGAATAACCACAACAGATTTAACTCAACCTGTCTTGAAATGTCTCATCAATTTCTAGTAATAGAAAATAATATATAAATAATGGAAAATAATAAATAAAGTAAAAACCCTTCTCTTAGCTTTTACTAAGTAAAGGAATAAAGCAGTGTGTTCTTTATTGGACTAGGTAGATATAATTCTGAAGTCATATGAGAAGTATTCAATTAACATTGATGAGGCTTGACAGATACACTGTCTGGGAAATATCTTGGTTCTTCTTCCAGTAGATATCTTTATATAACTCTGTTTTCAATGTTACACAGATTATCAGTGGACATTAAACTAAAAATGTAAGTAATTTAATGTCAAAGTCAACTCTCTTGAAAAGGATGCCAGTCTACTCATGACCTATCCATGCACTGTGGAAACAAACTCTGCATATCACTGGCATGCCTCAATCTTTTTGTCTCAGAGCTGGGTCACCAAGAGCACTACACAACAGCTGTGCACAGGACCTGCAACCAGATGATTCACACAGAACAGTTCTTCCAACATTTGTTTTGCTTCTCTGTCACAGTCTCCACCACTAAAAAGAGAGTGAGGGGGATAAAAGTGATGTTGTTTGGAAGCCTGGAAAAATTGAATTCTATTCCTTATTTATCAAGATTAAACCCTAAAATGGTATGGCGCAAACAATCTGAAAAAGAGTGGGCAAAAGGAAAAGCATATTAAAACCAACAGCTCATCTTCTGATCTCGATTATTTTCCTAGCATGAAATCTATAAAAAAAATATGTGATTTTCTCAGGCAGTTATACATTGCCATTTAATCAGTTATGCAACATATTATGAGGCTGTGTTTCCATACCACAGAAAAAAACACCCAACATTGAACACATGTTGTCTTATCCATAATTCACCTCCCAACTACGACAACTCCTGGGAAAAAGTAATCTGAAAATCAATTTAAATAGAATAACTCTTCTTTCTTTCCCATGATTTTTCTGAATAATGGACTCATCAGTGCATCCATGGTACCATCAATATGTAAATCATTACCGAAGAGAGACACTGAGTTCCCTTGTGAACACAAATTCCATAGGATCATTAAAGGCACATGGCCTTCTATGCTACTTTGGTTCCTTTATAGCACTAGCCAGAATCATAACCCAAGGTTTGCAGTGGCTAAAAAATACAGTTTCTTAGTTTATGAATTATGGTTTGGGACTTGTTTTACTCATCCTCTTCTACACATCTTGAGGGAAGTTTAACGCTTGCATTCGGTTTTGCAAGAGGTGAAAAAATAAAATCCAAATTAATTTCTGTTAGTTAAAATCTTGTTTGAATAAGGTTTTGCATTCAGAAACGTAAGGGAGAAGGAAATATGTATTTAATTTTTCCTGTTGGTCTAGAGCTTGTTCCATCAGTGTGAGAAATTATTCGTGAAATTACATCTAACACATTTACAATTCTGTATCTCTTAGCAGTCTGTTAAAGCTTGCACACTTGACATATAGTGGAGACTCATACGTGAATGAGAAAAAGCCCAACAAACAAAAAACTAGAGATTCTTTAAACTAAAAATCCTGGATAATGATTCCCAGCCCAATCATGGCTAGTCTGATGGTGATACTTAAAGGTCCATATTAGTCTCTGGAGAGAGAGCTTTACTAGAATAGGAGGAAGAAGATGAGGAAGAAGCACAAGAACAGGCTGGTATCATCATCATTAGGGAAGAAGGCACAGCATGGGTGTCACTATTTAGATTTACAAAGCTTTAGTGAATTCTTTCCCACTGTGCACAGGTGAGATCATGGCCCTACCCAGACACTCCTTTTAGAAGCTCACAGTGTGTGAGTACAAACCCCAAGGCTACCGAGGCCTAACCACAAAAATTAACTTCTCTACTTGAGTGCTGTAATGTTGAGAGAACATCTTTTAATTGCCTTAACATGAGATCACCAAAAGGCAGCAAATTCTGTCTTGCACCATATGCCTTTCTAGTGGACAGCTGTGTAAAATCCAATTTATAGTTCCACTTCTGGATATAAATGCCAACAAAAAGATACACATTCTAACTCATTGGGCCATGAAGGTAATTATTAGGCAAACTATTTTGAATATATACATCATAAATAAAGAAAATTATGTATATTTTTATATATACACACACATATTTTCATGTACCTGTATGTTCATGTGTAAAATAGATATATAATATCTAGCTGCCTGGAAGACCTTTTTTTAAAGACACACTGAAACACAACACTAATATACACAAAATGGAATGCTACCACATGGCAGAGGATGTGTTTAAGTTACCATATAGCATGAAGGCAAAGTAAATCTCTCTCACTCAAGTAATATATCTGCGGGGGAATTGCACATTTTCTTATATGAAGAAAATTGAAAGTAAAATAAAACTATTGAACCAGAGTGTCAGTAGTGAAATCTGTGTGCCAGAGAACTTGATAAATTGAGAATAACTATTAAAAAGTAAAAAAGACGGATATAGTTAATTTTCAAAACAGTATGGTGTAAAATAAGGCATTAGTGTACCTGCAATGATGTCATCCATTTGCTCCAAAGCCGCTTCCAGCATATGACTAGCGTCAGAAGCCATCATCTGGGATTTCTTCAGATCTTTACTCTTTCTACTGAAAAGACAGATGAAACCATGTGTATTACACTAAATAACCTGATAGAAAAATATGTCACTGTTAAATTATAAGCTAAACCACACAAACAAAACTCCATGCTAGCAAAAACACAGGCTAGTAATAAGAAAACTAACAAAACTGCTCCTATTCTTGATAGATGACTTGGGATTTCTGTGGTTTTAATCCATCGTAGATTCATTTTTTAAAAGAGATTTTAGTAAAACGAGGAAATGCAGATGAAGACAAAATGAAACAATCTCAAATACTGGAAACTTGAGATTTCCCTACTCCTCCTCAACAATGGCTTCCCAGATTCAGTGTTCAGTGCATGTCAACATTTTGCTCTGGGGGAAAAGAGGATTAACTAGGTTTCAATGAAGGAATGAAGACATGGGGGAAAATGTGCCTAGCCTGTAAGCAGAACTCTGTAGGAGCTCTCCTTTTGGATTGTTGCCTTAAGAGTAAAGACAATTCTGAAAAAGTTTTTACTCCTTTCCATATCCTTATTCAATCACAGAATCACAGAATAACTAGGTTGGAAGAGACCTCAAAGATCATCGAGTCCAACCCATACCCTAAACACTTCTTCCATGACACTGAAACTACAATTCTTTCTGTTCAAATAACAAAAACACACCAGGTATGAAGTTACTGCTGCCCCTTTAAACTAGAATTTAATACATTCACACTATCATCTGACATTAAGGGTAACAAACAAAATCGTCCCAAAATAAGTCTCTACTTGTGAGTTGGTGCTGCTGGACCCTTAGTCAAGTAGCAGTCACTGCGGTCAACAGATGACATTTCAGAGGAGAAAAGAATTTAGGCAGCCCATTTCATTGCCAGTGAGAAAATTCCCTCTAAAATAAGGCCCTTTTACACATCACTTCATCACGGAAGCACGAGATCAGTGCCCACACAGTGAGGGAGAGGGGTCGCACTTATGCGTGACTTTCACAGTGCTCTAACACACAACCCAAAATAGTGACAAAGCCTACAAAGGGTCATAGTATTTTGAGTTCTCTTCCATGAAGGGTGTAATTCAGTCTTTTGATATTCAGTCTTTAGATAGAGCAAGTTTTAAGATCTGTGATTAAAATTCTTTTCAATTTTGACAGACTACTGAGCATCACAAAAGACACGTGTCTGACAACGGATAGAGTAATCTAAGACCTGAGTCATTTGAAGGATCATTGTGTAAGTATGGTCTTAAAATGTCACTAATCTGTATTTATCATGTGATTACTTATGCTAAGAATTCAAATATTACAATAATCTCTAATGGCAATTTACATTGATTTGAACTGTGTTCATCCAGTTCAGGCATTGGCCACCATGGCCAACTGAATGACTGGTAGCTAAACCCCACACTTTTATTCTCTCAGTTGCAGACTGACTAAACACTAGAATAAAAAGTCAGGATAAAGTCAGCTTTAAAATAAAAGCTTAGCCATTTTTTCTTTCAGTGAGACTTTCAGGAAAAAAATTTCTCTAGAAGTACACTTATGGCTGAGTCCAAATTACTGCATCACAAGCAGTGTTCAGCCTCACTAACAAGCCTGAAGCAAAGAAAATTTGCACTATCAGGTCAAAATGACCTTCTTCTCTTGCAAACAAAGAATTCTGAGACAGACTTTTCCCTACGAAATATATACGAAGAAAGCTAATTTATTAATAAATTAGTGTGTTATCGGTGTCCTATGTCCATTCCAGCCAATGTATATAACCCCACTGCCTAGAGAGACGTCTGCAGAAGTGAGTCAGAAACTACAGGGCTCTAATTTGAACTCTGCCATTTATAGCTTGTCATAATGGGTAAGCCATTATCTAACTTCAGATCACATTGATCTGAAGAGCAATATGAGAATGTGTTATCTTTAGTGTCCCCTAAGGCAAAGATTAATGTAAATGAATGGTTTGTTTTGGACTCTCCATTTTTTTGTCAAATTAATCTTTTCAGAATGAACAATGTTAAATGTAACTGAATTTAACCAAAATGTATGTCCCCCAAATATTTCATTTAACAGCATTGGAAATAAAATAAATTGTAGTCAGAAAAATCTGAAAAGTCATTAAATCAGCTGATATAAACTTAAAATTTTAGAATGCCCTTACACACATGGACTTTGTTGACACTCCCTCTGATTCTGTTGCTTCAATGTGTTGGTGTGGGGAGATACCCATCTTCTGTCGTCACATTTACAAGCCACTAAGGACTTGAGAGATCCATGTTTCTCAACTGCAGTGAGTCCCCTTCCTTGCCATATTTTCTGTAGTTCAAAGCAGCCATAACATCAGTAATAGTCACCTCAGTGAAAGGAAATCCACCTACAGTGAGCAGCTGCCAAAAAGGCACCAAGGATACCCTAAGCCTTGGGAGGATGTGGCCACCAGCCGCTCTTCCAGAAATGGATGACATCCAGCTGTGCTGGTAAATCAGGACAGCAGACTGCCTCAAAATCAGAAGGGGGGGAAAAAGAAGTGAAAAACTCTAAAAATAGCATAAAGTTTCTATTTCTAGGCTGTAGCCCATGCTTGTATTTGTGCTGTAAGCGACTTCTTCATGGGCTTAAAGCAGCTAGAGTACGGCTGTTGTTACAGCAAGAAATGCAGAACTACTATTTTTCTAAACATTTAGTATTTTTATATCTAGTATTGGACCACCTGAGTGACAAAGGTCCAGAAAATGCTGAAACACTCCATTATAAACTTGAAAATTTATTTAAAGAAAAACCTTCCATCAAGACCTGGGCAAAACCTAGAAAGTTTTACTGAAAAACACCACCAGAATGAAGTCTGCTATCTCCTCCCAGCCTCCACTCAGCCTGTTTTCTCACCTATATCCACAGTGTATTTGCTGCTTAACTGCATTAAGCTAGAGTAAAACCTGCTGATCAAACAACGATTTACTAATAAAAGCAATGTTCTGTGCTCCACAGCGATAATGTAATATTACTTGCTTGACATCTTTTTCTAGACAGACCTGTTGCTTGTGCTTCAGGCAAGTCTTACTTTCCCAGACACTCCCTTTTTACAGTTTGACTGTTCTGAGCAATATTATGAATATAGCTCATCAGATCTCCTGCGCTTTCAGTTACCATTTTTGATCTAATTCTACAGAAACACCTGCAATTGTGGATTCTTTTTTAATATTATTAAATAACAAGGCACCTGTATCAATCCCTCAAACGGGATCCATCTATTTGCTGGTATTTTAATTACAATTCCTTTTACAGTTTTCATTCCTGAATGACACCAACAGATGCAGAATATGAAGATTTATTTAACTATATAAAAACATATTTGGAAAAAGAAAAAAAAGGGTTTTTTCAGCTTTGAGAAGGACTGAAAAAAATCTACTTCTAACGTTATAGTACAAGCTTTAATATTAGCAAATTCTAGCCTTCAGGACTTACTGGAGTGATTTAAATGCCAGAAAAATACAAGAACCAATCTACTCACCTTTTTAGGTCCCTAAGAAGAATTATTTTTTTGCCTGGTGAGTAAAAATTCCTCACTATTAATAGCCAAAGATTTACCATTAAAAGGACATAAGTCTAAATTATTATCATCCGTTCTAAGCCACACGCTCATACTAATTTAGAGCCCAGCCCACAGAGATATTGCAACCCTGTTTGTTGTAATTACCTAAGTAATGAGATCTTCCAGGAAATGCAGACAGAGCAAACTGGTCTGAATCCCTTAAATTTATTTTGCTAAGCTAGTTTTAACGTGTAAGTCCCAGCCTGAGATTTGCATTTCAAATAAAATGAAAAAGCTCTAGCAGAACTGCTGTGCTTAGAGTCAATATCCCTTGCAAATTTCTTAACCTACACTGTGTATGTAAAACTACAGCTTACTGTGTCTAAAAAGGAGACAATATTTAGCAGTATTCACTATGAACAAGATGTTCCTCAGAATTACAAAAAGCTTTCATTAAATTTGAATCCTTCATGACTGGCTCAAACCAGCAGCTATCTAGAGGTAAGAATGCTAACATTTAGGCAACTCAGACTTTTTCCAAGGTTGCTCCTAATAATGAGGTTGCCAACTTCATCAGTTATGGAGAGGTGTGTGGTTTTTCACAAAAACTCCAGAAATCTGGATCTTGTCTGCAGCCTGCAAATTTCTCTTAAATTTAGCAGACACAGCTAATAATTAACTACCACCACTTCTTTTTTTCCTGGGATGAATAAATACATGTTTGTAAACTGTTTAAATAATCAAATTATTACAAGTATTACAAGTAACACATTGCTTTGTACTTAATGGTATAATGAAATACCAAGTGAGCTTCAGAAGTCTTCCACGCTCTTCTCCAGCGGAAAGGTGACTCCTGCCCTGGAATGAAGAAATGTGCACAATTTCCACCCTCACTATTTCCCACCTTGCTTCTCCACCAGCCACATGCTCTGTTGTATCCAGACACCTCAGAGGAACACAAGAGCTGAATCATCTCTCCAACTGGCTCCACAGTACTCATGACACCATCAACTACAAAAGTTTTAAATACATATTTGGATCTCAGCCTTTTAGAACCTGGCATAACTCTCTAATTAAGATAATCCTTAGTCCTAAATAACCATAATTCCTGATGATCACTAGAATGACCACCTAAGGAACACTACATATACAGGATTCTCCAAGCCTATCCAGCCAGAAATCCTATTTACCTGACAGGCTCAGAGAGATCAGGAAGACCTTCCAGCAGTCTTCTAGTACCTACAAGGGCTACAAGAGAGCTGGAATGGGACTTTTCAGAAAGGCAGATAGTGAAAGAACAAGGGGGAATAGCCTTAAGATGAAGAGTAGGTTTAGATGAGATATTAGGAAGAAATTCTTTACTGTGAGGGTGGGGAGGCACTGAAACAGGTTGCTCAGAGAAGTTGTGGATGCCCCATCCCTGGAAGTGTTCAAGGCTAGTCTGGATGAGGCTCTGAGCAACCTGGTCTAGCAGAAGGCATCCCTGTTCATGG
This sequence comes from Serilophus lunatus, assembly GCA_013399895.1. NCBI lineage: Eukaryota > Metazoa > Chordata > Aves > Passeriformes > Eurylaimidae > Serilophus > Serilophus lunatus. The sequence continues at coordinate 119,681 of VXBA01001423.1, forward strand.
CAAGAAGGTTGGAATTGGATGATCTTTAAGGTCTCCTCCAATCCTAACCATTCTATAATTCTATGATTATGGCTGAAGTTCAATTTATTTCTTAATACAGGCACTACTTGCTTTATTTCCCCTTCATATGCTTCATTGGAATAGGCAGAAGGGTGAAAAGATCCCTCCTTTCCTTGGTTACCCATTATGTAATAAATAAAATCAAGACCGTTTTTATTTTCAGCCAGAAAGAATAAAGTGTCCACAGCAAGGCGGAGGGAGAAGCTCTAGAGAAAAATATAGGTCAGCCAAAATTGAACAAAGGCATAATACTGAAATATTTCAGGTAAATGGTAGAACTTCTAAAGCCTCTATTGCTGGGAGTCCTTGCATGAAGGGACATCCTTAGGGGAAACAAAGTATTAGCAAAACACCTTCATGCTGAAAACAAGCTAAACTGGCTTTGCAAGGCAGCTGGATACTCTCCTGGTACTGTAAAACCACCATCTTTGTGTGCTACTGGTAAAAGTTAGAGTAACAAGCAGAAAGAACTACGATGCTTTTAAACATATTATGATAATTTGATTTTGAATATGGAAGTTAAATTTACTGCATTATGACGTAGCAAAGTCAAATTGACAAAGATAAACACATTAAGTTTCTCAATACAAGTCTGAATTTTGGAGGAAGGATGGGGAGGGAACAGAGAAAGCACCCTTCAAAAAAATGCCAACTCTGACTGATACTTTATGATGCTTTAAAAGCACAAATCACCTCATAGTAACCCCTCCACAGGACTCATGGATATTGAGTTACAGCTGCTATTGGTACCATAACCAAATTTCCTGACTCATGTTTGTACAAAGTCTCATCCTTACATATCAAAGCTGACGCTGACAGAATGGCATGTGCAAAGTAAGGTTTCTTCAGCTCCACTTTATTACAGTTCTGTCATCTAGAGAAACCCCTTCAATCTTTCAATGTTGCTGTAACCATTGTTCATAAAATCCCAATAAATATCTTCATAATTTAATTTTAATTTATCAGATATATTAAGCTTTCTGTGTTATAGACAGTATAAAGGAAAATGTTATAGCTTCTGACTTTGCAAATCTTAAAACCAAAATTACATTCATTATTTCCTACTGTATTAAGTGAAAAAAATCTAATTATTTTAGTTCAGTTGTCATCTATTTCCGACTGCTTACCAGTTAATATTTTTTTAAAAACCCACAATTGATAAATATTTTGGATTTAAACTTCAGCTGAACAAAGTGTTACCTGGTAAAACATGACAGGAAAGCTTCTGAACCAAAATACAAACACTACTGCTCTGAAAATAAATACAAAGATGAATGGTCTATAAAAGTCAGGTTTGGTACTGCATTTCACATTTAGTTCTATGACTTTCACAATTAGGAAAACTTAGATTCCCAAAATTCTGATATTTAAAATAAACTATGGGGTTTTTTTTATTTTCCTTCCAATCTCAGGTATTCACTGGTGTAAAGGTCACGGCTTCAAATTTTCTTCCATGGAGGTCAACATTTCAGCTAGATCTTTGAAGTTAAGTAACTCCAGATCCAATGCCTGGGAAACTGCACACACCACACCTCCCCCCACCCCCACCTTATGACTGTAAATTCATGCTCTAGTAAATCGAAAGCTGAGAATTTATAATAAAAGTAAACACAGAATCCATGCCCAAATTACCTCTTTGCCCTGGAGGAAAGCAGAGGACAAGCCCCTGACAGAAATTGAGAGAGATTAGGTGTATGTGATTAAAAATATGATTTTTGATTGCCTTGGTGCATTTCAGTAGGTTGTGTAAATAGAAATAAGATGATTAGAGGGAGGGAGGACCTCTCCTATGAGGAAAGGCAGAGAAAATTGGGCTTGCACAGCCTGGAATAGGGAAGGCTTCAGGGTGACCTAACTGCCTTCCAGAACTTGAAGGGAGCCTACAAGGAAGATGGAGAGGAATATTTTACAAGGGCATGTATTGACAGGACAAGGGGAATGGCTTCAAACTGAAAGAAGAGTAGGTTTAGACTAGGTACTAGAAAAAAATTATTTCCTGTGAGTGTGGTGAGACAATGGCTCAGGTTGCCCAGAGAAGTTGTGTTACGTCTAAACTCTGCAAATGTTCAAAGCCAGGTTGGATGGAGCTCTGAGCAGCCTGGTCCAGTGAAAAATGACCCTGCCCATGGCAGAGGCATGGAACCAGACAATCTTTGAGGTCCCTTCCAACTCAGGCCATTCTATGACTCTGTGGCTCTTGACCATTAAGCTGTTATAGAACCACTAATAACTTAGTTTATTAATCTAAGTACATGTGTATAAATCCCACTAGGGATACAGAAGTGTGAAGCACTGTGAAACAGAGATTTTGCATCAGATTCTGCAGGTACTACTTGGAACGCTAGTCTGAAAAGGCAAGACACTTCATTCAAGGAGGCCAGTGCTAGTATAGGGCCAAAAGGGTTGATATCTCAAAGAAATGTAAGGGTGTCCCATTTTTAAATCTTAATTTATTCAGTGCCTTGATGTACATAGAGGATCGTTGTAGAAATCAGCTCCTTCGCCAATGGAGAGTAACCACTCTTCAGCCAACTGGTATAGTTAATAGAGCATCTGCATTCCTTGGTCCTAGTGCCTTGACTTCTCTTTGCAATGTAATCAAGACAGGTATCCACCAATTTCATATGACTCAGAGGCAGAAATAGTTATGTACTGGAACTCTTACAACATCCTAAGAGCAATCATGCTCATTCAGACTCAAACTCTACCTGACCTGGTGCTCTGTCTCCAGTGATGTTCAGTGTAACACAGCTGCACAGAGATCAATCTCCTGCTCTATCTTTCCCAATAATCAACAAGCTTGAGACTTTGTGAAACACAGACTGGGTAGGAACCTTCATACTTCATAGATGTTGGATCTACCCTCTGTAGATGTATCCAATTTCTTTTCAAATCCTTTTTCTAAAATTTTTCAGTAAATGCTCTGACATTATAGAAAAAAACCCCAACCAAACAACAAAACCATGGTTAATATTTTTCATGCCACTGTCTCACCTCCTGTTTCTAGTCCTATTACTTCTTCTTTGGTCCAACATCCCCAATGACTGAAGAGTAGTTATCCTGCAAGTCCCTCTGCAGAGGAATCCCAAGCCATAAAATTCCTTGCTGCTTCTCTAGATACTTTTCCTTGCCATCTTGTACCATTGTTATGATGAGATGCCCAAGGCTAAAGGCAGCATTCAAGTCGTAAGGTATTTCTGACCTTCAGAAAAATGCCACAAAAGAATCACATGATGACATACATGAAGAACAGAATGTTTCCATGCAGACTAAAAGCAATCAATTTTTACAGGAATAACTCACTTTGGAGGTTTGGAAGAGTGGGGAGCACTAAGCATTCCTTAAAATGGGCAGACAGTGGAAGAGGTGAGGACTAATAAAGGAATTGGCAGGGTACTGAGATAACCGAGATGTATTTTTCTGCAACAGAACCTCAGAACAAAGGACAGTGTTGACAAGCTAGAAAACCGATGTCCTGCAATCCAAAGAGGCAATCCTCATCCACAAGATTTCCAAGGCAAAAAACTGCAGTTTGGGTTAGACTGCACAGAGAAACAGTTCAATATAGACAAAACAACGAGACAGATTTCTTATGATTATTTCTTATTACAAAATTATCTACTCTTTGGTTACTCCGATTATAAAAGCTATGTTCTGAATTTGCTTCAACTTGACTCTTGTGATATGAAGGCTTTTGTGAAGTCTAAACTCAGCTTTAGAAATAAGGCTTAAAAATCAATGCTAAAAAGACAACTTTTTGACTTTGTGAAATTTATTTTCATATTAGTATTTTTCCTTCTTTGAAACATTCTGTGCAGGAATTTATAAATAACTGGAAACATCACTACGCTGGTTTAATATTACCCACCCTGCATCTGTGAATACAAATATGCTGAATTCATACTAACAGGAACTGACAGTATCAAGTACTTCTGTATAAATTGGAAGCTTCCAGTAGCTATTTTGAGGAAAGTGTCTGTGGGAAACAAAGAAAAGAAAAATATACTTCTCCTAGAAACAGTGAATTCAACAAAATTGAATCTGCCTGGATTAAAAGCATTAAGCTAGGAACAACAAATGGATCCCTATGAAAGGACCGAATCCCACATTCCTCAACACACAATGAAAATATAAATTTTAACAGTTGTGTCAGTTTAATGCTTGTGTTCATAAACAAAAATTCTTGTGCCGGTTGCTTCCTGAAAATTAATGAAAATACCTTTGGGAAAAGCCTACTTCCAAGTTTTTTTCTTTCTTTGCCTGAAGAACAGGCATACCTGTTGTTCCAAAATAGGTTCTTTCACTCGGTGTGCAAAAGGCCAATCCACACACATAATCAAGGACAAGGACTCAAAACTTTCCCCTGTTTTTATATCTTAGCAAACAAAGGCATTAATGTTCATTGGCTATAAGTTGCCTAGTTTTCTTATTAATTAGTATTCTATCTTCTATTGGTTAATGATTCCCTTGGTTCTCCTGCTAATTAGCCCACACGCTCAGCCTTCTTCTTCTTTTGAGTTGGAGGGTTTCTTGGGTTGCTGGTCTTTGAATTTGGTGGTAAAGATGTCCCCCTGCCAGGACTACCTTTTACCCAGTCAGAGCTGGCTTAAGCACAGTTGCTGAGTTAGCTTTATTAGTTTCTTCCTCACCTTGGCAGTCCTGCCAAAAGTCCCTGTGGCCTCTGGATTCTGCATTCTTGGTGTCCGCTATCAGTGGTACATCCTTCTTCCCAAGCTTCGTCAACACCCCCTTAGGTCTGAGATCATTGAAGCACTTGAAGCCCTAAACTTTAGCAAGGCAAGTTTACCAACAAGTAATTTGTCTTTCTACCACCATCATAACCAAGAGGCAAAAATTCTTCATGGCAAGTTACATCCTGCTGAGATGTTTTGTTGATTTTGCTCCTCCATTATTCAGAATGCGGGATCATCTCACTCCTTGCAGAACTGGCCAACACTAAGGAAGTATCTGCATCAAAAGTGGTGAATTCTAAACCAGAGGATGATATAGTCCCCTATCATATTTACTTCCCATATTTAATGGGGCAACATAATTTTCTAATTTCGAACAAAAAGCATTATACAGGGAGGTAATGTTGCAAGACAGACGGAACAGTAACTTGACATCCAAGAGCAACATTTAATACTTTTAAGATTCACAGAGGTGAGAGAAACTTGCAATACTTCCCAGCTGAAGAAGCATTATTACAGGTGGCAAGAACACTGCAATATCCTTTATCCTTGCTTTTCCAGTGGATCCTAGAAGAAAAACGAATACCAAGATGCCTAGAGACAGATTAAGCACACACTGAAACCAGAAGCTGACTTTGGAGAGAACACAGAGCAGCCCACAATGAATATGTGACAAGATATATAGGTCTCCTCAAACACTTATTGTATAGAGGAGCTGTATTTGCTCACAGAAACACATGTTTACCCAGTGAAGGACCTTAACAGAATCACCTAACTGAAAACCCACTCAAGGGCTTGGTTTTTTTATTTCACATTCATCTATGTGCGCTGTTACTGTTTTGGCTCCATCATCACAACTGAAACAAGTAAGTTAGGTAAAAATAAGGTAATTAAAAAAATAAGGCAATTGTATATCCAGCTTTGAGTGTCTGATGGAAACTTTTTACACCCTTAAAAAGAGCTCAGAAATTCCCAGCATGCTGCTTCCATAAAGTAGATACAGCTGATGGCACAGAATACAAAAGAGATCCTGAAATTCTACTTTTTAGTATCAACCATGCCAGGCATTCTCTAGTTCTTACCATCCACAAAGCCCATCATGCCATTTCTGCCAACCACTTCAAGGCATTTATTTCCAGCTCTACACAAATGTATAATGAATAAGTTTCCATGTCAAATCATGTTATCAAAGGGAAGTGAAATCAATGTAAATTTCTCCTTATAAATTATACATGATATGAAGGACAAAGAAAGAGATAAGAAAAATCACAGCCACAGCTGCATGCATCAGAGTGCATAACTGGATTTGCCAAACTTTAAAAGTATGCGTCATTTCCAGATAGAGACTAATTGCTCAGCAAAACTGGTTCCACATAGGAGTCTCTAATGCTACCACACTCCAGTTCAGTCATTTTGGCTTACAGGTCTCCTGGGACACTTGATGCAGAAAGCTTTTGCAAGTTTTGCAAATGAAAAAAGGCCTTTCTCAACATGAACCAAATGCAAGAACTGAACCTAGAAACAGACTTATTCATAATCTCTGGTTTTTATATTTACATCTTACGTTTGTATTTACATCTGAAGTTCAGGATGCTGTCAGCACTATTCATCACTGAGGTATATATAAAGGATCCCTTAATTCTCTTTTAACAGTGAATTCCCATTACTTTTAGGGCTTGAAATAAAGAAAAGTTAATCTATTATAACGAACACATACAGGATTTCTAGATTCCTTTCCAGATAAGTATTTTGACTAACTACTTGAACATGAACAATGATTTGCTAAAAAACCCCAAACTGTAGCCTAAAATTCATGCTAGAATGTTACTTCAGTCCAAAATAACACTCTCACATTACTGAAATAAATCAAAACTTAGCATTTGCAGTAAAAACTGCAAACAGTATAAAAGTACCTGAAACCATATATTGCTATAAAGTTGATTAGATGTTACTGGCTCTGAAATAAATACATTAGACACCTTTGTACTATAATAGAAACAGAATTCTTGTATTACTTTAAAGGGCCCAAATATCATTAAAGCAGCAGTGACACCTGAGGGCATATTGAGTGTCAGGCTTTGACACATCCTGTCTTATTTCAGAGTATTTCATGTTAAGACTCAGAGCAGCTTTTTGGAACATTTGAAAGTTCCTACTACTCACATTTTGTCTGGTTGTGAATAAACCTATGGAGTTTCCTAAGATAACAACTTAATAATATATTTTACTGTTTGATAACAATGCCTTTATTAGACCTGTTTATTGAAACAGCCACAAAATGAAATTATTTCAGGCTAATGACTTGCAAAGTCCTTTAATCCCTAACAGCTACCAGCTGATTTGTCTGTATGAAAAGTATCTCACAAGTTTCTTGCATTCAAGGCCAAGTGACAGTGCATCAAAATAAAAATTAGAAAAAAGATTGAACTATTCAAATGACTGTCCACTGGATGAAATTAATTTTTTATTTTATTTCAGGAGAGAAAAGGAAAATAAAATTTACTATCAGTTTCTTTAGTTCATTTAATTTTCCATAAAATGGATTAAAGTCTGCTTTCATACCAGCAATCATGACATCTTTATACTTTCATACTAAATTTGTAAGGAAAATTTGATTTGCTACTATAGAAGAGATTTAGTCCCTTTTTTTACAGTGGTTTTCAAAATCTCCAAGCGGAAATATTTAAGACAGTTTTATTAATTAAAAAAAATATATATCCAATCCTTTCTTACTTGAATAGAATATGGTCTTATCGACAAACATTGTAATACTGTTCTGTGATGAAGAAATTTTTTCTTCTCTATCAGTCCTTACTCATAAGGCATAGTTCTGCTTCATGACTGTACTGTGCTGTAAACAATGCTGTTTACTACATTAGTCAAAAAGAACAAATAAAATACATTTGCAGCAAAATTATATTATGAGCTTACTGCCTGGCAAACTAGGCAGGCTGCCTACCATGGCACTTTTATCACTCTCAAATAATTTGGAAGCTCTGCTTCTAAGTACCCAAATCTAGGTTTCCAAAGGAACTGAGCAGCTGCCAGTCCCATTTGCAATTAGTCCTGGATAATCAGAAGCTTTGGTTAAATAAAACTACAAATGACTGGTGAATCTAAGCCAAATTTTAGAGTATAAATTCCTTTTATAACAAATCATTTACTCTGAACACAAACTCCTCTCCCCATCCTAAAAATGCAATCTTTCTCAAATCCCTCTTTTGCCAGCGGTTTATGTGAAATGAGAACCACCTGCGCCTCACAACCTGCAAAGGAAACTGAAGATGCCACCAAATTTCCTAATTAAAATGGGGAAGGCAATCAAAGTAAAAGCTTTGGACCACAATTCTTGAAATAGTTTTCTAATCTTGAGCCTAATTTACAACTATTATGAAGTGTTGCACGCACTGGACAAAGTATAGGTGAGTAACTATTGTGGGCTATTAAGTATTTTTCTCAACACTGCAGTACACCCCGCAAAGCAGGCCAGAACAGATCTTTTTCTTGCACAAAAGCTTGTAATAACAACTCTCCTTTCTTCTGGTAACAAAAGGTAGTAGTAAACCATGATTTTCCTTTTGTACATATGAAGTTTGCCAGATTAGACTACAAATTGCCTTTTGGGGTTTCAGTTTAAATTATCACTTTGCATGAATTCAGCTTTTCAAATTGAAGAATATTTTAATTCAAGAAATATTTAACTAATCATTTATAATATTTACGACTGAGATTTTTCAGGTTGAATATAATCTGAATTTCAAGATTTGTTTTTCTCCCCTTCTTGAAACAATTATTCACCCATGTATTACAAAAGAATTTAAAGCAACCACTTCACTTATATATATGTATGTATGCCTACAAGACTCTTGCACAAACACTTTAAACAGAGTCAAGGGAGGTCTTTTTGTTTGTCTGGTTGGAGGGTGGTGGGTTTTTTTAATTTTAAGTACATTTCATGTACAGATAAGAAGGATAGCTGGGGTCCATGTCTGACTAACTTGGTTGAAGCTATTACCACATTTCCTACAGTCTCATGGTTTCTGAAGTTGGAAGTACATGTCCTGAACACATCTCGAGATCCAGTGACTTGGTTTGCCATTTCTTCTACTTGTCTGCTGGGTGACCATAAATCTGCCAGTGAAACTGTCTAGGAAGTGATGGTAAGGCCATGGGAAGATGACATATGCTTATGCGATTTCTCACTTGTGCCCTCACAAAGGATACAGACAGGTTACAGTCACAAATAAACTAAAGCACAATTTTATATCTTACTTTGGGCATAAAAAATTGAAAAAAAAAAAAGAAAAAAAGGCTTTTCCAGAAGAGAGAAAGAAATGGAATTAATACTGAACTTCAGGTGAGAGGCTGGCACTTAAACCTAATGAGAACAGTTTTATGAAAGGAGAGTTATCACAGAATAACTGAGTCACAGAGTATTTGAGTTTTGGAAGGGATGTCTTCCATTCCAAAGAGATTACTGTTCCATTCTTAGGCTAACATTGGCCAGAATGTCCCCAAGGCACTGACACCAAAGATGATCTAACAGAAATTTCAAATGAACTACAAAATCATAGCACAATGTAAGTAAGAGAAGAAGTCTTATGCAAGATCGTAAGACATCCCCAGTCTAATACTACAAACAGCAAATACCATCCAGGTGAAAGGCAAAAACTTTACTCCTAGGATGGTTTGTGCTTGTTTTATTCAAAATATCAGATTTTCCTCCTCAATGTCATCACTAGAGAATTTTTTTTCCTCTAAAATGAAATATCAGAATACTTCTGTTTAGGAGCTGATTGGATTGCATGCATTACTTTATCATCATCACAGAAACACAGTCATAAATCTTATGGCAGTGTCATTAGAATAAGATGCTCTGATTGCGCATTATCAAAGCAGATGCCACATCTGCACTGTACTGCAGTGGAATAAAAATGTAATTCACTATGTTCAAGAGACACTTCTCAAATATGTTCAACTAAGACTTCTGAAATAAACTTTGGATTGAAAAGAGTGCCAATTGGAAATAAAATCACTTTGTTGTATGAGCAGTACAGACAGAAATACGAGGGCATCCCCAGTTAAGTCACCTCTGAATGGGGAGACAAACCAGACTTGTTTTCAGAAGAAGATAAAGTAAAACAGCAGTTCCCATACTGTAAGTGCTGGAAATCGAGATTAGAATACCCCATCTTAGATTTATCTTTAGTAATTACTTTAACTGGCACACAATCTGTTGATCTTAAAGAGTAGGAAGACCTAACCCATGAGTGAATCATTCTTTTTGAATATTCACACATGTTATGTTGCTTTAATGAAAAAAAGACTTACAGTCAGCATTTGATAAGCAAGACTCGTAACAGAGGCAGGCTTTTTCTTCCATCCAGTATGGCTTGACTTTGATTATTCAGTCTTATTTCACCTCCCCAGTCTAATTCAAGATTTTGCTGAAGGACAATCAGGCCGGGTGACCTGTTTTCTCCAAATTCACATCTGCCTAAGGAAACCATCATCAATTTAGCACCATCTTCTTGGGTGATATGCAAAAGACTTCCCGTACAGTCACCAGTTCACACTTCACCATTGAACTTTTTGGAAATCAGATGCATCATTTACCATTCAAGGAATGCTGTCTGTCACATATTATCTGCTCACCATTAGGATCCTTATGTTCTCCCCTCTCTAAACCATAGTGTTCTCTTTTTTTTTCTGTATTCAATTCTCAACTTTTATCTTCAGTTACTTCAGGTTTTAGCTGGAAAACTCAGCTAAACAGACAAACACACATTTTTGTGTGGATATAAAATAAAGATAAGAATACATTTCATCTATCACATACACAGAGTTGAGAAAACCATAATGATTACCCATTCGTTTGTTGATAATCTGACAGAGAAATAACGTCCTCTCTATTGCATGTTTTTGCCCTCAGCAACTTTGGGTCACAGGTTTTCCAGAAATGCTAGCAAGCCACACAGTATTCATAAAAATCTTGCTTTACAGGTTATCAAATTAGAGTTTAAAATCCAGCTCATGCTTACAGTCCTTTACACCTCCATAATGCAACTTGGCAGCTGCACAGTATAAACACAAATTGACCTAGACTGGCAACAGTGCCACCGGGATTTACTTTTTATGTTCTCTACATCAATGAATTGCCAAATAAGAGCAATGGTTTTAGAGCAAATAAACACATGAAGGTGCAGGGTCACAGAGACTTGAAACAGAAACATCATGCTAAAACATATAAGCAAAGGCATCTAGCTAAAAACCAAAACAAACTCAACCCCTTTATTTTGTTGCTTCACATGCATCTATTTAAAAGAACTATGAAATGATGTAAAGATAGGACAGGAAGAAATTTAAGCTGTCACAGTTTATCAAAGACATATTATCACCTCAGAGCTGATGCTTAGATAAAGAACAGATTGGCCAGAGGTGGGAATCTGTTTCTTCAGCTTTTCAAAGTAACAGGTGAGTTGATGGCACTGAATAGACAAAAGCTAACTGAGGAAAATTTAGAGAACTTAAAATAATTCATGGTTTAAACCATCCAGTTTTCAAGGAGTCAAGTTACCGAAGTGAAGTGATTTCATATGCATCTACTGAAGCCTGGTAACTGATCAAATGTGCCTCCAGGATCAGCCATTGCTGCTAAACTTTGTTCAGTAGTTTATGATAAATTCAAGATTATAACTTCAGAAGTTGAAATTATGTCTGAGGATGAGGTTGCAAACTGAGATGATAAACATCTCCAAAGATTTGATTGATGCAACTTCACTGGGAGAAAAGTGACTTCTGAAAGTTCTAATCTACTCCCCTAAGCAATGGCATCTTCTGTTGCATTACTATTTCTAAACTACAGAGGATTTCTGGAAAACACAGAAAAACCTTTCTTCGTACAGCATGTTCAACGATAACATGTTTGCACCTATACTGAGTGATCAGTATCACAAAACACATTTCCTTATCCATTATTCTCTGCTTTGATAAAAACGAAATAATCATATTACAAACTTCCAACGCAAAGAGATGGTTTCACCCTGTTCCTGTAAATATCTTTTTGGGAAGGAAGGGAGCAGAAGGAAAGTGGATTTGTTTCTAACAAGCAAAGCCCCACTGAGGCTCTCTTTTACCCGTTTGAGGTAATCTTTTGCTAATCTTACCAGGTCAACGCTGTTTGAGCTCAAATAAATCCTTAGCTGTAGGGAAAGTGAACTAAGTTTCTGGTCGGTCTCTGAGTAGTCCAATAAGAATGAAAGTAATGTCTAAGGATAAGTGCTTTATAAGGTTTTGTGGGAGTTTGTTTGTTTGTTTTGAAGAGAGAGACCAGAAAGAGGCAAACAGGAAACAAGGTAGGCAGATGAGGGCCAGAAGCAGAGCTGCACATGGAAAAACAAAAAAAGGTAACAAAACAAAGAGGTAGCTCACTATCTTTTGCTCTGTTTCATTTTCCTGTCTTCTGCACTGAGGGGACATTCTCCCTCTGCCTTTCCTGCCTGTTTGCTGACCCCATCAAACTGTTCAGTGAAAGTGATTCTTAACTTTTTTCCATCTGTTTTCTTCCCATCCTCCATTCAAACACACTCTTCCATACGAAGTCACATTATGCTGCCTTAGAGCCTGCACTGTCAGTCTGCAGTAACTGAGAGCCTCAGTGTAACAGGAATGACAGGAAACCGGGAGAATTGATTCAAGAGCCCAGAAAGCACTTCTCTGGTCTGTCTCCACCAATATATCATCCCTTTGTTTACATACACACCCAACCCCAATCACCTTTCCACACTACTGGTTCCACATTAAGAAAGATGGAGATCAAACGCAGTAGGAGTGAGGGGAGGAAACTGTTTATTATCGCATGTTTACTTATTCCTTCCCAACTTCTTTCCTGTCCTCTCTACTTACAGGAGAGTCCTCAGCTGGATAAGGTTGCTGGAGTGAAATCAATGTGGTGGCAGCAGTGCCCTTTGCCACCATTCCTCTAATTCCTCTACTTCCTGGGACAGGAGATGAAAGCAGCAAGGGAACATGGAATCAGGGAACAAGGCTCCCAGCCCAATTCCTATCATGCTTCAGTCATACAGATTAACCAGTTTCTGCCCCCTCCCTTTAATTTGGGCTTTCCATAGGGCAGAGTCCAGATGTATGATAGATAAACTGCTATATGTTTTGTCAAGACACTTGATTATTACCTGGCTTAGGTAAATAAAGCACTTAAGTTCTCTAAAGTGATGCTAACACTAGTTCCAAACAGTTACAGGCATATTGTGTGTCTCTACAATGGATATAAACATCAGCAGTCAGTGACAAGACTAGTCTTGAGCCATCCTTCAGCTTAAGTCTTGTTTACTGGGGACTTGAAATCATACATTACAAATTACACTAATTTTTTTACATACTATTTTTCCTCATATACTGATTCCAAGCTATACTTGTCCTCAAGATGAAGCTAAGGTTCTTGAAAGTTCTCCCTCTCCTCTAACTCACACTGGGTTTCTATCAGGTTCAAAAGGCCCTTACAATTGCTCCCAACTGGAACTATGAGCAAGTGGACGGAGAATCCGTACCATTCAAAACCAAGATATATTTGCTTAGGTTTGTCCCAGTTTGTCCTTTCACCCTCCAAGTATATCAAGTTCTACTGCAGGTATTCTCCATTAGGAGAACAGAAGGAAAAGCAAAGATTCGTTAGTTTTAGGCAAGTTCATACAGCAGATCCCAGTAAAAATCAGGACCACAAGCAAAGCAAATCAACAAACCTGGAAAGCTGATGTTCTGCTTTCTTTGCTCTCCCATCTGCTCCTTTCACGTTTCCATACAAGTTTCAGAATGAAGCCCTTCATGCACCTGTTCATATATTCCTGTTTTAAAAACCCCAAAACAACGAGAAGCAGAAAAGTGCCCCTCAGTGTGTCCTTTTCTGCCAATACCTTGAAATTAAAAATATGAAACTGCAAACGACCTTTACGGCTGTGGAAATACAAAGTACTGTACATGCAAATCTTCAAAAGTGCATGTTGCACTGCACCTACGCACAGATCTGCAGTTCCTGACACACCGAGCTGACACTTAGCATCTTATTTTGACCCACGCAAAACTGAGCAAACGATGATACAAAAAGGAGCGTGATTCCTTATCTTTCTTGCAAATGTTAAAAGGGGAGGTATTTTTATCCTAGCAGCACGATAATATGAGTGCTGGCCGATGGAACTGGAGATCCCCTGACGTCTCCTCACACTCCTATCTCCCTTATCTCTGTACTGCTAAAACAGCCACTTTCATCTTCCTGCTGTTCTTTTCTGAACACCCTTTGCACGACCTTATTTCCCCGCTGCGACGACCCAGACGACCCACATACCTCTTTTTTGAGTTGTCAAATACAGACTGAGGAGAGGAGGGGAACACCTCACTTCCAACTTGGCCGCAGCTGAGTGTCAGTACTAGCAGCACTCGTGGAACCGCCTGTTCCACGCCAACAGAGCGCTTTATTTACCGAACCGCCAGTCAAACTCAAGTTTCGGAGCTTTGCTCACTGCGAGAATAAATATTTAACTTACAGCAGCCGCGTCTGTCTGAAAGTCCTCCCGGGCACTGTGGAGCGCTGAGCTCCCACGGCAGGGGCGAGGGGGGAGAAGCAACAGGCACCGCGCTCCCAGCGCGGCGGGACCCGGCAGCGCTCCGCTCTCCGCGCTTAACGAGACCAAGCGCCGCAGAGCCCGACCCCCGCTGACCTGATCCTGATCCTGATCCTGATCCAGCTCCAGCTTCAGCTCCTGCCCGACGGTGCCTCTGCAGCGCCGCGCCGGGACAGCCGGGAGCCGGGATAGCCGGCACAGCCGGGCCCGCTCTCCGCCGCCTCCCCGCACCAAGGGTCGCCGGGGGAGCGGCCGAACCCCGCGGCCACAGCCCGACCCTCCAGCCCAAAGCCAAGCCCAGCCCAGCCTGGCTCGGCTCGACCCGGCTCGGCTCGGGGCCGCCCCCACGTGACAGCGCCCGGCGCTCCCGCCCCCCCAGCGCGGGCAGGTGCTCCAGGGAATTTCAGTGTCCACGGTGGGGTTCGGATAACTTGGCCCCTCGACATCCCCGCTCAGTTGCCGAGTTTTATTCTTTGTATCGTTATTACTGGAAATAGAACGGTGGATTAAAACTGTGTTGTTTTTAAGCCGCGCTGCCAGGCGTGTTTTTGGTGCGTATTCCTGAATTTCTTGCATACCAGGGATTTTCTGGGTTAGTGAAAACATTGTATTGTTACCTGAGAAAAACAATACACTCTTTCTCCAAAAATTTAAAAATCAGGTATTTCTATACTTAAAGCACTTCTTATCTACTTTAATTCTAGTAGTGAAACAACAGCATAGGTCCTTTATATTGATAAAAGTGTTTTATGTCATGCTCTTGTTGACTCCTGTTTAAAAAACATTCTCCGATGTTCTGTTTATGACTGCAAAAAATCCGTAGCGCAGGAAGTCTCCAAGGAAGCAAACATTAAACAAAAGCTCATGCTCAGAAAGTGCAAGTTTTTCTTCTGTCTCTAGAGAATCCAGGATTACTTCTAGAAGTACAAAAAATGATGCAAGCTTTGGTCATTGGGAGTTGCACTGGTCACCTTTGGTGCCTTGCTGATCCAACATCTCATAAGGGTTTCTGTTGACCAAAGACGTCATCCCACCGGTGGTATACTGACACAGCTCTTTCACAGCATGCATGTGCTGAGTACTTTTGATGATGTCAGTTTTTTTAGGGAGTTGGCTAAACAAAATTAACCATTTATCAGAAAGTGAGATAAAGAGTTTCGAGTACAATGTCTCTCGCACAATGTAATTAACACACAGTTTTCACTGTTTGTGGAGTGATTGTATTTCAACCACCACGGTTTGCTGCCTTCCTTTTGTGATTATACTTTCACCTAAATAGTCTAAATATGTTAAACGTGCGCATTTTAATGTAATTTTCATTCTTCTAACTATTTTTCTCAATTCTAGAATATCTTTTTGACTAGTAGCTTTCCACGTATTTGAAATGTTGAAACATCTTGCTCCCTGTCATCAACTGGTGCACTGTCTGACCTTGGGAAGAATTATGTATTATTTCAGTTTTGTTTTAACCTTTTGTGTAACACCAAGACTATGATTCATACACCAGATATTCCAGATGAAGAATTGGACCTCACGTACAGAGCAAACATGCCCAAAGTAGGAGAGGGAGAAAATGGGAAGTGAAGTAAAACGCCTTTGAAACATCTCTGAACATGCTAAAGTATAATTAAAACTGGCAAGAGTCCATGGGCTGTGTATTAATCTGGCTTTTGAATTTTTCTTGTCTTTCCTCTCAGCTTTGAGGTAGTCATCTTAAATAGGTCACATAGAGGAGTGGTGAAAATTACAGTGGTTGATAACATTTGAATCTTTTGTAATACTGATACCAAAAAATTATTGTATGGCACTGCTTGTTGCAGTATCATTAAACAATTTGGGAAAGAGTCAGTGGAATTTAGAACAACATGGGCAAAACTGGAAGCCTTTTCCATATCAGCCTAGTTTCCCCTCCTTTTCCCCAACTCACCGGAGGTCTAGGACAGTTGTCTGTGCAACTTTCCACATGATAGAAGCAGCATCTGGGACATCATTTGCTCCATTATGGCTACCTAGGTTTGTTACCTCCTTTCTTGTTTATTCCTGACCTGGAATAGCCAAAACTCTGCTGGTACAGTGTTTTGTTGGGAAAAGCGGTTTCAGTCTGTGCAGGGGAAGACGAGCATGGCCTTGCCCTAGTGCTGCAAAGGGGAAGGGCCTGGAGCAGAGAGGCTCTGCAATTACTGACACTCCCTTGGGAAGCACAGGCAGAAGCAGGGGGAGGCTGAGCAGCATAAGCCAAGCACAGAACACAAACCGCTGTCCCACTATTGGTGAAGTGTTCATGTGTCATCATTTTACAGTTCTGTTTCTGTACAGTTTGACATAACATTATTACATCACTGGAAAGCAGAATCCTTATTTTTTGCTCCCTTTAGCTTGTTGATACTGTTTATCCTGTTTTATTTAAAAAAATGAATTAATTCTGCATCTCTCTCAGTGTAGCAGGTTTCAGAAGCACTCCTCATCTGTTCTGGCCTCTTGGCTAATTACCATTCCAGAAGTCCCCCCTTCAAAAAGAGTGGTTTGTTTCTTTGCTGCAGTGGTGCAGACTCATGACTGTCACAAAGCTGGCATTGTGTTAAGTCTTTGCCTCTCTTATTTAACAATGAAGTTTATTCAGGGAAAGCAGAATCATCCTTCTCGGAAAAGACCTATGAAAAAAGCAAGTTAGGAACTCCAAAGGAGAGCAATAGTGGACATTCCTTTGCTGACCTTCTACCTCGAAAAACAGGCCAAAATTACCTGTCAGATCCCACATGTTGCTCTATAACTGCTTATCTACCCTGTATATAATGACCAGGGTATATTTTTTTTTATGTTGCTGAAACTTATTGACCAGAACTATCCTAGTTTCTCTTCCTCAGTGTTGCAGTCACGTCGTGGGTCTCTCTGACAATGCTGGGAGGCCCTGTGTTTCAGTTCAGGCCATACTCCTGGTCCTGTGACTGATGAGTGCTTAGGCTTATGCATTTGGTCATTCTTTCCTAGTGCTGTTTGAGCCATTATTGGATTATTTAGAAAAGTGGCAAAATGGCTTACAGTCCCTGAAGGGTAGGGGCCAAAACAGACACTTAGATGAAGGTTCTAAATGGCTATGCTCCCTAGATAGAAACTTGTGGCTATAAGCAGGAAAAAACATTCATGTTTTGATACATCAATTTGCAATATGTTCCAAATTGCTATTTTATTTGCTGAAAGCTTTTTACAAAGCTTTAATTTTCCTGTTTATAAAGGAGAGTAAATTAGCTGCAACTAATGTACTCTAAATTCAGTCCCTACCACTCTGATATTTTATTATCAATTCACTTAAGAATTCTCACAAGAGATATCTAAGACAGCATGTCTTCTTTATCAAAAGGTTTACTCCAAGGAGACTACAACAAAAGTTAGTCACAGTTTGGTTTCATTGCTTTCCCCAAATCACAGTCCTCATAGAATCTGCAAGCTATGAAACACCAGCATTAAACCAATGAATAAACATTGTGATGCAGGATCACGAAAGCTGCAATACTGTGTAATCCGTTGCTTGTGGAAAAAAGTGATCCACTTAAATGCTCAGAGATTTTTTTTTCATGTAAATCTGGTTAAATCAGCTGTAGATAGGAAATAATGTATTTAAGAATCCTTTGCCATTGCCTATGTACAGCTAATCCATTATGCCTTGTTGGAAAGCATAGCCTGCCTTATCTTTAAGAGATGTGTGGCCAATCATGTTACTAATTTCCTCTGGTAAGGTGCACAACCTTCTCTCAGCCTTTGAAACTCTTCTTTAACTTTTTTATTTTTTTAGTGGGTAAGATAGGTTTATTTTGTTGTTCTTTTTTTTCTTCTGTTATTATTTAGTAAAGTTAATTTGAAATATTCAAGATGAGAGTTTAAATAAAGATATTTTGCCTCTAAATAAAAGCACAATTGAAATTTTCTTGAAATCTTGCAGGATAGCTAAAGGTTCTTGATATGAAAACAATTTAATATTTTTTTTTCTCTGTCATTGTTTAGAGCATCAATTATTCTGTAGCAGAAGATGTGATATAAAATCCTTCTTTTCGAATATCTCTTACTAGGACAGATGAAATACACTTTTGAGAAAAACTCCTTAATATATCGATAGCTTTGTCAGAGTGTACTGTATTTGTTGAGAAATTTCGTTTTTCCCCCCCCTCAGTCTTCTGTTTTTATTCCAGAAGCTTTCATGGACACCTGCAATTCTCAAAAAAGGCTTTCAGGAACACAGTGTTACTTTTGTTCAGCATTTTAAAGACATTTAAACAAGCCATTGGTCCGGCCGCTCGTGTGTCATTGATTGGAATTACACCTGAGCCAGGTGTCGCTATTCAAATTTAGGCAGAGGTGCTATAAGGACTGAGCGCCATCTCGCGTTCAGATTTTAAATAACACACTCGTGTTCCTGATAGTTTTTGGAATAAAAGTTCTTGGCTCCCAGGTAAACATTACCTACGTATGTTGAAGCATGTTTTAAATTTTGGGGGTTAGCAAGCATACCATAGTAAATTAAAAGCTAATGGAGGGCAGTTTTTGCAGGCAGATACAGCTCTTCATAACCTCTGCATTTGCTTCCCCCACCAGGCAAAGGCCTTCTAATTGCAGCTTGGAAAACAGAGCTTATCCTACGCATTACTGCACGTATATATGTAGAGAATAAAGTACCAATATAAGCTGTTATTCCATCTCCTTTGAAGAGGCAATAAGGAGTCAGGGGACTGGTTTCAGTCAGACTGAACCCACAACATTGGGGGCTTTGACATTTGGCTAAATTTGTTGCATTAAGAAATGGTAGGAAAAAACCCATGCTAGAAAGTTTTGTGAATTTCACAAGGTGTTATTAAGCTGTTTCTTGACTGAAAAGCTATCCATTGTTCTATTATCTCCTCATGAAATTTTCTAGCCAGCATTTGGGTTTGATTCAACTAAGATTTTTTTTCTTTTTCTGTAAGATATTTCTTATTTCAAAAAATACACACAAAATCCTGTACCTTCAAACACAGGAGAGAATGTAACAGCAGAAAAATTCCAAGTTCATCTTACCTGCAAGCTCTGAGACACAGGGCACTGGTCTCTGTCCACTCTTTTTTCCAGGTAACTTCTATCTGTGACTGCGATGGTTGCTGTCACACAGTTCTTTTTCTTACAGTCATACATACGGACACCGTAAGTCATGCCTTCACCTTTAGAAGCAGACCTTGGGCAGCTCTGGCCAATGCTGTTTGGTGTTACAATTCGGTTACTCTGATAGAGCAAAACATTCTGTGCTTGCTTAGCTGCAGAAATGAGCTGTGGTGTGTGACTTGTCACAGCTCTCAGGCAGTGAAGATTAGCTTAAGCCACTTTCATCTAACCTCAACATTAGCCAGAGCAGACAAGGTCAGTTACTGTGACTCAGCTGATATGCAGGAACTCAGTCACATGCCTGAGCTCTTGATTTGTTTACTGATCAGCTCTCTTTTGGTGTTTTCGGATGTTTGCTAAAATGTGATTTCATAGAGGCTGATGATACCTTCTGTGGAGGTTAAAGAAGAGCGGGCAACCATATAGCTGAGTCATTGCTGATATACATCTTAAAATTACCTTAAGGTCAGTCTGCAAGCAGACACTAAGGTGTATTGCAAAAAACCCCACCGAAACCCCCAACCTAACAACAGAAAAAGCAGCAGGTCCTTATCTGTAATGCTTGTCTTGGCCCCACTAGCCGATCACCTACATGAGTGTACCATAACCATGCATGGCCTGGCAGTTATGAGTAATTGACCGTGATTGACAAATCAACAGGAACTCCCAGATTTACTGGTTTCCTGGGGACAAGTAGACAGTTTTTATATAATACAGGTTTCCTGTTAAAGAATTCCTGACTCTTTTTGTAATTTGAATTTTAGCCATTTCTCCATTTCATTTGTTCCTTTCTCCACCTTTAGATAGAAACTTTGTGGCTTTTTGAAAATCCATGTAGCGCCCCGGTCTGGTTTATCCACCAGTCCACACGTTCAAAGGTCACTCTTTGCATTGGTTTTGGTTTTTATTTTTTGTTGTTGTTGTTTGTTTGGTTGGTTTTTAATTATTTATTTTTGTTTTGTTTGGTTTTTTAAATGCTAAAGTGTCTTCTCTCTCTGCCCTGCCTTTGAGCTGTAAGCCTGTATTGTAGATGACTGCCCACATCCTGGTCGCTATACCATCCTTAGATTTTACAAGTAACCAGGAAAATGTCTCCTGATATGTTTTTATTTTTTAAATTAACTAGCATATGGATCTAAAGTCTCATACCATAAAAGCTTACTAAAGAAATTAAATTTAAGGTGATGAAGATTTGAATTTATGGCAGTTTTTATGTAAGTTTGAATTATAAGCAGTGCCAGCCATTTTAAATTTTTCTCTTTTACAGCTAAACCAAACCACTCCACTTGAATTGAGATACATATCTGGTGTACTTTGTGGTCTCTGTATAGATACAGGAATCTTACCACAAACTAGAGTCTCAGCGTGTATCTCCATGGTAGGAAGTAAACAAATTCAAACCAGTCTTCTCTGTGACATGCCTATGTATAAATTTCCAGTCAAGAAATCAGGCACATTCTTTATGAATCATACATTCCCTCCCTGCAATGCGAGATATACTGGATTACAATCTGGAGGCAGAAGCTGCACAGCCTTCATGCACATTTGTACCACCTTGGGACTGGAGTTGGTAGGGAACCAAGTTAAGTACCAGCACGAGCCCTCTCAGAAAGGTTGTTTTTATCTTCATCACAGTGCCATAGCTGCAGGGGTTTTGGTTGATTCTGAGAAAACCTGTGTTCCACTGCCAATGACATCTGAATTCTGTTGTGATTTAACACTGATTGCAGCTAAATAAGCCCCTAAATAAACTTGTTTCCGTTTGAAAGCTAAAACTGTTTCTTCTGTGGCTGTCATAAGTTCTGTTGGCTCAGGTAAAAAAATAGAATTAACCATAGAAAGAGTTATTTATGAGCACTGTGAATTTTGACACTTGGGGCGTTAGCAAGCCTTTCCAGGTAATTTGCAGTGTGTTATCAAATTATTTTATTCTCTGCACCTTCTTAATGTGAACTTTGACTTATTATATTAAATAGTTACAACATTCTGTCTCCTCAAAATCCTCTCTGGATGGAAAATAACTATAGTCAGTCATTTTTACTGTGGCTCTGATATTTGTTTGAGCAGAAGTGCTCTAATCTTCATACGAAACTAGATTTTTTGTGTATTTATAATGCCATGTTCCTCATTTTTTTTCCTGAATATGAATTTATGTCAAGTCAAATTGTGGCTTGCAGATTCAGCGGAAGAAACGTTCCACTTTTTGTTATCATAAATTATTTTTTCTTACTGTTAAGGTCTCTCCTGTGCTCTTTAGCTGATATTCAGGAAAAAGTTCGTATGTTTCAGGATTCTTTAAAAAACTTTGGTTTTAAAGCCTAGTTCACCATTTATTGAGAACCTGAAACGCAGACTTTATTCAGTGCAATTGCATGCAGATGAAGTATTTGTTTCCCTGAAGTAATGGAATAAATCAGGTTATGAATTTAGCTTCTCCTTTGTCTTGCTTGCACATTGTGAGATATCAGGATTCTTTGTCTGTGTACATACCATATTCCTTTTTAAAAAGTATTCATGTTTTGTTTATGAGCATTCCTTATTGTTTTGCTGGTTAGTCAGTCATGTGATGTTGTATTTCCTCACCAAACAAATTCTTTTAGCATAGAAACAAACAAGGGTGAAATTAAAAACGATGTTTATGAATACTAATACTTACAGTGTTGAAGTTAATTTGATGTTGTAATATCAGACAAATATAATGACAGCATTTGTTAATATATTTAATCAAAAAATTTGCTTATAGATATGATAATTGGCAGCTTCCTTGTCCCATAGCTCCATTTAGAGTGAGTCAGTAAAATCATATCTAGTAAGATAAACTACAACTTAATTGCACCACCTGGATTTCATTGCTGTGCTCTGACTGATAAATCTGTGGAGGTTTATCTTGCAGAATTACCTTGATGGTGATGGATAGGGAAAACTTAAATGTTTACATTTAGAAAAATTAGATCTCTTCTGCTCTTCAAGAAAAAGATACTGCTGTTATGAAATAAGCTTAATATACATGGTTGTAGGGTTTTGATTTCACGTGGAAAACTATATTTACTCATATGAATAGTTTTGTGCACTTGTGTATCTTTTTTTTCCTGTTTATGTATGTGCACTTGTGCATGTTAAAACATAAGCATACAAGTATATGACCCTCGCCAACATATTTTGAATTCCTTGGATAGAAAAACCTGTACATCCTTCATACCTGTTGCTTAGTAAAACAAAAATTGCTTTCAGTAAAATCTGGATAATAAAAAGATTTATTCAAAGTATATTTTCAAAGTTTTGAGCCCTCTGCTACAGGAAAGACATTCACAAAATCACAGAATATGCTGAGTTGGAAGGAACCTACAAGGCTCATCAAATCCAACCCTTAGCCTTGCACAGGACCATCCCCAAGAGTCACGCCATGTGCCTGAGAGTATCATCCAAATGCTTATTGAACTGTCAGGCTTGGTGCTATGACTGCTTCCCTGGGGAGCCTGTTCCAGTGCCCAACCACCCTCTGGGTGAAGAACCTTTCTCTAATGCCTGACCTAAACCTCCCTTGACATAATTTCTGGCCATTCCCTGGGTCTTCTCTCTTCCTCTCATGAGGAAGTTGTAACTGTGATGAGGTCTCCCCTCAGTCTCGTCTTCTCCAGGCTGAACAGACCAAGTGACCTCAGCTTCTCTTTATACAGCTTCCCCTCCAGACCCTTCACCATCTTTGTTGGCCTCCTTGATATTTTTCTTACATTATGGCACCCAAAACTGCCACAATATTCAAGGCTGCTCCAGTGCAGAGCAGAGCAGGACAATTCCCTCCCTCAACTGGCTGGTGATGCTTTACCTGATTCCCCCCTGCCAGACATGGTTGTCCCTCCTGGCTGCCAGGGCACTGCTTACTCATATTCAACTTGCCTTTGACCAGGACCCCCAGGTCCCTTTTCATGGCACTGCTTTCCACTATCTCATTCCCAAGTTTGTCTGTACATCCAGGGTTGCCTCATCCCAGGTGCAGAATCTGTTACTTTCCCTTGTTGAACTTCATATGGTTGGTAATTACCCAGTCCTGTAATTTATCAAGGTCTCTCTGCAGGGCCTCTCTTCCTTTAAGAGAGTCAACAGCTCCTCCCAGTTTTGTGTCATCTGCAAACTTGCTTAGTATCCCCCCGAGCCCTGCACCCAAGTAATTTATGAAGATGTTGAAGAGCATAGGGTCTAAGATGGAGCTCTGTGGAACTTCACTAACGACAGGTCACCAGTTTGATGTCACCCCATTCACCATTACCTTTTGTGCTTGACCTATGAGCCAATTGCTCACCCACCACATGCTGTTTTTATCCAGCTGTGTGCTGGACACTTTGTTCAGAAGGATCCTGGTCAAGACAATATCGAAAGCTTTTCTGAAATCCAAAAAGATTACAGCAAATGGCTTCCCTTGGTCAACCAGATGGGTTACCTTGTCATAAAAGGAAATCAGGTTTGATAAGCAGGATTTTTGCTTCCTCAAGCTGTGCTGGCTATGACCAATGACTGTGTTATCTTTTGGGTGTTTTTCAATACTTCCCAGAACAATCTTCTCCATAACTTTACCAGGCACTGAAATGAGACTGACAGGCCTGTAGTTTCTGAGTTCCTGCTTCTTGCCCTTCTTGAAAATTGTGACATTTGCCAGCTTCCAGTCAGCTGGGACCTCTCTGAATTCCCAAGATTGCTTGAAAATCATCAAAAGTGGTTTAGCTATGACACTAGCTATCTCTTTGAGGATTCTGGGATAAATCCCAATACGCCTCATAGATTTGTAGGGATGCAGTTGGAGCAGCAGATCCTGCACAATTTCAGGGTCGACTGGAAGCTGATCATTCTTGCAGTCATGGTCCTCCAGCTCAGGGCACTGAGACCCACTTGGTCTATCACCCATGTTGAAGACAGAGGCAAAGAAAGTGTAAAACACCTCTGACTTGTCTCTGTCGCTGTTTGTGAGGTGACCATCCTCATCCTGTAATAGGCTGATGGTATCTCTATACTGCCTATTGCCATTAATATATTTGAAAAAAGCTCTTTTTATTGTCCTCCACATTTCTGGCAGCTTCAACTCCATTTGAGCTCTGGCTACACAAATTTTCTATCTATAGCAGCAAGCAGAATTTCTGAATTCTTTCCATGTCACTTGGCCTTGCTTGCACTGCGTTTACACATTCCTTTTCTGCCTTATCTTCAAGAAGAGATTCCTCCTGCCTGGCCTGCTTGAATTCTGACATTTGGCCTGCTCCTATGCCCTTGGGAGGTGATATTTGAAAAGTGACCAGCACTGATGCACCTCAGCACCTGCAAAAACATTTTCCCAAGGAACCTTACTTAGAAATTCCCTGAGCAACTTGAAGTCTGCTCTCTTCATGTCCAGAGCTGAGGGTTTCCTGCACTTTTTCTCCTATCAACAAAGTTTTTACACTGAGGTACTGGAGTGTGTCCAGTAAAGGTCCATGGAGATGGTGAGGGGTCTGGGACTTAAGTTTTATGAGGAGTGACTGAGAGAGCTGGAGGTGTTTAGCCTGGAGAAGGGGACGCTTGGGGAGAGTGTTTCACTCCCTACAACTACCTGGAAGGAGGTTGTAGCCAGTGGGAGGTTGATGTCTTCTCTCAGGCAACCATCGATAGGACAAGGGGAAATGGCCTCAAGTTGCATCAGGGTCAGTTCACGTTGGATATTGGGAAGAATTTCCTCACTGAAAGGGTGGTTAAGCATTGGAATGGGCTGCCCAAGGTAGTGGTGGATTTGCCATCTCTGGAGGTGTTAAAAAAATGCGAAGACATGGCAGTTAGTACTATGGTTTAATTGATGTGGGTATTCTGTCAAAGGTTACACTCAATTATCTTTGAAGTCTTTTCCAGCCTTAATGATTCTATAATTCTATATAATATAATTTATGATTGGGAAATTAATGATATTTCTTTGAAATCTAATAAGACATTATTATGTGTTGACAAGACTGACTAGGAATATTGTGGTACCAAATGTGCAGCAAGAATGGGTTTATTTTTCCCATTATATCAATGCTATGGGGGGAAAAAAAAGGTTCAGAGTAGCCTGGAGGTTGTTTCAGTTTGTTTACATGCAAAATCTGTAAACTCAGGGCAATAGATTCTGGCTTTCCTGCTGTCATTAATCCTTCAAGTTTGTGTTTGTATTTTATGGCCAAAAGTTTCATAGGAAATTTATTTTTATTGGATGTACTCACTAGCTTCCAAAATGGGGGAGCAAACAAGCAATTCATTGCATTCAGCAAAATTGTTTTTGCTAAAAAGATTACTGAAATAATTTTTTTTTGAGATCCTGATAGGAGATAACATTTCTTACAGTGATAAAAATTCTATACACACTTCAGAGGTGGTTGCCTCTGGGGCCAAAATATCTGATTTCAGATGGTTTCCTTTTTTATTTTTTTTCTTATCTATATGAAGAGCTAAGGCTTTAAACCTGATTCTGCACTTTTCCTGTCAAAGCTGTTTTTACCAACTGTACATGTGGCATTGGAAAGCTGGCATTAAAGCAGTATGCATCTCGCAGACACATTAAAAATGCTTTTGGAAAAATACAGTCTGAGCATAAAGCCAAAGTAAATCTTTCTAGCTCTTACAGGGAAAGCCATCCCTCTGTGTAGGATAGTATTGATTTCAAATTGAGCACATACACAGGATATTACATTGACACTTTATCTTCCTAATCCTCAGCTGAAATATATGGACAGTAATAATGCAAACAGCATAAGATTGAGCCTTGAAAAAAACCCAATTGTTCCCATGTCTGTTTAAATTAAATATTCTGTTAAACACATCTGTTGTTTAAATTAACAGTTTGACAAAACAGTATTTAAAAAACCCCAAAAGAACTTATTTTTTTCTTTGTGTTTATTAATGATTACAGAAAGTTTCAGGGATCAGAAAAAAAAAGTACAAAATATAAGATTGATGCTGTTCTCAGAAATATACAGGTATATTTATATAATATACAGAGTAAAGCATACTGCACAGAGTAATCTGTATAGAGGATTACTTATAAAATAGTATTTGGATAACAGATAAATGTGTAAGAAGTTTATGATCTAATTCATTGCATTAGCAATTAGTGTTTATATGTTGGATTCTTTTCTTTTTCAGCTAATAAAGAGTAAGAAAATTTTGATTACCTTTGAGGTCACTGAACAATCAGGTGTAACAATCCCCTATTGAAATGATCTTTACTTGGATATCCTAATTAAAATACTGTTTCTAACTTCATGCATACAAACGTGGGAGAAGAGAACCCAGTTAAGAGTTATAAAATTATCTATTTTTTAACGATTTTATGCCAATTGTATTTCAAAGCGAATGAATGCAACATCAGATCACACAGACTGTCCTGTGTGCAGATACAGAAAGGTTGGTCTGGTCAAGGGATTTTTGTCAGCTTTGGAGCTTCACCAATTTCCAGGAGGGGCACTGATTCCTAGGGATAAAACGGACCCCTGAAAATATGTTTATTTTTCTCAGTTAACTTCACAGGATGGGTTGGATAGCATCCCAGAGGTGACAATTCCTCTCTGCTCTTGTGATCAATCACCTACCAAAATTCAGGGTTGCTCAAACCAATGTTGTTCCTGACAGTGGAAATTGCAAGTCTCCTGTCACTGAAGATTTCTGAGATAAAAAGGTCTTTGACAAGGCTCAGTGGTCAGAGAATTTCCCGATGTCTAACCTGATTGCAATTTGAATTATTTCTGCCCATTGGCAATGTTGGGGCACAGGGGTTACTCTTCTGCTTTACGATAGCTTTTTACATATTTGAAGGATGCGTTTTTTTGGTAATTGTGAAAAATCGTTCCTGCCTATAATGAAATGTATCTTTCTTTTCTGACCATTTTTAAAATAAATTTTTATAGAAATGAGTGGGCCAAAAATTGAGTCTTTAATGACAGCTAGACTTGGAAAGAGATGGTTTAGCACACAAAAACCAGCACTGAGGAAGCAGGAACTGGACACAATGGTTTGCATGTAGGGACCCAAGGCAGCAAAAAATTTGGCCTCTCCTTGGCCTTGTGAGCATTAGAGATCTCACTATCATCTTCACAAAAGTGAGGAATAAGAGTGTACATCAGGGTGTAACCCTGCCACCTTTTCCTTGGGGACAATCTTTGTCTGCGTTCAGTTTTGGGAGTCTCACTGCTAGGGTCGGGCCAAGGCTGCAGCTGCTATGTCAAATGACGTGAATATATTTCTTCCAGAGGTGAAAGTCTGGAGCCAGGTTTCCACAGGTGCA
>VXBA01001424.1:963-65768 GCA_013399895.1 Serilophus lunatus
TGGACTGACTACGTGACTAATGTTACTGTCCTTGAACAGGCAGGGGTCACCAGTATTGAGACCATGCTGCTGAAGACACAGCTGCGATGGGCAGGGCACGTCTCCAGGATGGAGGATCACTGCCTCCCTAAGATTGTGCTCTATGGTGAACTTGCCACCGGCTGCCACAACAGTGGAGCCCCAAAGAGGAGATACAAAGATTCCCTGAAACAACATCTCAGTGTTGGTCGTATTGACTGCCACCAGTGGTCCACTCTGGCCTCCAATCGAGAGACATGGAGACACACCATCCATAATGCTGCTGCCTCCTTTGAGAATGCACATAGAATCAGTCTTGAAGAGAAAAGACAATGCAGAAAGAACCATGTCTCATCACTACCACCTTAGGAGACTTTCCACTGTGCTTTTTGTGACCAGACTTGCCTGTCCCACATCAGCCCTTTTAGCCACCAGCGCACTTGCAGCAAGCGTGGGTAGAGCCCTTCCCATATCTTCATCCACAAAGCCTAGCCATGATGGTGATGATATTTTAGCTATTACAAACATTCTCTGAAAAAAATGGCAAAGGAACACTTAGTAGCATAAAAAGAAAACCAGAAAGTGTAGGATAGAACTGGGATAAGAGAAACTCCCTGAAATTACTGAGAAGAGCACACCTACTGAGCTCACAAACTGGCTAACATATGAAGAAATTAATGCTTGAGCAAAAGAAGTCAATTAAAGAAAGCAGCAGTTTCAAGTATAAATTTTTTAACAAACTTCTCAGATTCTATCATGCATTCCCTTTTCATGGCAGAAATAATTTCAATTTTTTAAAAATAAAAGAAGTCCAGCAGAAGGGTACAGTTGAAAAAATCTCTTGCTATTTATTAGTGGCACTGCCAGCTCAGCCAAAGAAGTGAATGATAAAAAGTAAGAGAACCTTCCACATACAAGAGTTTGTCCTTGGACACTTGCTGGAAAAAGACACCTTCATTTACAGTTTTTGTACACATTATGCATGGAAAAAAGACAGAGTTTTGTTCTTGTTGACTGCTCAGTATGAAATGTTAGTTTCTCAGCAGTCAACAGAAGTAAGTTCCCAGTGATCCTTGAAGCTAAAAGTTCCTTTTTCCAATTACAGAGTAGAAGTCCTTTAACAGCACTGTCTAGAAGAAATACCATTTAAATGTCCCCAAAACAGTTACTGTTGTATGGTATTTGGATTATGGAGCTGGCAAGGTACTTGATGCACCCTAACAACTCTTATTTTTGTGTAAAGACGTATTTAAATACTTATCAAACAGATTCTTTGTGTTCTGCTTAGTGGTTGAGAAATACAGAAACATTTAAGAACAGGAAATAAATTACACTTTTTTTTCAGAGTCAAAGGCAATGTGCATCTATTGTTTTGCTAATGACATCTGATGATATTTAGAATATATACAACTGCTCTAAGATATCACCTAACTTTATAAGCTTTTCAATTCCTAGTTCTACACCAAAGCTATTCTAATGCAGCTGAAATGAAATGTGGGGAAATAGTAAACAAAATTCTACCATATTTTTTTAGATTCTTGGCGCTGGTTTGTTTGAGTTGTTTTTTTATTCGTGACTGCCATATCATATTCAGAAATAATAAAAATTGACTAATAATGATGTAAATAGGTCCCAACAAACAAACATGACCAATTGATCATTCAAGACTCAATCAAGCCCAAGTTCATTACTGTGTTAAGCATAAACATAAGAGTTAATAAAAGATGTATTGTATAGAATGCAGAGCTAATTTGTGAGAAAATAGTAAGTAAAAACTCAAATGGCTCTAAAGCGTTCCAAGAATGAGCAAAAGCCTACTTGTATGCTTTCAATCTAAATGTAGAGAAAACAGTATAATTTAGGGGTATTAAAATGGGCGCTGAAAATATTAAAGAATATGTGATTCATAAAATAATGAGGGAAAAAACTGAATCCTATATATATTAGTCTGTAGACTTTTTCACTAATTAATACTATTTTCATTTATTCCTACAACTTTAGCATTAAATTTTGAACTTTAATTATAAGACCCTAACATTTTACTGTAACAATTACCACTTACTTTGTAATTAACGCATTTCAGTGTTTTAGCTGGCATTCCAAACCACCTATTAGAAAACAACTTATGTTGTTTCCAACTTATATTTATCTAAAATCACCTGGTTTTCTTAACATTATGGGGAATCCTTTCAAAACAATAAATGGAGATGGAGTGATAAAACTCCTATTAAAGTCCACAACAGGCATTTGACTCAACACATTCTTCCATGTGTACTGTGTTAGCTATCAGTGTGTTCAACAACATGCTTTTAAGTAAACACAGAACTGAATATTAACTGAGAAAAAGATACACATTATTACATTCAAGAAGATTAAACTACATATAAGCAGCTGATTTCTTACATTGAAACGAAACAAAACAAACAGTTGAGTTTCATCCAGAAAAGCTATGTAAATTCACTGCAGATGAAATGTAATGTTCATTAAAACCATCATTATATTAAAATGTCTTAATTTTTTTTAGAAATATAAAACATAAATAATTTTAACTTTAGAACACTCAAATTCCATTTGCTCTTTTCTCAATGTATTGGACATTATTTGTGTTTTATTAAGTCACGTTATGTGACTGAATACACTAAGGTGTGTTTGTATCCCACAAGGATGCAGCCAGGTATCAGTGCAAGTAGCCACTTCGCCAACAACCAGAAGACAGAGTAAACAGACATTTCAGCCCTGTTATATCTTTGTATTGGTGGTGGTCTGCCCAGTTCCAGGAATATCCTCCAGTTGGGGAACAGCTAGTGCTGCTCCAGCACAAGCTGCAAACCTAAAGAACTTCTAACATACTTCTAACACACTGCTCAAACTGCTCATGATATAGTTATATAGGTTTGTATGGACTCTACTTATGTGTGCTTATGTGTACATATATTATTCTGCAGTTTTAGTTTGAAATAAAGTGCCTTATTATAGGCTGCAAAATAGACTGTTCCTCAGAGGTTTAGTAGTGTAGAGGACTCTTGTTTATACTTCATATAGGAAAAAAGGCAGCAGGCAGTCTTCAGTTTAGTCTATACTGAACTCCTCTCAATAAGAAAAAAAATACTCCTCTTTAATCAGCTTCTATTAATTTTTTTCATTAGTTTCCACAAAAATTAAACAAGAGAAAAAAACAAACTAAGGCAAAAGATTTTCAGACATAAATCACAATCTAAAAAAAAGAAAGAAAATAATAAATGACCAGCAAATCAGGCTATAATGTAGCCAAAGATCTTTTTAACAAAGTTTCTAATAATCAAGTAATTTAGCTCTATCCAAGACCAAAACAGTAACAAAATTTTCCTATTGGAAACAGAAACAATCTTCATATTGTATAAATGGATAAAATTCACTGCTTGCTTGATATAAATTACATTTCTGACAATAAAGTGCATTTGAGAGAAGAGAAATCACTTTGCTATGAAGTGACAATTCTACTTGCAGCAGGAGGGAGAATGCCTCTGGAAAAGCACTCCATTGAATTTTTTGTTGTTGCAGTCTGTGTTGGAGCTACTCTCAAATACTGTACGCACAGTGAGATATTCCTTACCTGAGATATATTGTCAGCTAACCGAGGCAACATTTGAAATAATGGACTAGTTCTTCCTACGACTTAAAAAGGCAGAATTTTAGAAAATCTATGCAGATTTTGTCCACTAAATGGTTTGTTCGAGGATCTTCTGCAAAAGTATTACATGTGTTTGCTGGACAATAATACACATATTTTGTTGATAGGTATTTCCCTCATGTCCTACTGCAACTCACTTTAGTTGCAGACTTCAAATACACTCTCCCCTCTACGAGACTCAAAAAGCATCACATGTAGCAGCATGGGGGGGGGAAATGGCACAACCTCAGAAACCTCACCTTGTGATTTTTAAAAATTTCCCTTTAAATATATGTAAATGGCACTTCCTGAAGTATAGCTTATTTATGCACTGTATCAGACATTGAAGAAGTTCATCTATATTTTTAATACATTTTCTGCTGTCTAAAATGACAATTTTCCATTGGTAATGGAATTTCCCCTTTTACAAAAAACCAGTAAAACCAAAAACATACAAAATAAAAACAAATCAAAACATCTAAAGAATGTCTTTTAAACTCATAAGGAAGCTGCTTGTAGCATTAAATAAAAATATCTACAAGACAAGCATCTCTAGGCAAGCCTTCTACTAAATAATAATAATAATTATGATAATGATGATGATAATAATGTCCATATTTTAAATGCTCTCTAAGCTCAGAGACATTGTTCACATGAACATCCATATTTTCTATTAAATTGCTACTTTTAGACAGTACTCTGTGTAGTATGATCCTCTTAATCCACAATTGAGGACTGATAATCATTCTTTCCTTTGTACATTTCTAGGGATCTGCTGAAATGCTTGACTGCCTAAACTAGAGTCATTTCCTTTATGCAATTGTAAATTAAATTTTGCAGAAGTGGAGTGTGGTTTAAAAAAAAAATCCTCTTCAGAAACTTAATACAGCAAAGAAAATTCAAGAGGTAGAGGCATTTCTGCTCTGTAGGAACAGAGAGGCAGAACAAAAAAAAGTGACAATTTTACAGTTACGCCATATGTACTTTTCCTTACCCAAGATGTAGGATATTTTATATAAACACAGAGCTCATGTTACTTTTATCCTGGAATACCTCTTTCTCCTGTCGTGAATACACCAATGAAGAACATTGACAGATTCATAAATATTTCCCCGCTTATCTGTCATTTTCCTCAGCAAAACATAAGATGTTTACTTTATATTGTCCATTCAAACTATGTCAAAAGGAATAAGTCCAGTAAAATAAATAATACATTCCCTGAAAAAACATATTACAAAAAAAATTTGAAGAAAAGAAGCTACAGGAATTAAAAAAAAAAAAACAACACACCAATCTGTGACCTTACTATTCTGCTTATTAGTCAACACTGAAGAGACAAAAAGATCACATTTCTAGGCAATATCTTAAAGAATGTAGAAACGATAATTAATTAATAGTAATAACAGACAAATAATTTATAAGAAATTGCAATATAAATGCAATTAAATTATTTATCCATAAAAGTCCTAAGTCTACCAAATATTTTTACAGATAGGAATAACAAACTGTCAGCAGTTCATGAAAAGTGCTAAAATTAATGATTTTGATTCTCTGACAAGTTGTCCATATAAAAGTTCTGCTTTAGATGTTTTTTTCACACAGATGCAAGTTTTGAAATGAGTATTAAAAATTTCATTCCTAATTTGACCTGTTCCTCACACATTTGTGTGGATGTTTATAAGAAGATCCAGCCACTAGCTATGCCGACACTCTGAAGTACTAAACCCAAGTAATTGCTTATTCACCATGTAGACCTTGACTTTTATTACCTGGTTGCTCTTGACAGAGCTGAACGAGATCTTCCAAAGAGATGACAATGATACCACCAGGGGCCGTAATTTGAGCTGCGGTTTTTCTCCAGTACAAATGAAACCAGTCCCTATTTCACATCACATTACACAGAGAAAGATGATGAAGTCAGGCTAAGGACTTATACTGATTGCATGTTTTCATATAGTTTTCTTCAAACACATATGAAGGACTGAAAACTTGTTATTCTTTTATTCCTACAATTTTTTTTGCAATTTGAACTCTCCCTTACAGGTCCTAGAAAAGAGAGTTGCTTAATTTCTTTTCAAATGCACCTTGACAGTTAAAGGGCATATCACATTACAAAAAAACAATTTATATTTAGACAGGAAAAAAAATGATAAATTGATCTATCATATAATTCCATACTTTTTTAAAAGCAATATATCAAACACAAATTAGGTAAGTGAATACTGAGTTCATTTATTTTCACAAGGAAATTTCATCCAATTGTCAAACTGACTGACTTCAGAGTTCCACTCTGCCATTCAATCCAATGGATTCCTTTCAACTTACTATAGATCCAGAAGGATCAGCAGTTTGGAAAACTAATACGGAAAAGGCACAATGTTTGAAGAGCCTCTTTTCCGCTTCACTGTAAAATAAGAAAAAAAACCCCTAGATTTAAAAAGGTCAGCCATTATTTTCATTTAAACAGCAATGCTAAATGTCAAAGTGGTTGGTTATAAGTAAGTTTGTAAAGTGACTATTTAAAGCATCCATGTGCCAGTATAAGCACCTGAGATAAGTAATCTGAAAGAACAGACAAAATATACTTTATGTAAGAAGACTTCTGTAAATAAATTGAAAACACTCTCCTTCAAGCATTCAGTTATAATACCACAGATATAATAATTAAGCACACTTCATGTGAAGTTGATCTGGCAGTGACATAGTCTTGTACCAGGTGGCTTTGTACTCGAGCATTGTGCAAAAAACAATTATTTGCACTCGAAATCATCTTCATGCACGAAGTAATGGCAATACCATGTTACAGATGAGAAAACCAAGTCACAGAGATTATGAACAACTTCCTCAACATTATTTGTCATATTAGCAGCATTGGACAACAAAATTCAGAAGATAAAACCACTTAAGGGAGTATGTAGCTCTGTGAGTGCTGAGCTCTTCAGCTATAGACAAGCAAAGTGAAAAATCTGATGATCCTTAATTGTCAAAACACTCCAGGACATATGTGAGTCCTTTTTGCACCAGTAATGGGAATATTCATATGTTAAAAATTAAGTATATCTCAAAAGCTTATTAAACCAACACCACAAAGATGTTGTAAGAGATTTGAGTTCTGGGCATCCAGCATAGCATGCTGCCAGGCCAATACAAACTGAAACACATAACTCAGATTTACCTTGTGTTAGTACACACTGGAAACTGTAGCTTGACCCCAAGTATCACAAACTCAAGTAAAAGAAAAAAGTTCCCTTTTTTAATTCTTTTAAATATATACAATGCTGTACAGTCAGAAGATTTTGTTCTGTGGGTAAACAGACATGAATTGCAGTGCCTAGACTAGAAACAATAAGCATATGCAACTTCACTGAAAACTAAAGGAGCCATAGGCTCTTATCTCCATTTTAGATCCTGTCCTCTAGAATTGTACGAAGCAGCACAGTGGGAAAGAGTATTCTAAAGCCAAGCGAGCCATAAGAATTCTGAGCACATTTACAAAGGGCAGGCACCCGTACTCTGGTCGTATTTGTGTATTATTCTTTCCACGAGTACAATATAATTGTAGTGCCTTATACAGTACTTGTAGCCAAAATAAAATGGTTATATCCAGATTGCTACACCATCTGCAAGGCACAGATTAGGATCACAGACCACTTGACTGAGACTGAGTACCTCATGCAATTTTGGGCTTCCCTAGGTTTGGGTGTGAAAATAAAACGGAAGGTAGGAAGGTAACAAAAATATCTCGTGACTACAATGTATTTAAATAAATACAATCGGTTCTAACTGGAATTTCCTATCAGAAACCAGCAAACAGTTTTCCATCTAAATTATTTTGTCAATAGCATGGTCATATCCTTGCTAACCTTATTTGGAGTCAGTGAATAATTAGATACACAGGGGTGTGACTCCAATTGGAGGTGTTGGCATTGTATCACTCTGTGAAAATATTAACTATGAGGTTAACTCCAATTTTCTCTTCTTTAATTAAATGCACATGGTACTAATGAGGTAACCTACTGTTCCTTGATAGCACTAATTAGCTAAGAGGAGAGCACACTCTAACACTGCAATTTAAACCTAAAAATAAGGTTGAAATATGCTAATTGCAGGCAATTTAAAACAGTACAAGTTGTAGAACTAGTCATAATAAGGAAAACTGACTGCTTTACAGATCTGCAGCTGTAACGTTGGTTAAAATCAGAACACCTCACACAATTTTAGAACGATTTGGCAAAATATCCACCAGTCTCCTCAAAAATTGTTACTTAATTCACAGTACACCATACAAATGAAAAAAAAAACAAACAACCAACCTACCATCTTATTTGTGTATCTAGGAAAAGAAAAAAAATGCCTGATAAATACGAATAAAATCTGGTTAAGTCTATGTAGAAAAGTACCTTTAGTTTAGCCTAGTTTGAAGCAATGAATTTTCCTAAACACTTCTGAGCTTCATTTGTAGAGGTGTTAAGCAGCTGCAGTTTGCAGTGATGTCAATGGAGTCCTGGGTGCTCAAGTTAACTGATAGTCTGGCCCTAAGATTAGACTTTTGAATGGGGGAAAAAAGGAGTAAGGAAACATGCTTTCTTCAGAGAAAGTATATTTTAAAGAAAAAATCTGTGATTCTATGTACAATTTTGAAGTTCCTGAAATAGCAACATTTTGTACTATAAGATAATATATATTCTCTACGAGGTACTAAGTACGAGGTACTAAGAGTCAAAGCTGAATAACACATTAATTTGCAATAGCAATTTTGTATTTCTTGCTTTAAAACGGGAAGGGAAGGGAAGGGAAGGGAAGGGAAGGGAAGGGAAGGGAAGGGCAACCAGATCTTTGCTGTACAAGCTGCTTTGCAGACCAGTGTGTGGAGCGACAGTGGCCTGAGCTTTGGCAGAGATAGATTGCTTTTTTTTTAGTTTGGGTGTTTTTTTTCTCCTTTACTGAAAGAGTAGCAATGCAAAGAAGATAAAAGGATTACAAGATAGTGATCCTTTAATAAGACAGAAATTGGAGATCTTAACTGAATATAGGCACAGGGAAAGTCTTGAACTGAATGGAAAAAGCATCTCCCAAACAACCAAAATGATTAATTTTATTTTCTTAATTGCTAAAGAAAATAAACACTATGCAAAAAGAGGTAACACATATGTTGTTATTCCAGAAAAAAATGCAAACTTCACATTTATGTGTAGATATGAATGCATGCTGTACATCTTATGATTAGAAGACTTTCACAAGGCATAATGAATTATCAATAAAAAGTATATAAGTTGTCTGACTTTACATTGCATCTTTTATTTTAATTTTAAGAAATTATATATGCCTACAGTTCATTCCTCAGGAATTCAAAATTTAATTCTTCTTTAATATTGTTAGATCAATGGTGTCGTGGATCCAGCTTTCTAGTTCAAGTCAATAAAGCTATACTACACAAGGGTCCATAAAACATCCATTTCACATTTCCTAACACATTATTACAACTGATAGATTTTCATCAAGGACTGCAGCATATGCTACAAAAAGACCACAAGATTAATCAGAAATGTTACTAATGTCTCTTGCTGGGCGATTCTTAGCAACATCAGAGAATCTGTTTAGTAGTATTTATAGGTTACATGAGTGGACAGACTATTTTCAATTGCAGAGGAGAGCAAAAGACCCTTAAGTATCCTGATTTAATGGCTGATTTAATCCTGCATATGTGAGAAAGACTAATTAAACAATAAACAAATGTTGAGGCAACTACCAGTATCTGTGTGCCTCAATTTATGCCATCTCTAGTCAATGTCAGCCTTGAAGAGCAAACCATCGTCCACTCCTGAACCCGAAATTAATCTCCAAGAGAAAACATACACCGTGATCTCTGCGTGTAAACAGCAATGGTCCTGACTGAAGAAAGTACAATGATATAAATGATGCAAATATGCTCAGATCCAGTCTTACTTACTTACATGATTTTCTGTGTGGCCCAGGAAATTGCTGGTATTCCACATACAAATGCTGCCTTAAACATGTATATATTAAAGATAATAAATAATACTGAAGTAGTTATTGGTTGAAGTTTTTTCATAATGCTTATTTAAAGGTAAAAAAATCCCTTTATTTGATGTCCATATGTCTAATGTCAAATTCACAGCTGCCTTATAGAGAGGAACAGGGACACAAATATGCCAGTATTCTGCCTGCCCTATTTTAATAACTAAATTAACTCATCCCATAATAGCAGAAGTGAGGGTCATTGTTCAAAATAGAAAGATAGAAAACAAAATTAGAGTGCAAAGATGTGTATTTGGCTATAATCCATTCACCTCTGGAACACCTTGTGGAAGACAACCCAGGAATTGGAGCAGAAATAATCTCTTATTCCACAAATAAGTACAAAAATATTAATAAAAACTCATCTCTTCAAATCCCTTAATTATTTTCTGAAGCTTTCGGTCAGAAGAGGCAAACAGTTAACAAAATAATGTAAAAGTAATTATGAGTCCACAATAATTTGAAAAATAAAAATAAAAATAAAAATGAAATACTTGCAAGTAACTGTCAATTACACAGTGCAAGAAGTGTTAAAAAGAGATTAGTGTGAGTCGAAGGCACTTTTTGCCTTTTGTATTTGCTATTTTTTGCTCAATTTCAATTTTTTATTCTTTTCTCCCTCTAACCTCAAAAAACTTCCCATACACGTCTGTGAGAAATTTAACAAAGCCAAGCTACCTTGGGCCAGATTCCTACTGTTTTAAAGTAGTGTTTATAACGGTGACAAAATCACATAGTTTCTCCAATACACACAACCTTCTTTGTGTAACAACATCAAAGTCCCATCTTTATTTCTGAGATGGAAAGCATAACGGTGGTGAGTTCTAAGTGATACTGGGAAGTACCCATAGACGGAATGGCATCTCTGCATGCAAACATCTCCAATGACACTAGTCGAGTGGAAGGAAATACTTTTCTAAATGCAAATAAAATTAACCCCACAATAACATCCTACTGAAATGTTGCACATAATTTAAATTGATTTGAAAAAGACATTGCTATTTTATCTGTTTGACAGTTGTACTGTAAAGTGATACAGTCAGGTTTACCCTAAAGGATAGCTTTATCAACTTCAGCTTACATAATGAAGTTCCTGCCAGTCTTTTTCTTAAATAGTTTGTATTCTATTAAGAGTGTGCTAATAACCAAATGAAAGATTTTATAGATAGATAACAGGCTGTGAAGCGAACAGTGACCAGTTAAGCACCACGGAAATCACTGCAATTTTAAATAATTTGCTAAAGGATGGCTTTATTAAACATAAAGTCATTCTCCTTCTTGAAGTGTGCTTTAAAGAAAAATAACTATAATGAATTAAGAGCTGTTTTCTTTAAACCTTTTGCTTACACCTTTTAGGTTGCTCTCATGAAGTGACCATTTGAGCTTTGAGGATAATGAATAGGAAGAAATTTGATGCTACTGGGTGCTGCACTGAATCCAGTAACTAGCTTTTCCTTTTTTACTGAAACATACACAGAAATCAAAACAAGGTTTCTTCTATTTTTCTTGCAAATAAATAGGAAGATCCATCTGAGCCATGGCTGTAGGAATCAGAGAAGCAGGAAGACCTTTTTCTGGTCCCGTTTGCCTGGTAGCCAGCTGTTGGCAACTGGTGACCTCAGCCTCTTCTTCTGGAGGAGCAGCAATTTTCTCAACTGTTTGCCTAGATTCCTAACTGAAAGTATCCCACTCAGTGAACAAAGCTCAGTTTCAAATGTTTGGCCTACTTCACTGGCAGCATATAAAAAATTGTCCCGTATGGGCAGATACATATAAAAAACAAGTACCTAGTATTTTAACAGAATATAAATTACTATTAATCAATATCACGCGCAAAAGACATAAGGAAGAAAATACATTAACACTTAGAATCATAGTGCTCTGTGATTTTTTCTACCAGGTAAGTTTTGTTAACTATGTCCATATCATAAGAAAACAAAAAGGTCTCATAATTTTTTAATTTTGGACATCCTTTGATAACAAGTCTCTCTGATCTAAAGCTTATCCAATCATCCATAAATCTATGCACATTAGCAACATGAAGTAAATAATGTTTGAAAACATATATTTTACCCAGATATCCAGTTTATGATTGTTTAAATAGAGTAGGTCTTAGGAAGCAAAAAATCATCCTTAAACACATTTTCTCTCCAATGCATACTGCTTAAAGATTTAAAGTGAACAAGGCGTGAAGCCTTGTAAATATAAAGTAAATGGTTGAATAAGGTCAAAAGTTGTCCTAAAGGGACCTAAAGGGTTATGCTAAGTCAAAAAGAAAAAAAAAAAAAGAAGAAAGATATAAGAGATCATTAGTTCTGTGAGTTAGATTTTAAAACTGCATCTTAGATAGATTTTTTCTAAAGAAGACAACGCAGACTATAGTATGTTTATACTGTATGTATAGAATAAATTGTTACAAAAGAAAATGCCACATTTCAGAAATTTTTCACCATATGCTGGAAATTTCTCTTTCATAAGCTCATTATCCAATAGAAGCTCTCAAGAATAAAGCTCATTTACATGTAAAATAAGAGTATGGTCTACTCTTTAAAGGCACAGTGATAAACACACCAATTTCACAATTACATTAATATGAGTATTTGCATAATCTGCCTTCTACACCTGTTCTTAATTTGAAGCAGCTGCAGAACAAATCATACCACATAATCTGAATATGCCATAGAGTCACATAAACACACTAACCTCCTTATCAAGTTTTTGCTTCATTCTGTTTGCATGCTTGTTTTGAATTTACATGAACCCACAGAAAAAAGCTTTTTGGTTGGACAATTTATATTCATCAGAGATAACATATAGAGGTTAAACTGCCTTTTTTTTCTTTGCTTTTTTCCCCTGTAATTTAATTTCCATGACTAGATGAACAACACATAGAAATTCAACATTTTAGTGCTTATTGCACAAGATAGACCTCCTGTGAAGTATGTTAAAAACGTGCAGTCACCACATAGCAGAATAAAAATATGCCAATGAAATTCTTATGCTCTAAACAAAGTAAAAATGAATGGCCACCACTTCATTTTCTTTCAAAATCAGTGCTTTCCACCTTTTGGAAAACTCTGTTCTTTGTACTAGCAGTATGAAAGCAACAGCAAAACTAATGTTGACCAATAATTCCAAATGACAGTTCATACACGAATGACACATTCTTCCTACATGTATGCTGCCCCTTTTTTGATAAACAAACAAGAATCTCTTCCTATGCATTCTGACCATCACTAGGCCCCATTCTGTAATGTTAAAACTCATTTAAACAGAAAGAAATATGATGGAAAGGCAGCACACATGGGAAATACCTGAATACATCACACATGCCTGACAACAATCATGAAGGCTAATGCCAAATCCAGAATGTTAAATAATAATAACAATAATGCTACATTCTTTTTCAGCAAATAATCAGTAGCACATAGAACCTAATGCTCTTCTTTCCACAGCCTCCTCAAGAAAAATAACCCATTACAGAGCCCGTGTTACTAATGATGTTGTCTACAACC
This sequence comes from Serilophus lunatus, assembly GCA_013399895.1. Classification (NCBI taxonomy): domain Eukaryota; kingdom Metazoa; phylum Chordata; class Aves; order Passeriformes; family Eurylaimidae; genus Serilophus; species Serilophus lunatus. The sequence continues at coordinate 14,185 of VXBA01001424.1, forward strand.
TCTAAATTGATGGGTTTACTAAAAGCAGAGGAGACTCTTCCATGTTTTAGAACAAATATTTAAGATTGGATATGCTTTTGGCCTGGGATCCATAACCAAATACTGTGATACACCTAAAATTCTTATCACCAAAATAAAGTCCAGTTATAAATTGGTGAGAGAGGTTTGAACAATCTCAGCCATTCTGACACTGAATCATTACACAGATGGAGTAGTTTAGTAACACAGAATACCAGCTCCTCTGGTGGTTATCAAAACAGGTAAAAGTTTTTATATTAAAGTGATAATAGAGATAATATTGTCCTTTCAGTGCAGAAAATAGCTTGGCATCTGCCCGAAGCTGTCATATCAACAAAAGTTGTCATTGCTTTTCCAGTTCTCGCCCAACAGCACAAAAAAGTGAGGATCTTAACTACCAGCAAAATTGGAAACTGCAACAGAGAAAAATGACAACCAGCCTGGACAAGATGGAGGACCACTGTAAGCTGTCATCAGAAATTAAAATGGGCAAAACATTAGACACATCAGATAAATGATTTTGAGAATTTTGTATTTTGTGTACATTGCATATATTTAATTTAATTGTAATGTATCATTTTCCTGCAACACATACACAAAAAGGTTTTGCAAAAGAGACATGCCACAATGTGAAGCAGAGGCCATGCTGCACAACTCCTGGGAATCATTTATTTTGATACAGATGTCTGGTCCTTCCTAGTAGGTGATTTAGCTGGATTCTGGACTGGGAAATTTCTTCCTATTCCTTTCTTCCACCAAATATTTAGCCTCTCCAGGCTAAAAGGAAATAAATTTCATATTTTAACACTATTTTATAGATTGACTGGCTGAGATACTGCATAAGCTTTTGCTGAGCATGGTTTTAAGCACAGTAAGAAACATCCCCAAAGTTGAGTCAAACGACTCAGAAGCTTTTTGCTGATGTAGCAGAAAAAATTGCACTATTTTCTGTAGTCCTACCAAACTAGATAGACATATCAACTAATATTTATATCTCTAGACACTACATAACATAATCACACATACACTTAGAAAAGAAAATAAAAAAGAACAAAGTTAAACAGCTCATGCACATTACATCAAGGTTTCTACATCTATAATACCCAGTATGGGAAGAAAAGCACCTCCTGTTGTTCAATATTACTAAAAAATAGGATTCTGCTAAAGAATAAATAAAAAATAAAAGTCAAAAGTCTCATTAAATGTATTTTAAAATAACTCTACCCATACAATAGCATGTCGAAGCTGGATAACATGCTCAACATATTGCAGATCTTTTAATGTTAGATTAAAAAACCTGATATGTACATCAAACGACGCAACATGGTACCTACATCAATTTGTTCATAGTTCCTCATTTCAAATGCAAAGCTGTGCTGTCATTTTAAAACTCGGAAAATTCTTGAAAGAAATCACTGTGGAGTTTGGTATGCACACTTTTGCATGAGTGTTACAAAAGCAGCCATTCTTCCTGGTGAAGTCTTCAGTTCCCTTTATATTTTTTCACAATGATAAACACTCTTATCAAAGGAAGAATGGGATGGATGACTACGCCAGGGAGAGTTGATCAGCAGAAAAACTGGCACAATCTTTTATCTAAAATTAGCCTCAATGTAAGAGATGTAAATCATAAATTGCCCCCTAGGAGTAAGATCATACCCTAATATTTCATATATGTCTTATGCTTAAGGTGAGCCATTTAATCACAGCCATATCAAGATCTTTTTTTCTCTTGGAATCCCTCAGAGAGTAGCAACATAGATATTGGGCTTAGGAAAAAGGAAATCCAAAATATTTTTTAATTTCTACCACCTTCTAGTACAGTTCCTTTGCTGTTTTTTTCAGAGCCAGAAGAAAATCAGAGAGGATGCAATTGTTCTCAGTGAGATAAAACATGCAGAAGATTTACTTTTACATGGAAAAATTAGTTTTTAAATGTGTATCTGACATTTTAATTAGCAAACCAGTATACCTAGAGACACACTACATATCTGAAATACAAGCCCCAATTGCATATTGAAATAAATATTCTCTAAAACTAGGTCTGTGTTCTGCCACTAAGTTATTCCTTTGATGCAGGTTCTAGTACAAACTTACTTAACTTTCTACAACACTGAAATTTAGTTTCTTTCAGAAGAAGACAGTCAATAACAGACTCTTACTTTGCCTGTTTTCATAGCAGCATTTTCTAGAAGACTGTGTGTGGACTATACCCCACAATAAAGTTAAAATTAGCAATTATACCTACCCTTAATACAGTGTTCCATGGTTGCTTTCACCAACTTAATGGTAGGTGATAGACATACATCAAAAGAATGAAATCTACTTTAAGAATTGTGTTATGGTGATTTTTTTAAATGCTCCCTTCATTTCTACGTATGACAGTCCCACTATCTTCTTCTCATTTTATTGACTGTAGGTTATTTGAATGTGAACTGAAGACATAAAATTTGGAAGATCATTTTCCCTTGCAATTGGAAAGGCACTGCAATCCTGTATCTAGGACCAAGAACCTGGGCTTCACTGCCTGCATGGCCAAAGTAGTAACATGAGTACAAACTCATGGAAGAGCCAAATAGCCGCTTCCAATGGAACTGAGGTTATTACCTTTCCCTTTTTGAGGGGCCCTTTTTTATCACATTCAGATCACAACACACGGTGAGCATCTGATTGACTCTCTGGTGTTAGAAAGTGGCTCGGTAGCTTGAGATTGTTTAAGAATGTAACTATTATTTTTGAGTTTAACCAGATTAATTCAATCTTTTCACCACAATGCAGAGTAATTACAGCTAGCAAGATGCATACTGCATCATCCTGATGTCAGAAAATTGTTCCTTAAGAGGTTGGACTGGGAAAGGCTAGATATTTTTAGGGGTTTTAGTCTGCATGACTAAAAGCAATTGTAAGAAGTCCAATGGACTTAATTTATAAAATGTGAAGTTTGCTGGTGGAACCAGACTGTTTTTGGAGGAAAGTCGAGTTCACTTGGACAGCCAAAAGCAAGTCATCAAAATTAAAACATGTCAGCTTCTGGATATGGCTTGAAGACAGAAGAATAGCACACAAAATTAAATGAAATTATCATTTAGGTTACTGGGCTGCTTTTAACAGTGATCAATACTCAGTGCCCAGAGCACAGTGACATACTAACATAGAGATGTGTTCCAGAGCTTGGATATATAGTGCTTGAAAACCTACATCATCCTTTTGGCTTAATTTCATATCTACAAACTGCAAGAGAACAACTAGATGCTGTTAACCCTCTGCACTTGTAGCTGTAGCAAAATGGCAACTCTTCAGCCATAAAACACAAAAAAATGACCTACAAGAGCTTGAGAGATAATAAAAGAGCACAAATATCTTGGGATCTGTACAGATCATATCTCCTTCTCCTTTACCTGGTATTATTCAAAACTGGAGCCAATGGATTTTGGTATTCCCTGAGAAGCTTAAATAATGCATACCTATACCTTGTGCTCACACAGTTAGGCATGAAATACACTCAGAGATGTTCAAGTATAAAGTAGCTGCCTGCTGTTGAGTCTCACTTCAATAGGTATGTCAATGATGCATGTCTCTGTGGGCCTCTGCAATTCTTTTTGCCTACTTGCACTCTGTTAGTGGTGCCCAAACACACTCTATGCTCTCTGGGCATGATTCATATTAAAATTTTGTACAGTTAATAATGCAAGATGACCCAAATCTCTAACATAGAGCTCTTCATAACTACTAAGAAGAATAAAATTAAAATTTCATCCTAACAATGAGATTGATACAGAGGGAGAAATCTAATGCATTTTAGGTTTAAAAACAGTGTTTTTTGATTATGGACTACTAGTCAAGCCAAGTATCTATATCAATATTTGTCAAACCCAACAGTTCGTCATTATTTTTTTGTCTACGAGAGAAATTATGCTAATTATGATTCCATAAAGAATATTCTTCTTAGGTAAAACATTGAAAACTAATAGCTAATAATAAAACTAAAATAGTTGATACATAATGAAATGAACATCACAACAATAAATGTCCCAGAACAAAAAGAGAAAGAACAATTTAGTCACAATTTTTGTGCACCATTCTAGAGCCTTTGTACTAATGATGTGTAATCACCAAGGAAAAAAAACACAAGGAAAATATAAAATGATTTGCCAGGTAAAACAAGCGTTTCCAAAACCTTTTTACAATTTCTGTTGACAGTTTTACAAAGGGGGAAAAAAGTGACTTAAGTAACAAGGATTCTTCCCTGAACTAGGATTCTGTTTGAGTTCCTCCTAAAATCTTTGACATTCACAGATGTTTCACTGCAAACCAATTTCTGTGCAAATCAGGTGTTGCATCAATGTCTCTGATACATTAGATCCCACCTTAACTACAAGAATGGGTCCAATTCTGTTATCACTAAAATTATTTAGAGATTTCACTTAAAAAAGGTTCGACATATAATAAAAGCATTATGAAATAATTTTGTGCATTTACACTGGAACTTATTTTAAAGATGATGTCATTACTATATTTAAACCTTTCTAAAAGCACTTCCTGTAACTTCTGTCTTATTATACTTACAGTAAGAATAGAAATATCCAATATATCAAACGAAATTTGATAACTGTTTTATACTGATAGTCCAAACCCTATAATCAATTGGCAAGTTTTACTATTTCAATGTTTACAATGTTACCAAAATCCCAGAGTGTTGTAGTCATGGCAGAGATAGAAACGAGCGGATTCAGAAGGTTGATGCAGGAAGACATTTTAATGAGAGAACCCACAGTTTTTATACCTTTTAGAAACCAGCACTTTACATCCTCCTTGGTCCATATACCTGTTTTTAACAATTCCATTGGCTCAGGTTAAGCATGAAGTAACCTCTCCTTGTTTTGGGAAACTTTCACTATTATTTTGATACCGGCTAGAAGTGTTGTTCACAAAAGCATGAGAAAAGCTCTGCAAAATATTTTTTTGCAGAGCACCTGTTGATAAGGGAAAGTTGCTGTTGTTGTGCGAGAGGTCCAAGCTACCTTGAAAGGTCCTAAGATGCTTGTGAGAACTACAGATGTATTTTGAGAAAGTTTCAGCATTGTTTTGAGAAAGGCCAAATACTAGGATATTGTTTACTTTTTGCTTTGGTGTTTCTCAGACTGAAATTTTCCAGGCTAACTTCAAGCTTCTGCTAGAGAGACAGAGTTACTTAGGCTAACCTTCAGAACTCTCAAAAACAGGCCTCAGAACCCCAGCTTTCAAAATCTCTCACCACACCAGAGGATTAGGAAATCAGTCTTCACAACTGCTGATACAGTATTACCTCTGGATGTATTTTAGAACCGTATTAGTTACAAATATTAGGGTTGATGGAATATCATTCATATTTGTTAACTACAAATATTCTAAAGAATCATAGCAAAGCCATAATGATTTATTTCTAAAGGTATGGCTGGAGTATTACAATACAAGCTCTACTGCCTCGGTCCAATTACAATGATTGAATACTCACTCAAAGAACTCAAAGTAAGTATTGTCCATCCAGGGGGATAAAAAAAACCAAACCAAACCAAAACCCCAAACAACCAAACAAAAAATAACCAACCAAACAAAACCCTCAACCCAAACCATTTTCCTAGACTATACTATTTTGCAAGATGCTGAATTTGCATGACTTTTCTTAATGTGGAAAAGAGACTGGTCTCATAATCTTGACTCTGAGACTTTTTGGGTCATATTACATGCCAGGTCCTAAAATGGTTGCAATAATAATGATCTCATAAATTGGCGGTTAGACTGCTTCACTTTATTCTTAGGCAGTGTGAGACAATCACCTAAACACTATAAACACTCAAACATTATGAAACTGGGTGTTTTGGAAGAAAAAATATTTTTAAATGCTTTTTAAATAAATTCTGAGTCTTGTTTCATGTGTCGTGAAAGGCAAATTAGCTTTAGAATAAAAGCCTTCCTATGAAAATTGTCTATACTTGTTAATTTAGCGGTATTTCTTACAAGTCTTACTGATAATTATGAAATCAATACCTTTTTTATATAACATCCTGAAAAAATCCATACTTTAAAGAATTATATGAAAGCTACAGCTACTTAGATGATGCTCACAGAAATCACTATCTTTTGTTGTAATTTACCAAGTGAAGATTAAAATATCTAAATTGGTCATGAACTGAAAGTGAATTCACATAGATGAAATATTGTGAATTTAGTATGTTATCTATATTTTACTAAATTTCAGTTACAGGATGTAAAATACAGAAAATAAAACTCTCTTTTGAAAAAAAACAAAACAAACCCTATTATGTTCTTTAAGATATTTAATGTAAATTCTATAATTTTAAGAAGACATTAAAATCCTTTTAAAATTAACTTGTTGATGTGGTGCAATGTGCTTATTGAAAGACATTCTGTTCCCTAAAATTTTGCTAAAGGCTTCCTTGATTCCCTAGCTTTTCTTAAGAATACAGCAACAACAAAAAATCCCACAACATTATGGAACTATAAGAAACGTCCTGAAGGTTGGTTGGATTTTTTTTTTTTAATTGCTCTAATTCACACTGTGTAAATCCCTTTCTGAGCTGGTGAAGCTTTTCTTTAAGTAGGCAGCGTGCATAGGAGATGGCAATTGGTTCCACTAGTAGGAACCACTAGTAGAACTAGGACTTCCAGTAATTCTAAATAGAACAGTACTCCAGAAACCCTCTTCTTTGCATAGTGAAAAGCCTTTTCCACTCATGTTCACCTTAGCTACATATTACCAAACTGGTTTAAAGAAGAATAAAAGACGCTTCTTCATTCATAAAGTTTGTTTTTACACAAACACATTTCAGCCTATAGATCTAGTCTGGAGGGAAACGCAAAAAGGTATACCGAATTTACACAACTTCACTGTAGCTATACAGCAAGTGCACCAAGCTATCAGTCACAGTCAAATTGGTGAGACACATTCACTCCACAGAAATTCGGGGCATCAGTACTAGAACTCTGAATCTTTCAACAAAACCTATATGGAGTATATATATACTAACGCACTAGAAATTAGTTGAATCGTGTATCACGACTATTCTAGACAAGGTCTCAAAGATTTCTTTAAAAATTGGAATCAATATTTCACTATTTAAATTGGAAACTTCTTTAAAATGAATTTAAGATTATGTGTTCTTTTTTTCTCACCTATGTTACATCACTGGTCATTCACAGTCACACAGTGACCAAAATATTGAGCTTCTCTTTTCCTTTTTCATTTAGGTGATGGACGTAAGCCTAAGGAAAAAAAAAATTCCTAAGTTCTTAAACACATGACCATGTTCTTTGCTGTATTTTCTAAGATTTATTACAATTTGCTTTTTAAATTACATTTTTTAAAGATATCTATCTTATACAACAGTCCAGCCCTATCCACCTATTTTCTTTTCCATGGATGAAATACACGCCCCCTGTTGTTACAGAAGGCTTGCAGTTTGGCATTTTTTCTTCATCACCAAGAGTATGGGTTCAAACCTTTCTAATCAAAAGGGTTTTCTTTTGTATATGCCAACATCAATCACCACTTGCCTCTGAATCCACATTATTAATTCCCCTTCAGATACTGTGCCCTCATAGTGAGGCTTTTCATGTTATCCTACCCTGTTTTCAAAACAGAACCATTTATTGTTTTGCCTATGACTTCACATCACATCTTCTATCAGGAAATATTTTACTTTAATTTGGAAATTTGATTATTCTTAAGTATCAACCCCATAGCTACCTGTGCACTACAGAACAGTTGTATCAATTTAAAAATCACTTCTTTAAGTACACAGTAGATATTTTTTTCTGACATGTTGGGTTACTGTATTCATTCTCCTTAATACTATGGAGGTTGTGTTTTCTATTAGATTGGAAGTATATTTGTTGAATAAATGGATTTACCGTGAACACTTAGGGGAAAATCTCGTTCTTCATTTATACTTCAGGTTCTTAGTAAGATCCTTGAAGCATATTGATGTTGCTGACACACTGTAAAGTTCCTTTGTACATATTATTATTATACAATTGCTTTTCAAAGCTTCACATAATCAAGTAGTAAAGCATTGAAGTACTGTTTAGTAATTTTTTTACCATTAATTATATTTCATAACACCTTCATCTATCTGTCTCAAGAAAAATCATATTAGAAGCATAAGAAGGCATAAAAAGACCTAGAATATCAAAGTGACAATTGTTGGACAACCCCTTTCCACAACAGGATGGGCTGACATGTTTTTCCATTCCACTGTGTGACCGCTTTTTCAGCAGCAGACATGCTCATGTGATTTTCTTCTATAACATTACTGCCTACTCTATGATTACCTGGATTATTTTAAGTTTTTTAATAGAATTTTGCATGTATACAGCACAAATGAAAGCAAACTAAAATTAACTCCTATGTTGATCGTGACATACATCCAGATTCCTGATTAGTCTTCTCTTCACACCCTCCGTAAAGTCAGTCTGCATGGTAAACCAACTGGACAACTATGACATAAACTACAAAATAATGCCTAACAACTAGAAAATTTCAAGTAAAGAATTCAATTAACAAAACAAAAGCAGTACTGAAAAGTATGGAAAGCAATCTGCTCAAGGCCATGAATGGCCGTGGAAAGAGGCTGAATTTTCATGTGCAAAGTTGCATATGCTGTTATTGATTGAAGAACACTGTTTAGGCACAGAACTTTGGTTTTGTCAGAAAATTTCCTTGACTTTTATAATTGCCTGATGAAATGAAAAACCTTCTGACTGGGAAAAAAAGAGACTTTTCTTGATAATAATTTAACTAGAAACAATTTTTTTAAAAATCTACACTCATTTGGAACATTCACAAAATATTTTGTTCAGTTGCTTTTCCTGATTTGGTAATTTCTAAATCAATGTACACTGATGTGTCTTCGAATCCAAGGGAATAAGGAGACCCTTGCAATCCTAAACTGGCATAATTAGGGCCCTGTCTGGCAGCAGACCCTTTAATAGGGCTGCACACTGAGTGGTGAACCATTCACACACTCCCTCCAGCTCTTCACAAGCTGTTCTGGGCGATGAGCCAGCTGGTAAGAGAATCAAGCTGATATAACCTGTTGTAAGAGCCTGGAGAAGTGGCTAAAGCAAACCTAACTTCCCAGTACCACAGCAGAACTACTCACACAGCCTGAAGAGGAGCAATTGCAATGGTGCCTGCTGGCTGCACTGGAGACCTAGCAGGGAGACAGAACCTTCCAGTTGCTCAAGCACTTGGAGATTCCTATAGATCAGAATATAAAGAGCAGACCACTTATCCCATGCACAGCTCTATATCCTAGACAAGCTGTGCATTCTACTGTGAGGGAAAGGTGAGTCTTCTGGTCTGCTGTGTAAAAGCTGCTGTGAAAAGACCTAGGCTCTCTCTCTGACAGTTTGCCTTTCATAATCTGTGTGAAGAACTGGAATGTGTATTCTCCCTTTCCTCCCAGTCTTCTAAAACTACTAGAATCAACAAGAGAGAAAGGAGGCAAGGAAAGACGTGATAGTGATGTAGGTGACAATTCCTGGACGGATACAGTAAAAGAGTGACGAGTCAGACTCTGCATGGATGTATGTTTAAGATTAAAATGCCTCCTGAAATCCCTCATCACATAATAATACTAATTATTATTCTACATATTTACTACCTGCAAACAGAACTTGCATAATACTTATTTCCTCTGCATCCAAAATATTTTATAATACTACAATGATATTTCCAGGATAAAGAAATTATCTCTGCATCGGATAGTTGTTTGGGGTCTTTATTTCCTTCTTTACTTAGACACAGATGAATCCATTATGTGGCTACTTCAGTTAGAAGGCTACTAGTAAACATTTTCCCTCATGTTATGAAGATCATACATAAGGTTATCTGTAATATTTTATATACATGAAAATGACAATGAGATAACTGCTCAAGGTGACTGACACTTTTAATTAAAAAGGAGACCATATTAACTACTACCACATTCTTAATATATGTATTTTTTTAATACTGGAAGTTTTCAAGAGTAAAATGTGACTTATAGTAAATCTATTACTAAAGGAGTTTACAGCAACTGGCCCACGATGCAAAGCACAGGTTTTCATGAATAAAAGAGGTTATCAAAGACAAGACATAAGTCTTTGGAGCAGACTTCTATCTGTATAAGCAAGGACTTCCCATCAAGGACTTCCCTAATACTGACCTTGTAAGCTAAGGAAAAAATGTCAAGATTTTTTCTTTATTACTGTATTTATCTCTCTACCTTAGTGAAAGTCCTGTTTTCTATGCGGTGTAAGCTTGAACAAGGCTATTTCTCCTTTCCCTTACACCTTATCTAAAAATAACTCCTTGCCTTCTACCCATCTCTTGGCATTATCCTTGTCTTTAGAGTGGGTATCACTGATGCAAATTTCTGCACCTTAGAGGATAACTGCATATTCCTCCTAACAGACTTACAAGGGAAAAGGGGACTTATGAATTTCCAGCAGCTATCTTCCAAATTTAATTTACCCCAAGCCTCAATGTTTGTTTATATGTAGGCCACACATTTCCTCCAGAATTATATTCGAAAGGGGGAAATACTTTTTATCACTACTCTCCTCTTACACTATATATTGAGCATTTGCATCTTTCTAAATCAGTGCCTTCTACCGTGTACAAAATTCTCCTACTTCTTATGCTTAGCAGTATGCATTAGATAAATAGAAAAATGTAACATACACTTTTTGGAAAGACAGTTTTAGACTAGTTAGATTTATTTGTATTTTTGTCGAATGTAATGCAAAGAAAACTCTCTAAGTAACATCCATAACATTTTTTCGCTGTTTTTAAAATGGCAATGTTTTTACTGATATTACCCATGCTTGGTTGAAGTCAATGTGCATGAAATCAGAGGATATAATTTAAAAGCTGTGAGATTTGCTTCTTTTTTCCAACATTTCCTCTTTCTTATCTCTCATCAGCTCCTCACGTATGTTTAAAAAAGTAACTAAAAATTACAATATTAATGATATGTTTGCTTATTTATTATGAGCAATGAATTTTAAATTCAGACCCATATGATGATCCAAAGGGAGATGACCAAACCAGAAGAGAGTAAAGCAAGGAGAGTAGGTTAAAAGAGATTGAATATTTTTTCATGTTAAATTTTCATGCTAAACTTTTGCATTTTGAATGTCTTTTAAAAAAGTGGCTTTTCTGATACTATGCACTAATGCAACAAACATTAAGTAATTAAACTTAAGTGTGTACTTACTTTTCCCAAATTTTATCAAATGATTACACTTCAGTGAAGTGCTCATGCTAAATAAACAAAGCTTACCATAACAACTCAATACTCCATACAGCATGATATTTATACAACAGGCCTAGTACACACTGAGCTTAACCCTTTGATTCCAGGAGTCAGGATTTCATGACATGCCATCCTCTTAGAGAATGTGTTGAAACAAATCTCATAATCTGAAGAAAAAAGAAACTAACCAATTCATTGTAGATATAGTAACTTACGAGGTTGAAGATAATTACCCATTTACTCTAACCAATATAAAGTTCATAGTCTGACTCTATGAAAATAAGATACTGCTTTAGAGACATTACAAGGAATAGAAATAAGTAGGCTTTTCATAGCTCTTAGAGCAAACAAATAAAATTACAACTAGGTGTCCAAATCACTATGCTACACAGATAACAACAGTATGTGTATCATGGACAGACGGGCCTAAGCATTGAGATTCCCTACCTGGAAGGGAAATAATTGCAATGCTGTACACAAACACTCACCAATGACAGAAAATTGACAGCATTTGCCTTTGGGTTATGCTCATGCTTTGCAAAGTTCTCACTCATGACTCTAAATGTAACATGAAAATAAAGCTACCAGTTTTAAAACTCAAGCTAGATGACACCAGGTTCTTTAGCGGCCATAAGGACAGTGACTTTCTGCTCTAGGAAAATGATCTACAGGTTCTAAGAGCCAAAGTGACATTTTCCCTGTGATGCCTAATACGGAAATTTGGTGATAAGGAGATAAATCCTTGAAAGCAATCAGTTACTTTCACACTGGATTAACAATATTACAGTCTCCAGAAAAGAAAAATATTCTGAAACAAAAAACAGTGCAACAAAAAAATCTTAAACTTACTACTGCAATGTTTTGGTGGATGCACAGGAAAAAAGTAAATGCTATTATCTTACCATATGCAGGTAAACATTATCCTCAACTCTCACCACAAACCCTCTGTAGCTCTCTTGCCATATTTCTTTAATCAATGTAGGTACTGATTTGATCCATTTAATTGGTGCATCAGTGTAATGAATGGCATATATAAGCATGTTTCAAATACATTTATTCGGATATCTATATATATGAAAGTAAAATCAGTACTACAATTGGTACTCAAGCTTGTCAAAAGGGATGTTTTTCCTCATCTGTTTTACATAAGACATGCTAATGGTTATGCCATCTGCATTGTGAAACCCAGACAAATGTAAATCAAAGTAATAGTAGATTAAGACAAGTGTCTATCTAAAACTGAAGTTTTTGTAGTTATTCTGTTATCTTGCAATCTAAATATAAATCTCCTGCCCCTGAAAATATAAGATAACTATTAGATAAGAGTAACTTCTGCATTAGAAACTAAAGCTAAAAGATTTGCCATTACAACACTCCACTTGTACAATGGACCACATAGTCAGCAGTAAATTTATAAAGATTTTTCATGAGTATACGCAAGACACTTAAATTATTCTAGGAAAACCCCAGAAATTTCCCTAAAACCATCCCCTCTGTAAAGCACAGTAGAACATCATGACTTACCCAACACCTTTTTTTTTTTTTGCAAAGTTGAGGACACAAATTTGGAGGTTTCTTCAATCAGCTTTCAACTTGCTGATTAGCTAGTAGGTGCTGTAAGTCACTAAAATACTTGATGCATTATGGAATAACAGAGAGAACACACAGAAAAGCACCACATGCTACTTTCCACCACAAAAAAAAGCCACTAAAATAAGTATTGGGGGGGTCTTTCCCCTCTTTGTCATGTGGAACAATAAAATGCTTTACATCAAAATACAGTGCACAAGAGATGTAACAGCAAAGCTTATCTAGTATTCAAATTTGCCTGCAGATGTGGGAGATAGTTTTAGAAGTTTTATCACATTTTTACTAAGTCTATAGATCTGTTCTAATGTATCTCCAGATGCCAGATTAGTAAATTGCTCTGAAATAGAGGAAAATAGATAGGCACTAATTTTGAAGTATTGTAAAATACAGGGAAATGTTTGTTTTCTTAAGCACAAACAGAAGTATAAGCATTTTTGTCTATAAGCCTTGTATACATTGAGCAACTCCTACTGTTGGAAGATTTTGGCTAATGCTGTACATTTTTATGACCCATATTGCAGTATTTGGTCAAACAGGAAATATGATGCTCAAAATATGAATTTCCACCACATCATGAATAAACAGCAAAAGACAAAAACAGAAAAGCTCTAAGGACTCATTTTCAAAACCTTATAGATCCTTTTCATTAAAGAAGAAAAGTAAAATGGAGCTTGTGCTCATACCTGAATTTACATGGTATTTGATACATAAACCAAAGTCTGGGAGCCAATTCCATTCTCCCTGTCCTTTAAAAATGAACCAAATGAACTGTTCAAGGCCAACAAGAGGCACTGTGTACATACTGATAACAGAAGAAAAATTTGGAAACATAAGCAATAATCTAGGCTTTAGAGAGCATGTAACAATTCTGAAAGTAAAATTGTTTGCTTTATTTTCCTCTTCCTGCCTCGTAAGTGTGACTCATGAGATGCTGATTTCTCCTGGGAAACCAAAGACGCAGCACATCTGTACAATACAGCAACCCATGGCATTTAAAAGGCATCAGGCCAGGGTTAGTGCTTTGAGAGCATGAAAGCACAAGACTCCTTCTCCTCATCTCATCATCCTCTGGGTTCTGTGTATGACTGCCTTTTGTTTCCAAACACAGTTTTCTATTATTTCATCAATGCCTACCACAAACAGTACAAACCCTGACTTCCTTAGCTTTGAAAAGAAGGTTTACAAATGGGTGGAGAATGTGAGGAGAGAAGTCTGTAGCTCCTAAGCTGCTCTGATGTATAAGGTGGAGGATTAAAGTAAGATCACTGGGAAATATATACTGGGAAAATATCACTATTTTTGCCTGTTTCATGTACTTTCCTTAGTGTTTGGTGTAGTCCAGTTTAGAGAGAGGACATAGGATTAGACGGATCTTGTACACTCTTGGTAGAGCCAATGTTATCCTTTAGAAGGAGGAGCTGGAAGAATCAATCATTTCCATTATTCAACCCTTCAAGAACACCAATTCCACTTCTAAAAACAAAATTACATAGTTCATGCACTCCTGCCTTTATGACTACTCTTCTTGCGTGCCTTTAGTGTAGAAGATATTTGATACGAAGTGGAGCCAGGGTTGAAAAGTGGAAAGTTGAGGAAGTCCCAGGAGTTAGCCTCTGGACTGGACTACAACTACAGCACAGCAGGAAGCCAACATGATAAGTTTTCCTTTTTTCCCTTTTCTTAAGTCATATTTTTAAATTCGTGTTTGGTTCTGAGCAAATAAATACAACTTTAAAAGTATATGTGAAGAAAGCTAATCAGGAACGTGGAACTGTTTGCTGTGTCCAATATTGCTCCACCAAGTTTTAGGAAGAAAAGGAGACAATGTGAATAACTTCGAAAAACTGCACACATGAACAAATTTCACAACATTTCCCTGGTGGAGAAAAAGATACATTCTAGTGCCTGGGGTCCTCCATTATGCATGACAAAAACTAAAAATGAGGTAAAAACATCCTACTCCATGATAAAGCAGGGGAAGTCCCAAGAGAATAAAGGCTCACCCAGAAAAAAAGATGTGAGGAAGAGAACGATAGGATGCCCTTTTAATTTCCTGAACAAAATAAAATTGTCTGTAACAAAATGTAACTCAGCAGTTAAACACTGATATTTGGTCTATATGCAAGAAAGAACAAGTTCTAAATTAGTACCTGAAAAAAAGCCCCAGACAGATAAAATTTTCAAGAATAAAACTCTCTTTATGTTTTTATTAATAATGCAACAAAAATAACCATTCAGTAATAGAACTTCTATTTTATTGGGAACACAATCTGAAGCCAAACAACATCTTACTGTGAAACTTATTGACACTTTCTTTTTTCTAAAATGGCAGAAGTAGGTCTTTCATAATTTCATGTAGTTCTATTGATAAGTTTCTGAGCACTTCTGTTTTGTCATCTATTAACAAGGACTTATTTAGCTTTTTTTTATTCCCCCAGATACTGTTTTACTCTTAGTCCTAACACACTTTTACAACTGAATCCACGTATGTAAAAAAATCATATACCAATTTCCTAACATGTCTATAAAGAATTACTGTATACCACAGATACTGAACTCAGACTTACGTCTTAGCCCATCTATACCCACAAAAGGCCTTTGTAACCTGTAGTGATTTTTTTCTGTTCAGTCAGCAGCAAGAAGCCTGCAACTCCAGTAGGTGAATATGCACATACATGGTATTAGAGTACAGGAATTGACATACACCTCTTGTGTATGAGCAAGCATGGCACTCTTCCCTGAGATAAAGGCCCCAAAAGCAAGGATACCTTACTAACCTGCAGCGGTCTTTGTTTCTCACTGCCTTTAGGAGATTTCAGTCCACTTGTCTGTTGCTGTAAAAGCAGCTGTCTTGCTGCCTGGAGTGCCTAAAAGTAAAAAAAGAGTAAATAAATTCGACCAGTTCCTAGAAAGAAATGAGTTACTCATTGCTAATGTTAGGTAAAAGTCCAATTGAACAAACATAATCCCCTCCTATTTGATTTGTATTTGCTAGATTTCAGACTTCAGGGGTTTTTTTTACTTAAAATGTGAAAAAAAAATATTTTGAAAGTACATATATAGGACTTCACTAGAATTTATGGATGTACATGAAATCCTGCAGGAAATAAAGTTAATTTGTTTGAAGTGCTTGAAGAGGAAAAATCATAAACTGCATCAATAGCCTCATTTCCACAAGGAACTTGTCTTTGAGTGTTCAACTAAAATGCCCACTCCCTTGCAAATTATCATTCAATTTGCATTTTCATATTACAATTTGAAGTAAAAGCAAGTAGACTTCAAGTGTTACCAGAAGCTGTAATTAAATTTGACAAATCAACATCAGATTATCTTGAAAGTGAATTAATAAGGATATTCATTGAAGATTAAAAACACTTTTTGTACTTACAATTCAAGGAGAAACCTCTCCTTTGACAAAAAAAAAGAGTGCAGTTTTAATGCCAAATAAAAATGAGTGGTTTTAATTTGCATTCTTAGAAAAATCAGAGAACAAAGAAATTACTACTCAACCAACCAGATCAGGCTCAGGGATGACAGTATCCCAATCAAAATAGAAGATGTTTTCATTTGTTTTACATTTTCATTCCAACTCAGCAAAACACATTTAAACACATGAAATGTAAACAAACACTTCACTTACCCAAAGAATGCTGATCTATATTATTTTTCTTCTACAAAATTACTTTTAAAATGTCAATTGTTATAAAGTAGTATTTATTTAGAAATGAAAAAAAAAATCAAAACATTTCCACTGAAACTACCTGAAGAACTCATTTTTTCCCCCCCTTAAAAAGCCAGCTCAGTAAATAGCAGTTACAGCTTTACAATAACATCACACCATTATCTATGTTATTAAAACCTACTGTAGACGGAATATACTACCACAAATGCCATTTGATCAATGTTCCCTAAAAGAATAAAGATTCTCAACTGATAAAGAAAGGTACAATTTTGATTAGACCCAAATGAGCTGGTTTTTAAGATAGTTTCTAGTATCCATGACAACAGTTGCTTTGACAAGATGTGCATATGGCATTACACTGCCAGCTGGTGTGAACAATGTTTGAACTGCTGCATTGAGATGCTGAGCAAACAGAAAAAGTTGCCACGTCTTAACCCTCAGGGAAGGCAGTCATCCCCTGATCAATTATGAAAAGACAGAGAGAGGGCTGCTACAGTCTGGCTCCAAGCAAGTTTTCTGAGAAGGCAGGCAGACATAGAAAACCAAAGTAAACAAAGTGAATGCACTAGCACCATCTCCTAACAACATTGATTCATCTCCCTATAGAAGGCTCTGGTACAAAGTTTGCAGAGCAGACTTTTAACATTTGGAGACATTCCCACAACAATCTCTGTATTGTTTCATCAAATTCTCAAGTAATTACAGGTCAGCTGTACAAAGACTATACATTCCTCTGAACCTAAGAAACGAGACTCACAGAACTATCTTCTCTCCACTAAAAATAAACAAAAAGTTAACATATTTCGAAGTGCACTTGAAATACTTTGTTACCCAAATATTTTGTTGCCTTCTTTCTTTTGTGAATAGCATGATCTCTTCTGCACTCACAGTTCTTGAGCAGATTCTAAAGGTCAATCCTCCTTTGCCTGAGATCAGACATAAATATATTGTTGATTTCAGGGGCACCAGGAATTGGTCCCAGCATCTTGCAGTGGTTTAAGCACAAAACATGGATTAAAGGCAGGAACAAATTTATAACCTTTCTGATTCTTTAATGCTCTCTGAAAAGAATACTTGAATGGAAGTGAGAGGACAACTGTATTCCTGAATTCATGCAAGACTGTAGAAGAAAACCAACTTCACTGCTTAGGGTGACAGAGTAAGAAGAAAAGAAATCTGGAGTTACATAAAATGGAAAAAAATCCCCATGAAGATAATATTTTTTTACTTGTGGCCGTCACAAAAAATTCATTACATGGCCTTTACCTGGAAAAAAAATTGTAATGACACAATGTCGGCATATACTTGCAAATAAGTGGAATACTCGGCAAGTTGTTTCAGTGTCCTAATCTTCCTTAGTAGCAAAGTTCCGTCATGTCAATAAAACAAGCAAGCAAGCATATGGTAAAGCTGTACATTTTCAGTACTTGAAAATGTGAGATTTACAGTCTGCTGCAGCTTAGACTTAAGCTGGATACTACGATTTCAAATGGCGGGTAGCATACTCCTGTGGAATCAGCCTAAGAAAGCATGACTTCTACAGCTAACTACAAAAAGAGTCACACTTCATGAAAAAGCAAGGCAGCACAACAGGATACGCTTGCATAAAAGGCTTTGCTACTTAAACTATTTTGATTCATATGTGCTGGTTGCGATATCTCTAAAGGAGTAAAGGCTTATCTTTTAATACAGAATGTCTTATAAATGATGACTACCTGAATACTTCAGTGATCTTATTGTGGCAGTTTAGATTATTGTAAACACAGGAGATAGAAAAAGAACAGAAAACAATTTCAAGAGATCAGAGATGATTTAAAACTCATAAGGAGAAATCACTGTCAGCCTTTGTTCTTAGAGAAGTCGTCATATGGTACGTTCTCCGATTGTGCTTCTTAGCTTTACATTTTCTACTCAGTAAACAACCTCCTAGAAACACACTGTCAATTTCAAAGCATTATTAGTGACATTACTCATAAGTGAAGATTATGACACTATAAAATATTAGTTCTACCAATTCATTTGCTGCTATTAAATCTTTGCAAACAAACAGACAACTTGAAAGTATCTTTCAAAATTCATAAACATCTAAACTTCAAGTAAACACCCATCCTATGTGTCACTTATAAATTTCTATGAACTAATTTGATAATAACTCGTGGTCAAAAAACAATGTAATGAAGACAAACCAACAGATGCTGACAAATCTGGCAGATGAAAATTATGTTGAGCCCTACCTAAAGTCGAGAATAGTAAGAACAGATTCTAAGGTAGTCAAAATCATATCTAGTTTCCAATAACATTTGCTTCAAATTTAAAAGGCACTTTTCCTTAATTAAGTTATATAAATTAGTAAAGCTACACCAAAAAAGTCAATGTAGACAAAAGCAATGAAAAGAACTGAGGATTAGAAATTATTTTACTAACACAAATGAAAATCATTATAATGCTCTAAGTAATGGCTATATAAGCAGGAAA
This sequence comes from Serilophus lunatus, assembly GCA_013399895.1. NCBI lineage: Eukaryota > Metazoa > Chordata > Aves > Passeriformes > Eurylaimidae > Serilophus > Serilophus lunatus. Next base: position 33,250 of record VXBA01001424.1, read on the forward strand.
TTTGGGCATATGGTTTCCAGAACTTACTGTGTCATCTAGTAAAATATTTATTGGGAACACTACTTCTTAATATTTACTGTGCAGCTTTGGCATAGCTAAAACATAAGCAGAACAAAAATAAAATTAATTGCATATAACTTGCCCTATAAAAGTTGATAAATTGTGGTAGATTTTGCAGTTTGTTGGCAATAATTCTATGACATATAGCTTGCTTTAATTTTGTATTCCAAACTCTTGTATTTAATGTAACTATGACTTAAATTTTTTTTTAAAGTTTTATCATTTTAAGAAAGTGAACATTGTCACTAGAAGATGGCAAACATCACTTTGGTTTTTAAAAAGCAAATATATGTGTATTTTTAGGAAACAGATGTCACTCATATCTTTCCTTTAAAACCAGGAATGTTTAACCTATCAGCCTGTTGCATTTGAGACGTTAAAATGAAAAATGACATCTACGCCCATTAATATCGTCAACGTATAAACAGCACAGCGTGACACATTCTTGAGAGCTGAAGGCTACAAAATCTCTCTGAAACATAAATAACAAAGCACTCAGAAGGATATTTGATGTTGATATTCATCTCTGAGAAAAACACTGCTGCCTGGGCTTCTTATGAAAATAGATGCAGTCCAAATGGATCTCCTGTAATTGGTTTCAGATAGCGAGGTCAAAAGAAATATGATACAAGAAACTATTATGTGGAACAGGCGAAACAAGAATGTTTATACAGGCACTCCCTATTTATACTGACAAGAGGTGTATACTTTGCAGATAACCAGAACCAAAAAACTTGCCAGAAGACAACCAGATTCTTTTCTTTTTTTAACTGCAAATCCCTACTTTATTTTTAAAAATGACTGCATACTCTAACATTCCTGCTGAACGTAAAATAAGTTTCTGAACATAAAATAAGTTTCCAAATGGCTGAATATGTCAAAGGAGACTCATCTCACTGGTAGCACTATGCAACCGAAATGCGTCAAGATGCTAAGCTGGATTTAAGGCCAAGGACTGTTCTGCACTGGTTGAATGACAAGTTAACCAAATGATTGCATAGCTACATTTGTTATAAAAACCACTTCAGGAGAACCTCTGCCCCTTTATAACCTTCTGGGGGCCCATTCTCTGGCTGGCTCCCAACAAGAAGCCCAGAATTACCCATAGTTGTGTGAAATCCTCAAAAGATGGTAACAGAAAGACAAGGCTGTTCAATGCTTCCTAACAGCACTTAAATGACATTGCTAAACCTTTGTCTCTCACAGATTGTATTTGACCCCAAAGTTCTCAAGTTAATATCATAGTCAGTCAGCATGGCAGCTTATAATCTTTCCAACTGGAGTAGCAAAGCATTTACCACTATTCAAAGAACCTCTAATTTAAGATGATCCAACTCTTTTCCAAAAGCAGTCTCTCCAGACAACTCAACAGGGAAGGCAAACTCCCATTTTCCTCTGTGCATAACACTTTTTTTGTTTAAGCCTAACAAAGAAAATTGCAGACAAATATGCCACATTAGAAAGCCCATGAAGTCAAGGAAATGCTGTATGCAACTGAAATCCAAGCCACATACCCTGCCTGATTTCCCCTAGGAGCGGTAGACTGAAAAATTAATACAGTGTTTTCCAACAGAAGTAGAAACAAAGGACCAGATAGCTAAGGTGGTTGGCACCTCTCTCAAGGAATATATTTTCTAAGAAAACTAGATGGCCAGGAAGAAGGATTACGATTAATTAACCCAATATCAGAGTATGTCAATACCCAAACAAAAAAGATTTGTCTGTCTTCTGCATCTACATTAGCAGCTGCAGAAAGCCATGATGTGCTATGTGCGCAATCTCAGCAGCTCAGCTGCAGGGTACCCCTCAGCCTTGCCTACTAGTAGAACATAAATCTGGAAGTGACTAGAATGTGTGAAACTATATTATGCTCAAGAAGAGGGGGCAGCATTCTTGGATACTGCATTATCATCCCCAGTACTCCTACCATCAGGCTGCTAGATAGGATGACAAAAAGTGGTAGTGGCCACTCAGTGCGGCGCCAAGTCCAACTCTTCAGGGCAGGATTAGGGGAACATTAAGTATCTTTGAAAACATTTACTATATTGACACTTTAGGAATTTGTGCAAATGATTGCCTGGCTCCTGGGTCCCCAGGCCGCTCAGCTTCTCCAAGGTTGGGAAAATTCTGCATTTGTGCAGGACAGCAACTGTTTGTGCCTGGGGTATTTCAAGACAAAAAGGCGGAATATTCTTTAGGTAGACAGGGGGAAAAGCTGTATAAGATCACAGCTTAGCTTATGCACTTACATCCCTCAAGTGCTTCATCTGAGAGCCATGTTTCTGGATCTGGCTCTCATTTTCTTGGACTAAAAGCACTCTGTTGGTTTTTGGTTGGTTGCCTGCTTTGGGGCAGGGATGATGATGTGTATGTGTTTTGCTTTCTTAGGCTGATACTGCCAGTTTCAACATACTGAGGCTCTGATTTTGATCCAGATCTGTGGTCTTCCCTGCAACACAAACAACACTAGAAGTGATCCTCAATCTACCTGAGGTTCTACTCTGCCCTGATGTTATCCAGGATTAATTTGCAACTGAAGAGAAAAAGTAACAGTAATAAACTGATGAATGCAACATGAAGTCTCATAATGGTGTTTAATAAAAGGAAATTAATCACATAATTGTCATAAACCTATTTTCAAACAGCAATCTATCAGAGAGAAATTATGCATCTGTAGTTATTGACCTTTCATTTTACCATGACTGATTCGTAATTAGACTAGTTTTGTGAAAAATAATAGTTAATTACCAGATTTTTTTCACTCTAATTGTTTTGGCAATTTTTTTTTCTTCAGTGTCCTACTTTTCCCCATGTGAAGGATGCTAAATAAATACAGGGCACTAATAACTTAGCAGTTCCCATGTATCGTTCTATAAAGCAAATTTATATTCTCTCTACATAACCCAATTTAATAGATTCTAAACACTGTTTCAAAAACAACTCTTTCATTTTCCCTGCCCACCATTTCACTGACCAAGAAGTAGAAAGAAAACACCCATAACAGCGATTTGCTTCAATTCCTGGCAGAATTAGCAGAACTCTTCCCTGTAGACATCAACCTGCATTGGTCATTAGGGCTACATGTCAGACCATGCATAACATGGTCCATGACAGCAAACCCAAATGCTTTTTCCAAAGCTCAGACAAGCTGGCAAATGCAAACATCAAAGTTTCGGAGAGATGTGGGCCCATAACACCAAAATTAGGCTCCAACCTGACAATCTCCTCTATTTCATTCCACGTGCCTGAACTTAACTTTCCAATCTACTTACTTCATTCCTACTACTTATATTATGTAGTGGCTAATTGAATTTATTAAATGAAACAAAACCAGTGTGCACATAAAATACGAGCAGGAGAAGTTCTCAAACATCCTGACACTGCTATACTCTTCTATGTGCTGTGACTTCTAAAAAGCTGGGGCATGTAATAAATAGCTAAACAGAACAGCTAATCTCTTTTAGTTTCACAGGAACAGAATGTAGAAAAAGCGGCATGTACCAGTTTTCCACATGTAAACTGATATGTTCTATTTCTAAGAAAATTTGCTAACAGGTATGTTTCCTCTATTTGAGTGGGGAAAGAACAACTATCAATACAGCTATCTCATGTGTGATCAAGAAATAAAAAAACCCTTAAAATGATTATGTGTTTATATAATATTATGCACATATGGTAGAAAATGTGCATATTTTTTTATTTGAAAGGAGTAAGTTAAAAAAATACCTTCTTTCAAGTATGTCCATTGTAGACATTCCCTTATTGGCCATGAAGCCTACTTTCAATTAAAGCAGTGTGAAACTAAGTAGTGTTGGCTTAGGTAGATTAACAGATGACTTGGTAATTTATAAATAGGAAAGGAATTGATCTAAAAGAAAGCAAGAGCAGTTCCCATTTCTACTAAGATCAAAAGGGAGGGCGAATTTGGGAGGGGAAAGAAACACATTGGGAAGAGAAGCATTGTACTTGTTGGAAGACTGTTAGAAGGCAACCTTTTTAACTGATAGAAATCTGAATGGAAATTTTAAAATTAAAGATAATGAATTCACCATGGAGATTATTAATTGAATAATTAATAAAAATCATCATCAAGATATAAACTAAGCCAAAAAGTGAGGAAGATACAAACCAGAAGGAAGTATGCACTCAAACATTTTGTTCTGGTCAACAAGTTTCCCAGAATAGAATCTCAACTTTGAGAGGATAGATGTGAGGACTGATTAGTTTTTTTTAAGTAATACAGAGAGGTAAAATAACGTCAGAAGAACAAATGTCAAAACCATATTTATGCTAAACAACTTATTTTCAATTAAATACCATTCTGCACTCACTGGTAAAGGAGTGCTGACACAAAGTATCAGAAGCACAGAATACTCATTCAGAAACCCTCTCTGCATCTAGAATCCAAAGCTATCCATCAAGAGTATGGATCTATACGGTACCAAAATAATTACAAACAAAATTACAGTAGTTATACTAATCAAACTCTCTCAGCCAATCCATATGTGAGAAATTACCTATCTATTGATGAGTCACTGATTGAAAGGTCTCCAAATATTTGAATGACAACAAACTAATTTACAAACTCATATCCAGAGAAACAAGTGAGACTGCAACTCTGAAAGGAGTATTATCAAAATGGTCATATCAGGCTTTTGCTGTATGGGAGGAAGGTTCGAAAGCCATCGGTGAAATATCCAACTGACAATTATTGGAGTAGAAAAAGGTCATGGCTGGATTTCACATTTTAGATGATGAATTTAAAGTTTCTTTTTAAATACTCGTAGTAAATCTAATTATTGACTTTTAGTTCTTACAAGAACATAACTTAAAGAAATCTCAAGTTTAATATGTATACCTGTGATGAAAACTATATATTAAAGACATAAATCTATACTGTCATATTAGCATGATAAATGCGACTGGAATATAAACACATCACTCAACCATAAAAACAACAAAAACACAGAACAAATTAATTGTATTCCATGGGTAGGACAAGCCTTAAACTCATTCCAGGGAGATTTAATTAAATTTAAACAAGTCCTTTCCAATGGTAGGGATAGTGGAGGAGTACAACAAATTGTGTACAGACCACAAAATTGTTGTCACTGAACCTATTTAAGAAGCACCTTATGGAACAGTTAAGAGCAGTGATTCTGCTATGGGAAATAGAAGATCTTTAGAAGCTTCTTCTAGTCCTATTTTATTTGATTGTGTGGTTCCTGTGAAAGCATGCCAAGTTCGGATTACTGTGATGTCTAACACCTTGCTACATTTCAAATAACACCATGTTCTTATAAACTGAATATCATGAAGCTTCAGCATGGTTTGTTTCCATGGTGAGCTAACAGCAGAGGATCAGCAATTGCTGCACATACAGAGTTGCTCTTTGGAATTTTCCAACCTTACATGACCACTTCTGTGTTTATGAGGCTATCCTTGAAATTGTGTACTGAACAGAGAAATAGTGTATACAGAATAGGATATGGCTTAGAAAAGAAAAAAAATAAATTGCTCTTTGTCCTAAGAGCCATCTGGGCAGGATTCTTGTCTTCTCACCACCAAATATGGGCAGTAGCAGAAAAAAAGATTTTCTTATTACAATACTTACTAGAAGCAATAGAGACCTAGATGAAACGGAGACCTAAGAAGAGGAGAGATAAACAAGGCAAGAAAGAGGGTCTAAACCATAGTTTGATCAACTTAAGTAAGATATCTCTATAAATAAAAAAAGTAAAATCAAATTGATCATTATAATTTACTGTGAGTTTAAATCAAATGCTACAATAACAAAAATTACAAAGTATCTTTTACAACTCGATTTCAGTCATGTTTTTAATGAAAAAATTTGATCAGAAGTCACGACAATGCCAGCCACGCTAAAAATCAGTCTTCACTGCTAAAGTTAAATCAGCTGAACTGAAATATGAGTACATTTTTATTTTTAATTATGGATATATTTGTGATACTTTCTAAAACTTTAGTCAGCACAAAGAACTCCAGGGACACACTCAATGCAAGAAAGATTAGGTGAAGAAACAATAAACGTGCATGTAAATGGACAATGCAACAATAACCATTTTATTTGCAATCTTTCAAGGTTGTCGATAAATCATTACTTTGGAGACAAAATTGGAGTTTGGTCTGAAGTTAAAAAAAACAACAGAACAAACCAGTAAAAACACTGATATGAGATCAAAAAGGAAATTATGCCCATAAACAGTCCATTTGTAGACACAAAACTTATCAATGGTGGCATTCAGCAACTGATAATAAAAAAAAAGTCTGATATAAACTCCTGAAATAATTCTGAAGCACTAAAATCTGCTAATAACTGTAGACTGTGAGTCTCCAGAGGAACCTCTGTACCATGATAACAAATTAGTTTGCATGTATATATGTGCAAAGTAACACAGGCAATCACGCGCATAAAACTAAATATCCTTTTTTTCTTGAAGGAAATGTTCATATTCTGAGAAAACTCGACAAATTAGCACTGGTTAGCTCTGCATCTCTCTGAAGCAGACTTGCAGTCTTTCCTGGCCTGCTTGAATTACTACAGTTTCAGCTTTCCTCTAAGGCTACTTATCTAGCTTTTAACTCTTTTTATGAATTTCATTATGATCTAGCAGGCACAATCCAACATGCAGACCTTTGTCTCTGAAGAATCCCAGTCTTCAGGTTCTTGCGGTACTTGGCAAACGAATTGTATGTTTTGAAGGGTCTTAACAGTCCACGTAGACAGTGCAACTGAGAAAGCATTCTTCACTTTGGGGACTTTTGAGAATGAAGATTAGAAAAAGAGTGAAATGACAAAGAGCTTTAATTTTAAGCTAAAATGGAAGTGAAGACAGACAGGCAAATGTCCTCGGGCTCCTCATCCTAGTTTCAGCCCTTGTGAGGAGATCTGGTAGGGCGTATATTCTTTATGATTAGAAACTTGAAGGGATGAAAAAGAAAAGACCTGAAGCTATCAAAAATGTTTTGCAGAAGAGGATAATAGAGAGATATTTTGCAATTCCCAGGGCATTTGGGTGCTGGAGAACTGATAGCAATTGTGTGAGGAATTGCCAAGTAGTACACATGAGCCATGCAACAGGTTAGGCATTTGAATTAGAAGGTAGATGTTTCTATCACACTTCATCAGGCTCACTCAAGAAAAAAAAAATATCCTTATTATACTGCCTTGGCAACTACAGTAATCTTTCTAACTAGGAAGCTAATCAAGGACTTATAATAATAAATATGCTCAGGGGCATTATCGTCTTTAGGTGTATTTGTAAAAGCAGACACACCCAGTTATGTTGGTGCCAAACATATGTAATACTTCACATCACTTAAAGTCTGTTCTGGCATCAGACTGTAAAAATTTCCTCTGAACCATGTATCATATATTACATATTCACTGTTATTAGCATCCACATGAAAAAAACCACTTGTAGCCTAGGCGCATGACCAAAATATGCTCTAAATGAAGTTTAGATATAAATGTTATGCCTTATATTTTGTCAACTACTCTAGATTTACAGAAATAAAAATTTGACTTTCAGCTTTTATATTTTCAGTCCTCTAGCATATCATCAACTTAATATGGTCTAAACTCAGTCACTAGTCTTCTCATCTAAAGACACTCCATTTATACATCACACAGAGTTCAGATTTCATGTCCTGGAAGTATTTTCCAGATTCTCCTTTACATATTTTCTTCTTGCTACATTTTAAACCTCAGCAAACTACAATTATATAGCCCTTTAATTTAATTGAGTAAGCAAAATGAACATTCATCTGTTTTCTTCCTAGATCATCACTCCTTCATTCAATGACTTGCAAGTATCACACAAAACATGGATTTATTCCTGACTAGGTATTTCAATACCATCATATTGTTACAATGTACCATAAATTGCAAATTAAATCTATTAGAGATAGATTTTTAAATTGCAGAACAAAATGTAGAAAATTTCAGTTTTGAGATTTGGGAAAAAAAATGTATTTCAGACATCAATAGTATCACAGTATTTTTAGTTGAAAGGCCTTGTCTTTTATGAAAAAGCCTTCTGGATAGTATCTATTAGTCTACTGCAACTCCCAGGACTCTTCTTGTGCCACAGGAGAGTGGAGTGGGGAAAAACATAGGAGAGAAAGTATTTTATGTGAGGATTTTGTGATGGCTTTAAAACACTTTCTGGAGCAGTTTATGGCATAAGGCTCCTACCTGAAGCTGTGGTCAGCAGGTGAAACAATCTTTAATTTTACATGAATGTCAGAGGTTCTCATTCTCTTCTCCACCAATTCCCAGGTTCACTAATAACACTAAAACATGAACGCTGTGAGTGCTTTCACATACAGAGTTACAAAAAAGTATAGAGAGTGTATTATTGCAAAAGGTATGATGACAATATCACTTTTGCCAATTTGCTCAGGTTTCACCTACACTAAAAACTGGAGAGTGCCTGAGAATGTGATTTTCTGCACTGTCAAGCTGTGAGTAACCACTCTGGGCACGCATTTCTACCTGTGCTGACCTAAACTCTCACAAGCAGTTACCCAGGCACAGCTTCGCAGTCAGACTTTTCCACAGACCAGTTTCACAAGGGAACTGGGTGCAGCCATCCTAATTTTGGGGACTGAAATGCTTATTAGCTCAGGTGTGTCTCACCCTGTGCCAGCTGCTCAGTTTAACAAGCAGGAACTGTATTTTCAATTTACTAGCAAAGGCCATTGCTATGTTCTCAAAATAGTTGGATCACGTGTTGTTTTAGAGCCTCTCTTGGCAGAAGTAGTCAGGCTGTGACTTTGGGATGGCCTGGGAGAGCGTCAAATGACCTCGATTTTACAGCTCAACAGGCTGAAAATCAAATTGTTTTCAGAAAAAACAGCATACACTCTGGAGTGGCAGGAAGGAGGAATGGGGGAGGGTGGAGACAAGACTCATTCATTCTGATCTGTTGTATTCTGAACCTCCCACGGTGTATCTGCTGATGAGTTTTAAGTACCAACTTTATATGGACACCATATGCATCTGGGATGACCTTTACTTCAGAAAGTCAAAATTCTGAAAACAGCCACTGTTTTATGAAAAGCCTTAATTTCTTTTGTCAAAGAAGCAATGGGAAAAAAAAGTCCAAAGCATCTGCTTCCAGAGTTACCATCAATCAAATCCTCAGAAACAGTACCATATAATAATTTCTGTGAGTTCTTATACGATTGATGATATTTTTCATCTTCATGTTTAGGCACTTCAGACTGAGAATTGAGAGTTATGTAATCTGACAAAGTCTCTAGAAAAAACAGTTTTCAGAACTTGTGTTAGTCACCAGCTCCAAGAGTGCCTCAGGTCTCAATGCTGGGACTCAACCTCCTCTCCAACTGCAAAGGAGCAAGCAGGCTATTCAGGAAAGTTGGCCTGGAATCTGGCACGTCCAAGGGAGCATTGCAAAGACTTTGGGTTATCACCAGTGACTATAAAGTGTGTTATTTGCCCAGAAACAAGTGATGAGTAAAAAGGTCCAACTCAAACATTCAAGCTTTTAAGGATTTTTTTAAGTTATAATTACTTTTATTTGTTTATTTTAAGGATACTATGAAACAGAAAATTTTCAGGAAAAGGATACCATGAAAATTAAAAGCTCTAGGAATTTCTTTAAAAATAGTTTAACCACCTCTGGTATTCTTCTTTAGATTTTTCTGCATCAAAATTTGTTAAGATTCTGGCTAGAGGTTTCCCGCCTTTCTGAAGAACTAACTGAAGTACTTCTTCATTGCTAAAGAAGACACACAGAAAAGTTGAATCACAGAAAGACTATAAGGGCTAAAACTGTACATTAAAGGCAATTTTAAAAATTTTTTTACAACTCCAAAGAGAATGGCACCAAGATAAAAACCATGGAAGTAATGCTGAAGAATTTCTTCCAGAGTAGAAGGCATTAAAAAAGACCCATATAGTAATCAGAGTATAATAATCAGGCCAGCATAGTATCACTGAGAATACATATTCTAGTGTCTAGAGATGATTAAGCTACTCAAGAAAATAAATTAATTTTACTCAAGTTGACTTCCTTAATCTTCAAGTGAAGTGTTTCTTTGACTAGTTTGACACAGTTTAAGCAGTATAGATAGTCCCTCTTTCATAATGAGCATTGGTAGGTTCCATAACTACAAAGTGTGCCTTTTCACTAATAGCACCATTCTTTGAAATTTGGACACATGGAATTCACTCGACCTTTTACATCATCTTGCAAGATAAGATAAATCATGAGCCCCATTTAAATTTAGTTACATCGTGAACTAAAAATATTCCAAAGTACACATCTGGTAACAAAGCTAAAGTTCAAAAACACCCCTAAGAGAAAAGCCTGCAGGAATTTTCACCTTTACCAATCAATATAATGGTTGGAAAAAGTGATTTCTGAAATTTTGCCAAGTACGAGTAGTAACAATCTGAGCTTTTGCTTTTCAGCTTTTAAGTTTTTTCCAGACAAAGTTTTCTTAAATTTCTGCATTTTTGAGATGAAAAGGCTCTGTTGCAATTCTTTATTGAGGTGCAATCTTTGGTCTAGAACGTATCTTTAAAGTTTTTCAAATATATTATTCCATATTGCTTCTGGCATAGAAGAATTCTGTTTTTGTTTTAGTTTTTTGGGTTTTTTCCTAGGTGTTACAAGAAGACACCACCATTACAGCTAAAGCTTCAACTTCATAGTTTTATAAAAGTTGAAAATGAATGATAACGAGAAGGAAATTTATACTTGAGAGCAAAGAAGGGGAATTCAGCAATGCACATTCACACAGTCATAAATTATTGTGTTGTATCTAACCTGTCACAAGCCATATGTATTCACCCACACTGTAATACAGCTTCAGCAAGTTTCCTGAATTTCTCAACTAAAAATAAGGTTTTGTGAATACAGGGAATTCAACATTTCACATGCTGGCCTTTAATGCATCTTCAAAATCCACTAATTAGTAGGACTAAAGATAGGAAGAGATCTGGTCTTGTATCCAGGTTTGCATTTCTGAAACTGATTTCCATTTAGAAAGGAATAAAAGTTTCTCGCAAGGAAAGAAAGAAGAGACCGATCAAATCTGTGTTAGATTAAATGGTTATACCGTAAAGTTTTATCATATGCTATTGTCCGAAACATTATAAATATAATTGAGTATAATTTTTTTTTATATGGAGAGGTGTTCAACCAGTACAAATTAACTGCAATTAAATCCTGCCCTTGCTGATTATGTGTCCAACTGCCAATCTCTCAGGTCTACTCACACTGTAGCACATTTCAAGTAATATGCAAAGGTACATAGATTTCAAACAGATTTAATCACTTCAGTCTAGACAACAAAAAACACAACACAACAGTGAAATTCAAGGCACAGACAAACTCCATCCTGCCACAAGTTACAAGAATGGAGTGTGCCCCTGAATGAGGCACCTTCCACCAGAAGCACCTTCCACCAGCGGCTAACATTTCTGTAGGATCCTTAAGTCCGATATAAATGTTTCTGGACTACAATTAAACTCATCTTTTTATTTTTTTATTTTTTTTTAGCTGTTTAATGTTAATGGAAGACGTCAGATGGATGGTTTTAGAGAATAAAATGTCTTTTTTCTATGTTCAAAGGAAGTTCAGCAGTTTAGTACAGGAGCAACAAAATGAATGCAGCCTGTTCCTGCCTCCTTTCAAGGGGTAGAAAAGTAATTCTGTTTCCATGCTCTTTCACTCTTAATTTCTTGGACTGATTACACCAATTAGAGTAGTCCTTTGAGTGGCGCAGTCATCTGCCTCCTAGAAATATTACCTGCCTCTTTATATGCTTGCAGGTACTGACAGTTGTGGAACAAATTTGAGACAGATCATTTAAATGAGCAAGAAGATAAGCTACAGACCTACATTGTCCTGAGTCATTTATACCATTTTTGAGTTAGTGTGCACCTTTACTAAGGGATACAGACTGCATAAACTTTAATATACATACACACACAGAAAATACATATTTTAGTCTTTAAGCTGGAAGAAACTTTGGATTGTCTTTACTGTGGGGATTGAAGACATTTAAGACTGTCTTAAATGCGGGGACTGAGGAGAGAATGGTATTTAAATAAGATACATGACTGCACATCTGCTAACACAAAATCTAAGTTCTTTGCCTTTGAAACGCATTAGTTTATGATTTTTCCACTTCCAGTACAGAGAACATCTAGTTTATAAATTCTGTTTGGTTCTTTGGTGAACACACAATTTGTTTTCAAATGAAATTCAAATTTTTTATTCTCAACTAGTCAATTTGACATCTAAAGAACCTCATCTTCCTTTTTTTTAATAATGTGTCAGCCTTCCTTTTCTGCTTATGGTTGTCTTCTTCCTTGGGAGACTCTAAGGGCTTTCTCACGTTGCCCTACATAGCAGCTTTATCTTCCGTCATGTTTCTGTTTCACTCAAGAATTTTAAATCTTCTCCCAAAACCTGCTCTTTTAGTTAACTTCCTAATAAACACCTGAATCTTTCCAAATCTACATTTTAAAACTCTTGCTGAAGTTTAAATAAATTAAAAAATAATAAGCATAAAATAAAAAGGGCATAAACAAGATACATGTGTAAAATAGACTAATTTAATGATACTTCATTTCTTCTTATTCCTGTTCTTTATTATTCTTCTGTATTTTAATTCTTGCTGAATCTAATTTATATGCTGTGATTGGTATGTTTAGAATTGTCTTACTTTCAACCTGAAGGGGTTGAAATATGTTGCTATTTTATAGTGCAATAGTATTATTTTGCATACAGTAGTTACTGTTCCAAATGCAGTAAGAGCAAAAGTAATAACTAAGGATTAATTTTAAAATATACCATGTTATTTTACATGTAAGGGTAGATACAGTTAAAGCCACTCTTTTTTGTGAATATATATGAATAACAAAGTGTTTTTACATGACACATACAAAGCAGAATACTGACCCGTGTGCAAAATCATTTAACATAAAAAGGTAAATGAAGCCATTGGTCTCTTCCATTGACAGAAAAGAGACTAGGACTCTGCAATAACACTTGGGCAAAGCCTATCAAGCCAAATGCACCTTTTCCTTTGGAGCTGGGCATTGTCTTGCAGGCAGAAAGGAAATTGAAAGTACCACATTCAGAGTCCTCTCCACAGTGGTGACCACATTTCCACAGAACCAACTTAATCAGAAGCACACCATGTACAATGAAACAGAGAAATAAAGAATAGCTAGGAGACTAAAGGCAGTTGTTCTCTGAACAATAGTGAAATGCAGAAAAAGAAACAAGATAAAAAAGACTCCTCATTCATCTTTCATTTCCTGGAATACTTAGTATAGTAAAAATAAGTTAAGAACACACAGTGTAGCTCAGACACACAGGCTTACATCAGGACACCTTAAAACACTCTGATTTTGAGAGGAAAGGTGTTGTAAGTCTCTGTTTATGTAAGGTTTTTTGGTTAGTTTGTTAATAGTAACAAATTCTATACTTTTATAATTTGCATGAAAATTCCTTAGGAGAATCCTAAAATGGGCAAGACAAAAATTTGTTCATTCTGAAAATCCTGGCCATCATCTTCAAGACTGGCTGCAGTTTGCCCTTTGTGCTTTGAGACTGAGAATTCAAAAATGCAGACCTACAATCGCCAAGCTGCCCCTTTTTATCTGGAGGCTTTGGGTATCCCCCAAGACTTTTATATAAATGTAACGCACTCTGGTTTACATTAGAAAAGGAAACATTTATCTTATCACATTGGTATCGGCTCAGTACAATATTACATTCTGGAATAAGAAAATATTGCAACTTTTCTTGAAAAGGTCAAGAGGTACTGTTTATCTTCAGGGCATAATGAATTACATCGTATTGCCTCCCTAAGAACTCTGAAAGAACAGAATATGTTTTGACGCATAATACACAACTGAAGGGCTCTGCAAAAGTAGGTTGAATAATAAACAAATCTGTAGCGTAGTAATTCCAGCTTCAAAATTTTGTATAAATACAAACCTTTGTGAGAAACCTGGTTAGCAGCTAGTGCTTTTGCTACTAAAAAAAAAGTATGCGTGACAATTCTAACAATGCACAACCTTCAAATCTCTTCAATCTCTTAATTGCATCCTAAATTCAAGTTTACTTACTTATATTATTACATGTTAAACTTTATTGCTCAGCAAGGTAATATAACAGCTAGAAGTTTCTGGTTTCCAGTTTTATAGTCAGAACACATCTTTATATTTGTGAAAATCACATTCATTGTTATGACTGACTGCTCTGTTTATGCTGCAAGGATAACTCTCACTTCACTATTATTGATCGCTAAGTACTGCCCACTCTTCTGAAATATTTTTAGTTAGGCTTTATAATGACTGATCAGAAAAAAAAAGGGGATTATCATCACTTAATCTGAAGTTCCAATAACAGAGACTTGTGTCTCATATTTCCTGTACTGAGCGCTCTAAACGGTAAGTGGAAATTTTAGCGGAAAATCTGTGATGATTCTTATCATGCAAAAAATATTTCACCCACATGAAACCACAAAAACAGAAAAAAATTTTTTTACAACCTTATCTTTCAACAGTTCATCTGTACCCCATAAACTGTCTTAGTAGGAAGTAATATGTGACTTATTCCTACATTTTCATTTTTCAAAACAAGTAAGAATTCGAACTAACGAATGAATGAGGGTCTGTGGAAAAAAAAATGAGACTAAACTAGAGAGAAATGGCAACTTAATGCATTTGAAAAATCTCTAGTGCTCTGCAAACTTCTGCCTGCAAACATATTTGCCTGGTGTATTAAGAAATTAGCAGCACATAGATGGTGATTGGAGAAGTAATCTGAAAGGAAGATAAGTGTGTCAGCATACCCCTTTGCTGCTCACAGTAGGGGTGTTAGCCAAGATTGTTGCAAGGATCTTTTCCTTACTCTGTCCAGTTGAAACTCAAAACATTGATCCCAGTGGTCAGTTTTGACTTTATCACTTAATACAGTAAAGGAGAAGTACTCACCGAGCAGAAATTCGTCTCAGATGGCAGGTGAGAGCTAACAGCACCAGCTCTTGTAATCTTTTCATTCAACACAAGAGCTCACATTTCAATTTATTCTGCCAGGAGAACTTGAAATGTGCAGTGGTCAGAGAAGTATCAGTAAGCAGGGGGTGCTGCAACACATTCTATAGATCTTTGGCAATGTGGGGAAAAAATATGAGAGTTAAACCTGGAAATGTGTGGAGACACACCTAGACTAAGCATGCAGGACAGAGAGGAAGACCTTTAACTTCTACCAGTTCAGAAAAGCAGTGAGAAATAGAGTTGACATGAAGACTGAAATTTTCCTATTTGTGGGTACTGAGTCAATAAGAAAACAATAAAGATCAATATGGACTTGAGGGTACTAAGCCTCCATCAGGCCTACAAAGAGAAATGCCACAAAAGTGCCAAAAGCTGAACAGATTCAATGGCAGGATCATGCAAGATCTTAATATCGAAGTAGTTATCTGAAATAAAGTAGCTGAATAGACTGAACTTGAAAATATATTGTGTTGGAGAAAAAAATCTCAGCTAGATCAATTTTCAAAAAAATATGTCAAACACAGAAGTTTGTGGAGTAAGTCAGGGCTTCACTTTTTAGATAAGAACTCTTATCCCATGACAAAGAAAAAAGGAAAAGAAAGAAAGAAAAAAAGAAAAGTATTACCATAAGTAAATTGGAGTGCAATAACATGGATCTCATGGTTATGGCAGGTGCAGACATGATCAAATTGAATAAATAGAGAGGAAGTTGGGATCACAGAGTTGCTCAGCAAAGTCTGTTGGAAAAATTACTTGAAACTGGCCTGTCATATGCAGAAGTTAAGTAACTGCTACAAGAAAGTAACATGAAGTGAAAAGACAACTTGTATCTAAAAATTCTGAAATGCAATTTTCATGGGTTTTTTTATTTTCTAGTAGATGTTCTCTTCCTCTATTTTCCCAATGGAACCAAAGGAGCTAAAGTATATCAAATTATTTAAAGTCTCAGAAAAGATATCAAGAGATGTTCTGTGGAAAAAGGAAATAATACATATTTTGGTCATATTTCAAGACAGTGACCATGGCTGCCTCTGTTCAAAACTGCAATGAACAAAACCACACAGAACAATCTTCCTCCTCCGCTTTTCTTAACAAAGTATTCTTACTTTCTTAAAATCTGTCACAAAGAAAAAGCCAAGAAGGAAAAATTAGAGAAGTACAGGGCAGTCACATTTCAATAACTTATTATCAGACTAGTGATAAATATTAATAGCCTTGAATAGAGCTGTGCCCAATTCTGCCATTTGGCTCATGTTCGGCCAGTTGGCTAATAGCTACATCATCCAACTCTTGAAACAGATTTTTTGTTCAAAATAATATTCCCAATTTAAAGCAGAGTGCTTGGCATGCATAAAATGCTTCAGATTTCTAACAAAGTACCTTTTGAGTCCAAACTGCTAAAACAATAATCTAAATGCTAAACTGTAAAGTAGTAAAAATGAAACAACATAACCCACAATTCTCACATGTTTAGTCAAATTCTATCATTTGTCTCTTACCATTTACTGCTTTCCACACCTTCTAAGAAAAACACCAAATTTAAAACTAAGGGAAGTATTCTACTTTGATTTTCTACGTTTTATCTGGCTTTTCTGCATCATATCTATCAGGTTCTACCAAGGGTTTTCTGTTGGGCTTCTTTATGCCATCTAGAATCCACTCATTTTGCACAAATTTTAAATACAGAGCTGAAAGTTGTTTTTTCATGCTCATTCTGCATGTAACAATACTGGATTAACAGTGTTGATACATTACAATAATTCAGATCTGCTGAAAGGACTGTCTGTATCTTCAGTAAGACAGGTTACCATTCTCTGAGGAGAAACCGAGGATATTCCTGGACATGCTGGGCATTTTAGATTTAACACTTGGCTTCTCAGAGCAGTTTTCATCTTTTGAAACTCAGTTTTGGCTTAAAGACAAAATTTCTGAAGAGCTTGGCTAGCTCCAGGCGCTTAACCCTAGTTGTGCACTTGCAGTGCACCAAAGGCTTTGGCTTCCAGCTAGGGAGGCACCAACTGCACTGACAAAAAGACACAATATCCTGACACAAAACAGTGAGTCAGAGACTGAAATCCTTCATGAACCCGGCACATTTTGAAAAATCATGGAGAAAGAAGGTACCGTCTGAGATTCTGAGGAGATCTTGGAGCTCAGCTCATGAAGCAGGAGAAGGATTGATCGAGAAGAACAACAAAGTTGTGGATAAAAATGGATTTTATTATCATTAAGCAAGTATTTCTAACCTATAGTAATAGGAGATATGCAATTAATGGTCATCTTTGGGAAAGGATAAGTAAAAAACAAAAAAGACACTTACTGCCTTGAGGACTCTTTCACATCACAGGACTGTTGGAAGTTACAGTTAGTCCTTACAGCACTTGTCTGATCACTGGTCTATGTGTAAAAAATATTTGATCTTTAAGGCCATTCTTATGTTATATTGCAAAAATAAAGGTTCTTCTTCTTCAAACTAAGATTTCTCTACTAAGCCTCAGGTAACAGGGCCTGTAAGATCAGGAAGGATAAGAAGAGCCCTTAGGACACTTACCATAGTTAATCATAAAAAGGAAGAAACAAAGTATTTTCTCATTGCATTATACAGAAACAATTAGGGACTATTAGGACTTGTTGACAGATTTTTATTATTAGGGAAACCATTAAAGGGGAGGAAAAACTCCAGTCAGAAATTATAGCACATAGTGCTGAGTGTTCAATAAATACACTGCACAGACAGACCTAGAAAGAGTTTGGAAAACATGATCATGAAGGCCACTGAATGAAAGTATAATTACGTTTTGCAGTGTAAAGCTTCTCACGCATCCACTATGATTCAACCATATAAAAACAAAAGGTTAAAGAATATTTTCCATTATTTGCATAAATGATACGAGGACAGATTCTTGGTCTCTCTTTTAAAGCTATGAAAAGCAGCCCCAAAATAACAGGATAAGATGTTAGGAGAAGGTTTTAGTCAAAGGAATCCACATAGTAGCAAAGCTAGAGTGTGCTAGCCACTTTGTTGTATGCAGATACTTGCTAATTTACATTCTAGGATGCTTTAGCATCTAAGAGGATTACTACCAGGACAGGTACACGGGTCTCTGCATTACAATAATACACAAAGTGGGGATAGTGTAGGCTGATATATAATATTTCAAAGATGTTCACAAGTTCAGATATAGATTTTGAGTATTCCATATTTTTTCCCTCAGATTCATACTTCTGAATGTTATTATCAATCCATACAATGTGTTTCTTCTTTTCATTCTGGTTTTTCCCAAGCAGCACAGGGAACTGACTTGGGAGCCACTGGTTTCTAAACTGTTCCATGTGACTACCCAAGTAAAAATGACATGAATTTAAGTTAAGAATGCAAAGTAGCAAACTAAGATAATATAAACGGCACTATTTAAAAAAAATTCCTTAAGTAAGAGTTGTCTATAATAAAAAAAAAAGAAAAGTTATGGCTTTACTCTAAGCAGGATTATAAGTGTGGGAACGAATGGAATGAAAGAGGATAGCCAAACATCTTTCACTATCTGCAGTAATGTTATCCAACAGCCACTGTATCAAACAGCAGTCAAGTAATTAGAATTTCTCTGAAGAAATAAAATAAGGATATTGGTCATTCAAATCTTTTTGCAATACAAGATGAGATTTTACTGATTTTTTTCTTGATTGTGGGGTTCTTCTTGCTCTCAAACACATATCCTTACACTCCATGGCTTCCTCCTCAACCTTCCCATCACAGTTTCTCCTCTGTCCTTTAACTATCTACTTGTGTACATACAGAAACCTGAAGCTTTTTCTCCCTCTTATACTCCTTGTCTTTTTTTTCTTCTTTCAAATTCTTCTAATCAACAAAATGCATATAGTTCATTTTTCTTGTATTACAGAGAACATCATCTAAAGCAGTCAAAGGTGCTCTGAAAATAGCCCCTACACCATGCACAGAGAACCAGCTGTCATCTTTAAGAACAGCTTGTCATCTGAGCCGTAACAGGAGAGCTCCTGTCTCCCAATATGGCTTGCATAGGAGGAAGAAAATATTACCTAAATTATGACTTCAGTTCCACTGAGAATAATGAAACGTCATCCATTTTGCAAGATAGCCTTTAGATATGGAAATTTCCTCGACAGAGTATATTGGGTTAGCCATGGCTATGAAAACAAAAACCTCATGGCTGAGTGAGGAAAAATGAGTCACAGCCAGAGGACACATGTTTTTTGAATGCCTCCAGCTGTAGTACAGACACTATGCTTCACTAAAGTTTCAAAACTAAAAAAAGTGCCAGCAAACAGGCTACTACTACTGCAAAATCATGCAGGACTAGAATTCTTGACAGTATTATCAAAAGAATTAATTTGAAATTAATTTTTAAATTAGAAACACGAGTCAATTCACATTTTAAATTCTCAAACAAATAATTCTATGTTCATGCAGTTAATGCAGGGAAGAATATGCTATATTTAAATCCCAGCTATAATATGCAAAACCTTCAAGACATTTTAAGTGGAGAACTGTATATACCACTACTGTGATAATCAGGCTGGCATTTTTTTTCAGCTTCCTTTCTAAAGTTAACACTTCCACTAAATTAACTCTCGGATTTCCACGTACCTGTACTTCACCACCCTACAGCCCCTTGCCTTCCCTATCCCCATCGGCTTTAGGATCAACTGACTTTCTGCTGAGGTTTTGCTACAACGATATTCTCAGGAACCCAGGCAGGCCATCACGGCTGGTTAATGCAGCAGGCACAAGTTCTAACCTCAAGATTAAGAGAAGGACCATCTTTTTAATCTCCCATAGATTCAGAGTGAGGCATCAGCTCCTGGTGCACGCACCCTCCATGCTACTGCCACCACCAACAAACTAAACTACTACAGGGGTGCCAGTTCATGCTCATTTTACTGTTGAATTATAGTCTAAAAACTTTAATTGCCATCGTTATGGGTCTTGTTTGCACATTTACCTCTACACACAAAGAATAAAAAATATTAATTGGATATGGCTGAATTTAGGATTTATTCTTCATGGGGTAAATAATTCAAATATTAGCACAAAGTGTCAGCCTACAGAATGCTCAGCGTGCAGGAGTTGTACAGCACCACCAACCGCTCTCAACTTGGGTTTGTAGTGCTGGACCATTCACAAAAAAGTACAGACAATGGTGATGATACATCCTTCAAATCAACAATATGATTTCGATTTAAAGAAAAACCCAGATCAATACCCAGTTAATATTTGTTATAGACAATAAAAAAATCATCTCATCTTTACATTTTATGATTACTCCTTTAGTGTTAAGTTCTCTGCATATGTCTTTTCACTTTATTTGATGAATGTAAATATGTAAAAAAATATGTTTTCAGAAAGCAGATGTCAAGCCTTATTTAAGAAAAAAAAAAAGACGACACTTTGGAACAGTAATTTTGAATAATGCTAACAGAGTTGATGTATTTTTGCATTGTAATAATAAAATATTGCACACATATTGCATGTATTAAACAAAAAAAAACCAAATAACAATTTTGAATCACACAGAAATTACCTTGGTTGGGTTTTCTGCGAAATACAAAAAATAAAAGGGTACAATGGCTTTCTGTCTGTTACTTCTGGCTGTGCCATGCCTGAACAGAGGAAAAGAGTTTCACTCCTCTTGTTTATTGATTTTCTAGATTAAGAATCCCAGTGAGAGAATTGTAACAGACAACCATAAAATTATTTTTGGTGTGCTTATTTGCCTTTCCCTTGCATCTATTTGGCCTGTGCCTGTAGACAATTATGCGTTCCAGCCTAGACTCAGGTGCTAATAATGAAGGACAAATAGAATCATATGTGTAAACTTCCCCTTCTGATGAAAATTTATATTAACTTTCTGCCACTGTAAACAGAACTGCATAGCTCAGAGTCCCTGATGAATTGGTGATGAATTCAGTCATTTATATCCCAGGAATCTGTGCATTTATGGGAAAAGATGAAAACCGTCTGTATTGTGTAACCTTGCACTTTTTGAGTAAGAAAAAGAAAACACCAGCCTGTTTAGTTCATCACTTAAAGTGTGTAAATTTCAGCTCAAATACCAGATTTCTTCAGGACTCTTTTGCTTCCACTTTGGGGATCCCTGCCAATATAAACAAGCCAAACAGTGCAGAGTGCCATGTTATCGCTACAACTGTGAACGTATACACTCACAGCCTCCTATAAAAATTGTTATGAATATCTTTGCAATACAACAGAATCTTTGTTACATGCTGAAGCTGGACACTTTGACAGTTTGGCAGCTCTGCTGGAGAGCAAAGTTGTTTGGGGTAGATAAGAACCTGGCTAGCTTTGTTCTACCTAAAATGCACTGGTCCATTTTAAAAGCCACTTTTTTTTTTCAACACTGTCTGGCTTTTGTTTTTTGTACTAGCTGCTTGAAAGAAGGTTAATTTTTTCTTATGCATGCATGAAAATAATTATGTATGTTAACAAGATCCAAGAGAAATACCTTAAGAAGTCTTTAAATGCCAGGCTGCAAAGCTTCATAAGCTGAATATTCTATACAAGTCATACATATCTGTCCAGTGCTACACAAATGTCAATATCAAAGACAGCACAACAAGAAGGTATTTTTTACAGAGAATTGTACCACTTTCACTACAAACAAATACTCAAATATTAAATTTAATTCTTTCCATTACTGAATAACTTAACATTGGACAGAAACTCTGGGGTTCCACAAAAGCAGCAAACAAGGGTATTCCCAGCTCCAACTAGCATAAAAGTGACACAAAAATCAAAAGAAAACAGAATTCTTCATACAACCTCAGGGGAAAAAAATAGTCATTAGATCTAGACAAATAACTCTTTTCCTAAACCACATAGTAATCTACAGTTCCTATTTTATCACCACGTATTCATAGATATCTCAGTGCACATAAACATATTAATTCAGCATTATGTAATAATGCAACAGGCAGTGGAAAATTCTGCTATGAATGTGCAGTGTATTTATATCAAAAACAACACTCCATTAGACAGAAGAATTTAAACTGCTTGAATAACTTTCCTTTTTTAAGCATTTGAAAATAGAATTCAAATACACATAAAGGTAAATTGTTTTTCATCTTAAACTTGAATTTACGTGGATAAATCACCTGTGTTTCAGAAGACAATAACTTGTACTCTATGTTTCACTGGTTATGAGATTGCATACCTTTTCATGATACACTTTATCTCAAAGTTGTCTGTGGCTGTTCCTATTATGCTGTGTGCATGACCTTTTAGTAAGCTGAAGAAGATACAGTTATCTTCTTTTCTGACATGCAACATCTATCAATCAACATGTTTTCACGTAATTTATTCAAGGCAAATAGCAGCTCCTAAGGCTAGTGAACCGCAGCACTATCCCAGTGATTTTGATTAAGGAACGATGTGGACAGCTTAGGTGGGAAATGAAAAATGCATACCACTGCTGATAAAGATGTAACTGAAACAGTAAACGGATCTGAAAGACCAAAATGTATATATATTAAAGTGAGTCACAGGAATTAATACAATCTAGTATCATTAATACAGGAGAGGTTTTATTTGATGAACTTCTAATGCTGGCAGTTCAGTTTACCCTTGGTTTTTAAAGCAATGTCTACATAGTTTTCTTGGCCTAATCTACATTTTTCTCATTGAATCAAGAATGTAAATTAAGACAAAATGATTCTTTTTCAATTTCATGCTGAAGTAGCTCAAGTTAGTGAATGTAATTCCTCCTAACAAGAAAAATTTATCACTGTAAGCTCACTCAGTTGCCTCTTGTAGTGAGTTGCTGTATGTAGTTATGGAAGAGAAAGAATAAAAGGATTGATAAATGTGGCAAAGAAATGGCCTCTTTAACTAATTCAAGGCAAGGCAAGTGCAATTAAATGACTCTTACCAAATGTAAAGATGTAAAGATCATTGCATCAACTATGTGATAATCTTTATCTCCGACAGAATGTGGTTTATTTTTCACTATGACTGATTTATTTACTCTATTCTGAAATAAGTCTTTCCTCTGGAAAAAGAAACAAAGTTGTCTTATACACTCTTATTTTAGCTGCTAGATGAATTTGAAATTTTTGCTCACTGTCAAATCTAACTATAATGAAATCAAAGTGTAAGTAAATGAATAAGGCATCTCAAAGTTATTATTTATGTTTTAAGCTCTGCAGAAGCCACTTCATACATTTTGGAGATGGAAGTCCAGTTCCATATGCCTTTTATCTCACATACTAAGAAGGAGAACTTTCTGCCTTATGACTGTGAAAAGAAGGTTTCATTATTTTTTTGTCCTGCATATAAATCTCTAAAGTCTAAAATTCTAAATTCTAATTTAATTTCTGGCACAATTTCTGGTATACTTTATTCAGATAACACAAATAAATTTTGTTTAGATTTCGTGACTAAGAATTCAAACAATTCTACTGCTATTTTATGGTCAGAATGCCTGATTCATAGGCTAGAAAACTACTGTGCTGTTACTGTGCAAATACTGAACAAATTGGCAATCTCTGCCCCTCAAAGGTTACTCAGCAAGGACAAGACAAGTGAAATACACGAAGAGATGCAAAACAGACAGAGGGGAAATTATAAAGAGACAAAGAAGTAACATTGTCAGCATGTCAGTGATCTCTGTATACCATCCTAACCATTGTCTATATCTAAATATGTCTCTGAAGGGAAGAATGAAGTCATTCACCAAGACACTGGAACCAGGATATTACGAGAAATTAGAAAAAATGATAAACTTTTATGGAGTTACTTTAAGAGCTTAAAAAACAGTGATGAATAATCAAGGGCATAAACCAATGTAAGATGAACTACAGGGGGTTTTTATGTGGTATAATAAACAAGAAATACATTGTTAAGGTCTAAACAAAATGAAATAAGATTACTTCATTACTCACATTTGCTCTGCTAAATCCCTCTCTTACACTTGAATCCAACAACATATTCTGTATTAGCTATCTGACATTTAAAATTTTCTAATGCCTCTAATTACAGCAGCTTTGCGTTTTTTACCTGTGTCAGACAAATTAGTCAACTCTTTTTGGTTTACAAGGTATTACATCAGTTTGGTTTCATATGTGAATGCCACTCTCTATCAATTCACTGCATTAATACAATCCAATCTAAATTGGCTAGCCTCATTGAAAAAAAAATGCTAATTTAGAAGACAGGAGGAAATTTATGTTCTTCTATTTTAGTAATTTATGTTCTTCTATTTTGATTTAGTAAGAGAATTCATCATTCAATAGAAGGAATCCAGAAAGTTCATAAGTGCAAACATAGAGCCAGCGGATAAGGGAGCCCGTTCCTGAAGTCCAAGGTCCATTCCTCTTCCCCTTGTACCCAGAGGAAGACTCAGATAAGCTCTACCCTCTTTCTTACTCAGTACAGAAAGTGCTCTCCTGCTATACTGCCCTGAGCAGAGTTGGCTCTCCTGCTTTAATATCCTTTACCTGATGATCAGAAACATGGTTTTGAAGGTTACTAGTACTTCTTGTCATTATAAACACAATATTTTTGGCTCTAAAATAGAAGCTATGTTTCTTAGGGAATAATGAACGTCTGAACTTTGCAGACCAGTTCACTAGCTATGTGCTAATACACCAGCCACCAGAACCTGCCTTTCATGGACAATCTTCAGTCTCTTGCATTTTTGCATTTATACAGATGGTTTGTAGTACAATTGCCCTTCAGCCTCTTAGCAGTTGTCAAAATTAACAAAGGATGGAGTTCTTAATTAATTACAGTAACATGTAGATGCCTAAATTAGGGCCCCATTAGATATGACACTTCACATGGGTAGCATAAAAAGATCAGGCAAATACACAGCAGGAAAGAGCAAAAGGCAAGGACAAACAAAGTGTTCTTGGTTACTATAAATGCGAGTTTCAGTCCACCCATGGATTAGCCAGTGCTGAGCTTGCTGTACATACCACGTGGACGTGAACTTCAGAGACAGTAAAAGCCATAGTGGATTTAGGTTTCTATGGAGCAGCACGGGAGAAAGTATGCAGGTGGCTGAACAAAAAATGGACTAATCAACAATGAAGGCTGACGGAAGAGTGGAAATTAAAGTCGTGGGTTTAGCAAAACTATCAAGGAGAAGAGATTGTAGGAGAAAGGGAGAAGACATGGAAGTACTGGGAACCTGTAAGAAGTCCAAAATCCTGCCCTATTACAGATGGAGTAAATACATGAGAATGAAAAGACTCAATTTACACAAGAAATGATAGAATCACAAAAGAAACAGAAGCAGAGGTGAGAGATGAAGGGTGCTTGGAGTTATTCAGTCTTTTGGAAATCAAGAAAACACTGCAGATAATAGGACCAAAAAAGGGATGACTATGTATTGGATAGCTGTTCAGTCTGAGACTCAGAAGGAAAGAGAGATGAGAGAAAAGGACGAATCAGATGTGGGACAGTAATGCTAATTTTCAGAGATCTTCATCAGTTTCAACCAAGGTTACAGTTCTCCTACCAGATCTTTCAGTGAAATACTCACCAAGAATAAAGGATTTTCTTTTCAGACAAGGGAAAAAAAGTGAAACATTAAGATAGTTGAATTGAAAGAGATTTAATTCCCTTGTTATTTTTTATAGATCTGAAATAAACTGTTGTAACAACTGCCAACATAGTAGAAACTTTCAGAGTTTACCACTATTTTTACCACCTGAATGTTTGAAATCACAATGATTCTTTTCTCAGCATTGAAGATTTGAAATGTTGTTTTTCTCATTCAGAATCTAATAATTACAGCATCTCATGAATTTATGCTTAAAATGTTTACTTTTTTACTATTTGGGATCACAGTAATTGCTGTTCACTACTTCCTAAATGCAGCCCAGTATCAGTCAAATGGAGACATACACTGCACTGGATGCCCCACAGCAGAAAACTATGGAATATTCAGTAATAAAAATCCCATAGTCTTTTATCAGACTTCTTAAATCAGGGCTAATCTTTCATTTAACAAAGAGAAAAGATGACCCAGAAGCAACCTAATTATTGGGCAGAACAGATCTTTGGGAGACCAGGACTCAAGTCCCTCTCAGCTGTTAACATTCAGATGGAGAATGAGTGATTATTTGTGGGACTGCAGCCTAAAAGTATGAAGTTATGTAGATGTAGGCAGGAGCCAGCATTTCTTTGAGAGCAGTTCTGTTTATGTTATAGCTTCTCAGTTTGCATTTCATAAAATGACCTTTCATCTTTTCACCCTCTGCTAGGTGAACTCTCTTGCCAGTCTGGCAGCTTATCGCTGCTGTCAGGAAAGGTGTTAGCAAACAGTGTGCATACTCTATGTATATGCAGTTAAAAACAAATCAGCAAATCTTAGATTGTCCATTGCCAAGTGTGAAATATATCTACAATTGCAAATACAACCACACTAAATACAACCAGGCTAGTATTCAAATTTAAAAAAAACCCCAAACAACCAACCAATCAACCAATCAATCTCTTCTTTCCAAAGCAGAGAATGTCTTCCATGCTGATTTTAAGATGTGTATGAAATTGTACAAGCAGCAACCATATTTTTTCATAATTCTGACTTTTTTGATGACAAAATGAATTTTAAAGAACATTACAAAGCTGAAACAGTCACACCAAGCAGAAACTTCTAAAATACTTGTTGCAGATCCCCATGTTTCAAACTTATCAATGGTGAGAGTGTTGCAATACCACTGAAATACATACATTAGGCCCATAATATTGTAAGTGGAGCTTCAAAATATACTTACAAATGGTACCAGATGGTGATATGAAACTGGCATGATAAATAGCACTAACAATTTCAGAATGTAGGGGAAAATTTTATGAAGAAGGAAGAGTAGTGTGGATCTGATACAATAAGTTTTAAAGAAAAGTTTGAAAATATGGGAATGGGTCCTCCAAATACTGTCTAGTTGAAAAAACATATAATCCTCCTTGGAAGTGAACTGAGTAGCTAAAAACAAGATGTGGCACCAAGGCCAAAGCTATAGAAAGTCTATGTCTGAAGGAAAACTGATGAGCTGTTTAAGACTTAAGTTCAATGTTTCACAACGTGTAGCAGGCCAAAGGGAAGACAAATACCAAACCAGATCATAAGCTGCTCTCCAAAGGCAGAAGCACTAGGATGAGAGGGTTTGGCCACTGCAATAAATGTACAGGTGAAAGAGCAATTGTGAAAAACAGTCAAACACAAAATTATCTAAGAAATCTCCTTGTCAGAAGAAGCTAAAAATCATATACAAAGACATGCAAAATGAACAGGACAGCACTAAGACTGGAAAGAGCAGAGCTCCTGAAGTAACTATCAAAACTGTCATTAATCATTATCAGTCAAGATGAAGGTCATTGATGCTACAAATAAAGAAAACACAAAGAAAGATCTAATTGAGTGCATGGAAGAAGGTGGACCTAAATGGTTATAAAATAAATTAAGAGATGATTATGACAAAAAAGACTGAGGGGAGAGGAGACATTGTAAAGAAGATTGAAAATGCATGATCAGAATGGGAATTTAACTGTGCATATTGATTATCAGCAACAGACCATCACAACTCCCCAAACCCTCGACAAAAGGTACAGTATGTCACAACCTATCTAATAGTTACATTCAGTTTTAACAGCAGGTGAAATCTGAGTCATAGCTTCCATATTGCCTTTGGTTTAATGTATAACAACATCTATGATAACCTGTACCCCTGCACCAAAAATCTTGTGATAACCATTATAAGGCTGCTGGAAGAAAGCAGGCACCACAGAAATGTCATGCAGACAACCACTGGGCTAAAAGTGTTTTTGCTTTTCTCTATTTTGTGAACAAAACACAGGTTATGTGTGTGAATATACATTATTGCTTAACACACTGACTTAAAACGGAGCAGTTTTGTTTTCAGAAAACATTTGATAAGAATGGGTAGGCCTGCTGGCAATGCATACATGTTTTGATATTTGTATTTTTAATTATATATAAAGATCAGAGATAAGTAATTATAACATTCACTAAGAATTTCTGGTTGTTTGATGAATCTGTGTTAAATATCTCCAGTTACTTACGATTCATGCTATCTGATGACCAAAAACTGCCCACCTAGTCCACTAATAAATAAGTCATTACCAAAGATTTCCCAGATACTTTAAGAAAACAAATTCCAGCCTGCAGAGCGTTTGCCGAATTGTTTCTCAGATAATTTATTAGACATCTGTATTTTTGGACTGGCCATTTAAAACATATAATATTGCCCTCATTCCTTGGTTGAATGACTGAGGAACTAAAATTTTTAGCTTAAATAAGAAGCAAGTACTGCTGTGAGAGCACAAGTAATTCAATTGAACTAGAAATATTTACCTACTACGAAATAGAACACAGCATTACAACAATAATTGGTTTCATTAATTAGAAATGGGAGAAGAATCACATAACATTCAGATTCAAACAAACATTTTTGTTGTGAACTCCAGTAGGAGTAGCTTTCAGCTACAGAAACCAGCATTAATGCATATATACTATAATTTAATCAAATTGTGTATACTTTTTGTATTGATTTTAAAAAGAGCACCTACCTCACATAATTTACAAGCTGAATGCCCAGCGAGCAAGGTATGCAATTTGTTCCCTTTTTCTCTAAACCCAGTTTCTAAAACCTGCCAGTCATCATTTAAAAAAGTAAAATAGGCAGCTGTGTTACAGAAGTGATTTTTCAAACAGAATCTAATGGCATCTGAACAAATATGAATAATATCTGAAATACCATTTCAGCAGTTACTAGGGCTTGAAAATGTCTTTGAAATTTATTTGCTCCTGGTTGGCTTGTGATGTTATATCCTGTAGACTCTGAGCAGAAACAGTATGCGATTGCTTTGCCTTGAAGTGACTTGTAAAGAAGATGGTAACCCTTTCTTTAGTGGCTGGCAGAGAGATACTCCCTGAAAAGAGGATTTTCCTAGGCAAGCACAACTGGACTTGTCAATGCATAGATGAGATAGCTCTCACTACGTTCCCTTCCCTTTAGTAGTACTTGCAAGAAGCACTGGTGCTCTAATGAAGCAATTTCCTCCCTTGAGCTGCAAGCCATGAGCCTTGCTACCCTGACTAGCCTTATGTAATGCTATTTGAAAAATCACCTGAAATTCCTGTATCCCCAGTAACAAGAAAACCTTGAAAAAGATACAGAAGTGACCAAAATTCTCCTTGAAGAACAAGGTGTTTCAGAGAAAAGAAATAGTTTGAACTCTTCAAAGTTAGGAGAAAAAATATCCAGGAACATGGGTGACGGTTAATACTATGCATGTAATAAAGCATTAAGTATAGTTGTGAGGTTTAGGCTTTTTGAAGGTATACAACCTTCTTTAACATATTAATGTCTATCTTCCACTAGCAATCAGCCATCCTGGTTTTATGGTTATTAATCTAAGTAAATTTTAAAACAGTATGTGCATTTCAAAGAATGGCATACCAAACACACAGATAATAAAAAAAAATAGGTGTGTTAAAAGTAAAACAAAAAAACCTTTCTCTTTCCTCAGCCTACTTTAAGGATTGCTTATATTGCAAACTTCAAATGGAAAGGGGTGTAAGTAGGAGCAACTCAATCACTGGTAACTGGGACCATAGGTATGGTATTTAGAAACACTATTTATAAGCAGCCATGAGAGAACTGGAACTTTTTTGTCATTGTTTCCATTTTCGGGGAAAAAAAAAATCCCTTCAAGCTTCAACACTGTACAATTCTGCCATAGAGCACACATAAACCATGAGTAATCACAGGAGTTTTCTTAGTTCAGAAAAAAAGTACAGAGTTTACCAGATAGATAGTGTGTTTCCTTAAATTTGCAGAGAAGATGACTGTAATTCTTTTGGAATATTAAAAGAATATATCATCACTTAAAAATAAAAAATCCCTATACAACCAACTGGGACAAGTGGCAGGAACAAACAGTAGGGATGAAAAGTTACAACTTCTAATTCTCTTGACACTTGAGGAATCTTCATTGTTATGTCCTTATTAAACTAATTCAAGTAAAAAAAATTTTCTGGTCATAAAACATAAGCCAGTGACAAATTCTAAATTAAATTTTTGATCAAGGGTAATATACCCATCTACCTGCTAAACAGATGAACAAAACCACAACATTTTTTAGAGGTCAATGAATCACAGAATCATCAAGGTTAGAAAAGACCTCTAAGATCATCAAATCCACATAGCACTGCCATGTGTAACACTAAACTAATGTCCCCAAAGGCAAAGAAGTTGGGTTTCATTGTATCAGTTTAAAAAAAAAAAAAAAAGCAAAAGGGGGAAAAAAAGCATATACCAACAATTTTGAAGGCAAGGATTTCTCTACAAATCTAAGATGGGGGAAGGAATAATTCTCTCTTAAATATTTTTTTTTTCCATTTGCAAGAGCCTCTTTTATGCTGTTCAAAAGATGGAAGAGAACATAACCAAGACAGAAAAATAAATAGCATTTCCCATTTTGCAGAGAAGAAGGTCTATCTTTTTTTCCCAGACAGTTTGGAAAGTGTTATATGCACCATTGGAGAAAAAGGTAAACTACATTTCCAGTTTTCAGAGTCAGGTTAGGCAAGAGGACATGTTTTTTTAATTGCCATCTGCAGCGCAGAAATGTCTCTCTTAAGCAGGAAAAAAGATTGAGCCATCAATAGTTGGAAAACGTTTCAGGAAGAAGAGTGGGTAGAGATCTTTAGAACAGAAGAAATGAAAAGAAAAAAGGTAGATGTGAAAGCTAACCTACAAGGTGAGGCACAGAGACAGGGCTCCTAACATCTCTAACAGCACAGCAACCATGGCCTTTTATGTAGCCCTTCAACCAATATGTGAAAGGAAGTAAACATATTAAGGAGCTGACACAAAGGAAATACAATCTGAGTTGACCGTATTATCCTCCAGAAGTTGTCCTCTAAATATACTAAGAAGTGCAGTCTGCCTGCTCAGAGCAATCTAACAGCAAAGTACGGAATCTTCTTAAGAACAACCTCAAAACATCATAAGAAGTTCTAATAACAAAATGCCTTTTAGCCTTGAAGTTGTGATAAAAACACATCCAAATAGAGGCAGTACTGTAAGGTTATATTGACTAGTAATAGATACAATTTTAGAGATTTACATCACTGTTTTGACTTATCCCAGAAAAATCATCTGTCATGTAAAGAATACTGCAGTAATGTAGATGACACTACAGCTGCTGAGCATTATTCAGTTATACTGGAGGGTATTCAAAGTTGGGTTTTTTCCTGACATTACTAAAACTTCTTGAAGACACAACATTCTTGCCTCTTTAGGAAACAAACTGTTTTTAAATTGTACTGCCACAACACTTTGCACAATAGGGATCATGAATTTGAGTAAGTTTTTAAGGTCCTATAATACAAATACCTAAAATTACACACAACATTCAAGCGATTTTTTTTGAAGTATTGTTTGTATCTACATCTGAGAAGGACTGCAATGTTCTACTCAGTTGGACATGAACTTTCAAAATCCTCATATCACAGAATATCACTCCCTGCTTTTGTTTTATTTTTCTTTTACATGGCCTTAAGCATGTAAATCTATCCATACATATATTTTAAAAAGATAATGATCTGTCATGCCTCTAAGAAGTTGGAATTCAGTAGTATGCATCCTACTAAGTACAAAACCAGAAGCATATCCATCTTCAGTAGCTAATTTAAAGCAACAAACGTAGGTATTTTTAAACATTCATTACTTTTTTTATTTTTTAGTATGCTTTCCTTTGAGGTGATAGGTATTCTAAATGGTATTACAATAAGCAGAATTATCAACCTTTTCATAAATCCCTGCTAAAACATATTCTAACCTATTGTATGAACAATCCTGCAAAACTGTGGTTAGAAACATTACAGGAGCATATATCTAGAGACAGAGGTCAAAAAAAGTTGGCAAAGCCTAGTCTTCTCTCCCAGGCAGAATCAGGTACCATACAAACTAGTTTCTATGATTTGTTGGGGTTTATTTTGGTTGGTTTTGTTTAGTTTTCATTTTTGTTTGCTGCTGATGTTTTGGTGGTGCTGTTTTTTTTTTTCTTTTGGGGGATTGTTTGTTTGGTTTTTTTGGTTGGTTGTTGTTCTACTTTCTCAAGTAACTAAGATTTAAATCACAAAGTTAGTTTATCAAGTATCAACTGCATGACTATTCAGAGGGAAATGGAAAATGGGAAGGGAAAGAAAAATAAATTAAAGAAAGGGGAGGGGAGGGGTGGTTAGGTTTGGGAAGGTTAGGGAAGGTTTGGGAAGGGAAGGTTTGGGAAGGGAAGGTTTGGGAAGGGAAGGGAAGGTTTGGGAAGGGAAGGTTTGCGAAGGGAAGGTTTTGGGAAGGTTTG
>VXBA01001424.1:65776-85776 GCA_013399895.1 Serilophus lunatus
AGGGAAGGGAAGGGAAGGGAAGGGAAGGGAAGGGAAGGGAAGGGAAGGGAAGGGAATACTGAGGTAGTTCTCAGGATAGCTGTAATATGAAGCTGCAAACATAGCCCATTCATGCTATGATTCCAATGGCAATACTCACTGTATTTCAGTTCAGAATTCACTGATAATTTGTGCTAATGGATCTTTATTCCTGTTTAAATCCCCTAACATCAGCAGAGAGCTAACTCCAGTTTAAAGTATATTTCAGAGTACATCTTTGAAACAACTGTAAGTAGAAAGACCAGAAGGTTTTTTTAATAAAACTCTTCAGTATTAGACAAAATGATGTTATACTGTGTCATTCTTTACAGCATCTCATACTAATATTTCTATTATTTATACTGTCTAAGAAATTTATTTGATAAAATTAGGTCAGGAAATTTGTTTTCACATGCATTCTTAGTCTTCTATTTGACTAGATTTAATTAGAAAAATGTTTTAAATTGATCATCCATTTTTTCATAAAATAAAAAGTATCTAATAAAGCCAATTACTTTATAACCTAACTTCTCTAATGTTTCTAGATATACCTGTGAAAATGCTACTGAAATATTGTGTATATTCTTAACATCAGCGTTTTCTATTTACAGCATAAAATGTTTTTCAGTAATTTTTATATATTAATGGGACTTTGTATTATCTAAAATTCATACTATTAGGTAAAAAAGAATATTTTCTGTGAGTGGTACTTGTTAATGGTGAAAGTCTTAATACTTTGCCAAGTGCAATTTGCAACTTGATTTCTTAAGCAAAAATAATACCAAGTGAAGCCACTCCAAGGGTTTTTTTAGATTAAATCAGTTTTATTTCCAGAAAGTACAAATGGAACTATATTTTATTGTTATGACTCTGAAAGAAATATATTTTTAGGTCTCCTTATCCTTGCAATGGTTGCTACCTCATCATACAGCAATTGTTTTAAGGATACATCAAGAAAAGTATGGGCAATTTCTGGCTAGCCATTTAAACTGCAGGCTTTACATCCAAGACATTACTGCTGATCGATCTACCTTTTGATTAGAATTCAAAAAATGTGTGGGAACGATATTTTAAAAACTGCACTTTTGAAATCCCATTGAACTAATGAGGCAGATCAAGGGACCACTGCTATATTCCTAATGCTTCTCGTTTCTTGATCCTCTTCAATAGGATTTCAAAGAGCCTATCTTTAAAAAAGGGTTCAGTATTTTTTTGTTCACTCATAATCAAATAGGAAATCAATGAACAGTCATGTCCTGGACTGCTCTAATTTGGATAGCTGGTCTGAAATTATGTTGTTTTCTTTACATATAAAGGAAAAATTCCCTCAAAATAAAGGATGCTGTCGATTCAAGAGGAGATGAACATCTACCCTGCTTGTTTGATAGTGAACTAAACATCCTGACCTACCTCTGTTCCTGATTTTTTACTTCAGTACATGTTTTGGATTCAAAAATGACACAAGAGAAGGCTCTAAATTTCCACTTCTGTCATGCCACCCATAGTGCCTTTCACATTGAGCTATTAGCAAACATCACCGCTTACTATTGCTTGATCCTGCAAAGGGCTGCAGCTCTTGGAAAGACACCGTGAAGGACATTTAGGGATCAAGATTAATGACATCATAATAAAATATTTAAACAAGAATGACAAGTTACACCAAACCAGGCTCTCAGGCACCTCTTAAAAATAGTTCACCTTTAGAACCTAAAAACATTAGACATCTTGACAAAATTTTTAACAATGCTTTCTATGCAAAAAAAACACCTTCCAACTATAAGTCAAGGGGGACGTTGCATATAAAACTGTTTTCCAGTGACAGGCAAAAACATAGAGGAACCTTAAAGTCAAACAGGGTCTTACAGACGTAGATACAATAAAGAACAAGCATTTTAAAAATGCAAACTTGTTTGAATATTGCTGTAGCTCTTAGTATGAGAAAGAGATGATTGATGCTTTTCTTCTTGCATGTTAGCTATGTCTGTGGTTAGATTAGACATATTTGTGTCTGATCATAAATTTAGAACAACAAGAGAGCTACATAAGGTCAAAGTACACATAAAGCTACTTAAAATGTATTACAAGCAAAGAGACACAAGGTAAGGTTTTGGGATTCGCTTTACCTGTGTATCCCACAAGAACTGTGAATCCAAAGGACTGTTTACCTTTTAGGCAACAGCTTATCAGCAAAAAAGCATTTAGTCAGTCACACCACCGATTTGGTTAACTTCTTGTATATGTTACACTTCTCCCTTGATAGAGAGATGACGGTTACTTAGGAGGTTTTATGGATCCAATCTAAAATACTAATTGAGGTATCAGAACATTTGTATCATAATGCTCATTAATTCAAAAAAGGAAATAATTTAAATGGGTGACACTAATTTGCAATATTATCAAAAAAGTCTCACAAAAATCAATGGATCTGCAGTGGTGAAAGGGAGGAGAAAGATCCTAAAGCTAAAGGCAAGAAAAATAAAAGATGCATTCTTTTCTCAATCATTTCATTGAGTCAAGGCCCACCAAGATGATTAAAGGGACGAAGCACCTCTCCCATGAGGAAAGGCTGAGAGAATTGGGATTATTCACACTGGAGAAGTCTGCCGGATAACCAAACCGCGACCTTCCAGTAGCTGAGGGGAGCCCTCAAGAAAGATGGAAAGAGACTATTTACAAGACCATGTAGTGGCAAGACAAGAGGGAATGGCTTCACACTGAAAGAGAGTAGGTTTAGATTAGATACATGGAAGATATTCTTTACTGTGAGGGTGGTGAGGCACTGGAACAGGTTGCCCAGAGAAGTTGTGGATGCCCCATCCCTGAATGTGTTCAAGGCCACGTTGGAAGGGCCTTTGAGCAACCTGGTTTAGTGGAAGGTGTCCCTGCCCGTGGCAGAGGGTTTGGAACTACATGATACTTAAGGTCCCTTCCTACTCAAGCCATTCTACAATCCTATTATTCAATGTACCATTTCCAACAGTTTCAATAGGGGTTCAACCACGGACAGCCTTTAACCCAAGTCACTTTCCCAAATAAAGCTGAAAAAATTTATTACCATGGGACTGAAGACTGCTTGTCTGATGTGTTCATTAAGAATGTTGGAGACACCCTGTTTTACCCAAATATTTCCCTGAATCACATATGATTTAACAAGCTGTGAATAAGCTCTTAGAACAATTAGTGTGGAATGTCCCAAGAGGGAAAAGCACAGCAATCCCCATGATGATCACTGGTAGTTACATTAAGAAATACACACTTGGCAGTCTGCCACAAATTGGTAATTGTTTATGTGGACATCTTTGATTTATAGAAAACGAGAGCTATCTTAGTCTAGTTTAATATTGGTTGTTACTTTGGCTCATCTGTTAGTAGTGAGAGCACGGGGTGAAATTTGTGCTTCACTGAAACTTAAGGGCAAACGCTATCTGAAGTTTTTGAAGAGAGGGTTTTGTGTAGAAACTTGTGGTTGTTTCAGATGTTTTGTCTGTTGTTTAATTTTTATGGTGTGGTTTGTTTTTTCATTGTTTGTTTTGGTTTTTCTCTGGGATAAGTTACTCAGAGGGTTTCTAACAGCTTCTTAATTAATTTCCTAATAATTTGTTTACCTCTCATCACTTTCCCCATTCATTTATCTGCTTTCTTCGCAAGTTTTGTTAGCAATAAGAATCCAGACTCTGAGTGCATTCATGCATCTAGATAAACATATGTGGAGTAACTTATGTGGATAAACTTATGTGGAGTTTGAGAAATTTCTGACATTTCCATTTAAAAGGAGATTACTTCACAACCAAGGAAATTACTTCCAGACTATTAGTTCCATATTCATACAGTAAAGTACAGAGATTCTATATGCCTTAAATAGAATTTATGAAATTTGTCAAGTTATTCGCTCATACGATATTGAGATCATACATTTTAGTATCTTCTCAAAATATAAAACAGTTGAAACATTTCTGTGAAGATATTATGCAAAAATAAATATTTCATTTTCCATAATCTCTTTTACACATTTCAAAATTTATTAACTATTCAGCTGAAAGGTTCTCCTTGTAGTAGAAATCACAGAATCACAGAATATACCAAGTTGGAAGGGACTCACAAGGATCACCAAGTCCAACTCAGTCCTGCACAGGACCATGCCCAAGAGTCACACCATGTGCCTGAGAGTATCATACAAAGGCTTCTTGAATTCTGTCAGGCTTAGTGCTATGACCACTTCCCTGGGGAGTCTCTTCCAGTACCTAACCAACCTCTGGGTGAAGAACCTTTTTCTAATATCCAAACTAAAACTTCAGTGGCACAACTTCAGGCCATTCCCTTGGATCCTGTCATTGGTCACCACAGAAAAGAGATCAGTGCCAGCCCCTCCTCTTACCGTCACAAGGAAGTTGTAACTGCAATGAGGTCTCCCCTCAGTCTCCTCTACTCCAGGCTGAACAGACCAAGTGCCTTCAGCTGCTCCTCATACGGCTTCTCCTCAAGGCCCTTGACCGCCTTTGTCACCCTCCTTTGGAAGCTCTCCAATAGCTTAATATTGTTCTTATAATGTGATGATCCACACTGCACACAATGTTCAAGGTGAGGCTGCACCAGTGCAGAGCAGAGCAGGACAATCCCCTCCCTCAAGCAGTTGGCGATTCTTTGCCTGATGCCCCCCAGGACAGGGTTGGCACTCCTGGCCGCCAGGTCACGGCTGACTTATATTCAACTCGCCATTGATCAAGATCCCCCTTTTACACAGCACTGCTTTCCAGCATCTCATTTCCAGTCTGTACGTACATTGAGGGTTGCCCTATCACAGATGCAGAATCCAGCACTATCCCTGCTTGGTGATTGCCCAGTCCAGGTCCTTCTGCAGGGCCTCCCTGATTCCAAGGGAGTCAACAGCTGCAGGTTTAGGCACTTAAATCTGAAAACAGTGTTGTAGGTACATTTGCAGAAAGGGCTTGATGGTATTGGTTTTCAGTTAATTCAAGACAAAGATGACTTGTTTTTTTTAATTCTTATATCCAAGAAAAACTGGCAAAGTGATTCTTATCACTTAAACATAACTGCTGCTGCAATGTTTCTGGTCACAGAAAAACCTGTACAAGTCACAAAAGCATTAAAAGCTCAGCACATATACTTCCAAAAATTGCAAATACTTGGAGGGAGAACTATTAAGTTGAGCTTACCTTGTCTTCTTTATTTCTCTGGAAGACTATGGTTGAGGAACATGATAGGATTTTAACTACAGGATTTTAACAAGACCACTTTTCAAAGACCTTTGAAGACATTAATTCAGAACAGAAATTTATAGTGATGCTTGGGTCACATTCAGTATTTGTACTGAATTCACCACAACTGCTATTATCTGGGATAAAAACATATGTATTTGTTGTACAAATACTCTTGCGGTGATGTCTCTTGGCATGACTTTTTCTCTGAAGAGCTTATTTAAGTTTACTGTGATACCTCATGGAACATGAACACACCTAACACTGCAGTTTTCAAGATTTAAGCCATAGGTGTGTTAATCAAATTTGTACAAGCATAGTAAGCACAAGTCAGGAATCACATCTGGACTTGGATAAAGTAAAATTGTATCTGTGTATCTATAGATAACACGCTGATTAAGTTTTGCTATCAACCAGAGGCAGATTGACCTACAAACTAAATTGACTTCTGAAATCTAATACCAGCTCTACCGTAAACTGCTTTTGTGTATCAAGTCTTAGATTAAAGGGTTATATAATTTAATGGAATAATTTACTGTGCATGATGTAATAACTTCTTTATAAATAAAAGGAAAACAAACTTGTTTCCAGTCCTGTATATCAATGAGCCACAGCACATCATGATAAAAAAAAAAAATATAATTAGCCAAGGGAGTTTATGTACCACTTATGAATTATCATTACTCTCAAAAAAGCTCCTCTATGTAGGAATTATGGAGTTATATAAAGGGAAACTTGAAACTGATCACCAAGTCTGGATCCTGTTTCAGTGCTAAAAGAAAAAAGAATCCAGAGTTACTCCTAAGACAAGAGTTTGTTTGTCCTGAGTGAAGTTTTGACAAAATGTAGTCTTTCAATAAGAGCACAGGAGTTAGCTTCCTGGGGTCCTGCACTG
This sequence comes from Serilophus lunatus, assembly GCA_013399895.1. NCBI lineage: Eukaryota > Metazoa > Chordata > Aves > Passeriformes > Eurylaimidae > Serilophus > Serilophus lunatus. The sequence continues at coordinate 71,906 of VXBA01001424.1, forward strand.
CAGTTATGCTTAAGTGATGAGAATCACTTTACCTGTTTTGCTTGGATATAACAGCTCAGCAATGACTCATTTTTGTCTCGCATTAACTAAAAAAACAATACGAAAAAGCCCTTTGTTCAAATGCATCTAGCATACTGGTTTTAAACTTAGGTGCCTACATCTAAGGCACCCAAATAAGAGACTGTTAAAAAGTGCTGTGCAGATACAAAGCCCTCTAAAATCAATGGTCTGTATTCATCCCTGAATACAATTGATTCACATCACCCTAGTAGCAAAAATTAAGCATAAATCTTTCCTACGCAGATAGCTACAGATTGCCTCAACAAAATGAAGCCTCAGGTAAGACAGAACTGGATACCAGGAAGGCAAGCCCAAGTGGATACCAATTTATCATATCAACAATCAAGAAGGTGCGGGACCATGCAGATGAACACAGCACTATACAAATATTATGCAGTTGACTTGTTGTAAATTACTTTTCTATTTGAATCTTTCCTACAACATTGTTTCTTTGAATCACAATGCAATGTTAGATATTTGCTTTACAAAGCCTAAGGGAATAGATGTATTGGCTGTAGCAACTAGATGTATAATTTTCTTTTAGGGGATATTACACAACTATTAAAAAAATCCTCCAATTCTGTTAAAGGGCAGAAATGCTCATTTTACTTTGAAAGGAAACCTGTAACACCAAATGTTCCAGTTTTCATATTGAGTAAATGGCACTAAGGAAGACTGTAAAATATGCTAATCTTGTTTTTTTCTTCAGACATAATATTAAAAAAAAGTATGAAGTCATCCTCCCAAGGATTTTCAGATAACTTTAATCTAAAAATAAAATGGATACTGTTCTCAGGCAGGGGTATTTTTTCTAAAATTGAGCAACAAGCTTCCTTTCAACTTTCAGCTTGACTCACACTTCTGAATGAAAAACATTGCTAAAAAAATAATTGGTGCTGCCAAAAGAAGTAGTCTGCTTATGAAAATTTCGGAATATTTATCCATGAAAAAACTACTTGCTTGGAGTATGATTAAATTGGAACACTCATTAATTAAACTGAAGAAAAAAATAGACTATTACCTCTGTCTTTTTTTTTAAGTTACATTATTAGATTGTCTTCCAGTATTTTGTTCATTAATACACTTCAGTTACACTAGACTGAACCTACCTGCCTGCTTTTTGCCTTCTCACATAAGCTACTTAAGTAAAATTAATTTATCACTGTTTTATAATGCTTCAGAAAATTGATACCAAAAAGAAAATCCCTAAAACTCAAGAATACTGAGTCATGATTTTAAAATCTTGTTTCAATGTATATGTTCAATTTCTAGTGCATAAAAATTAATATTCAGAATAAACAGGTTGGTGAACAGCAACAGTATCCAACTTTCTGCAAAATGGACGAACAAAACATGAAAGTTCCAAACTAATGAATGAACGTGAAAGTTACTGAAAACTGTTACAGCATTTGGGACAAGAATCAAAACCTACTTGGATCTCACTAGTGCCCCTACAAGATTTTAAGAAATCTGCACACCTCTCCATCTCACGTTAGGATGCTGTCCCTCTGAAGTACTGAACACTTCATCTCCCAGGGTACCTTGGAGTTTTAGAGCTTTCAATATTCTGAAAGACAAATTTTACTTAATGCACTTATTCGGGTTCTTATTTGTCTACCCTAGATAAGATTATTTCAGCTTCCTATTCTAACTCATCCAATACTGTCAAGAAGCTCTCTATCCAAAATTTGAGAAAATATGTACATAAGAAGTGGTTGAGACTTTAGTTACATACCAAAGAACCACCATTATTTATGTTATTGCTTTCCTCATTTTACATTATTGCATTCTCATATTCCATTATAATTCCGTAAACCTTTATTCATGAACTGTTACTAAGAGAATCATGGCTATGAACCTCTTTCCAGGCCAATCTTCATTATTTATAAAAAGTACTTAAATACATTTCCAGGATGTGGTAAAATACAGTACCTTTGGCTTTAATTGTTTAATGCCATTCACATTAGAAGCTCTGCACAGACTGCTAGGCTGACAGACCAAAAACAGACCGAAGACTAGAGTACAAAATTAATACAAGACTGTTATATCAACCTAGTATCAAAACAAATGATGTCAGAGGGAAGGTTTCAGAATGACTGAAGTTAGAATTCTATATCTATGTATTTAATACATTTGCAGTTGTTTCTCATGAGTTCTTCAGTATCATATTGTCACTTTTAGGCTCTCACAGACTGGATAATTTTATAATTTCCAAGATAACCTCTAATTCTGTCTTCTGCAAGCTCTTTTCTCCTGCTTCTGCTTATTCCTTTTTTCCTCTGTGTTCTCCTTTGTCCTTCTTTCTCCATTGCCTTTCCTTCAGTAACTATCAAAGTCAGTCCTCACAGTTTGGGGTTTTTTGTATCTAGTTGTACATGGGTTCTGATACTCTCCGTTTAAAAATAGCTAACGCTAAAGAAAAAAATGCAACTATCATTTCTGTGTCTAACCTCTCTTTTTCCTGTTGCAGCTACCAAAGCAGTGGTCACACACTTAATGCTGGCAAAGATATTACACTTGAATTTCAGAATTGGCCTATTTTCCAAATTGCTCATCCTCACAAAATACAAAGGTAAACGCTAATTTTCATTCCCATCCCATCTCAGCTATAACAGTTAGCCCCCTAGTTTTACCCCCTAAAAATCACCATGCATAAAAATGCATCAAAATAACAATTTTCAGCAGACTGTTAGAGATAGACTGTTTAAGTAGGAACAGAAGTTCATAACATCTCTATTTCACTGCTATGACCTTGACATATAACATTTTGTGCATTCTGGGGAATATCATAAAATGAGATAACAGTGAGAAACACACTTTATACAGCAATCAGAAACTCAGTGGAATCCCTAAAATGTTCATTCCCAGATATCGTCTTCCATTTTTCCTTTTCATATTTGTTATTAGTCTTTGTTGCTCAAACTACTGAAAACAGAGATTTCAGTAAATTGTGGAGCGTAAGCAGAATACCAAGTATTTTAATTTTTTTATACTGTTTGTAAAATTTCTTATGGAAATAGATTCCTCTACACTTTATTATTCTCAATAACTTTTCTTCCATTCCTTCCGTATTTTCTGCCTTCCTATTCCCTTGTAACTACCACCCCCTATTTTATGAGCATTTCTCTTGTTCTTCTTGTACATGCTGTAACCAATCCTGCCTTTGCAGTGTTTTACCAATCTCAAAAAATTCCTGTGTTTTTTAGGACTTTTCGACAAAAAATTGTATCTTTTTTGTACTTCTTTCCTGGACACCTCTTGTCTTCTCCATTCCCTTCTCTCAATTCAATAAAGACTAACAGACAACTATTTTTAAATCCTCAGCCGCCTACACATGTAAACATGCTGCACAAGCCTATCCAGAGACAAAAGGAAATGATGAACATTATTTCTAAAATAAAAGTATAATTTCCTATCAATCTGCAGTGTAACTTTCGCAGAACTATCCTGCATCAAAGCCCACGTGATGCAACCAGTACTGCTCTTCATCCTGATTCGAAGGAACACAATAAAACTGCTTCTGCTAGAGACAGACTGCTTTCTGCTAGACAAAAAAACCTCGCTCTCCATCTCACTTGACTTTTTAAAAGCATACATTCCTTCAGTTTCCCAGTACTTCTCATGCATGATGCTGGGACACAAAAGAGCTGAGCAAGCAATTAATTCTTCCTAAGAGCACATTAGGAACAATCAACTGGTTTCCATTTTTAAAATTCACCATTCCTAAATCCTTTATCAAGGACCCTGCTTTGATGTGGTTTAAAGCTGGTTTAAAATGTATCATTGTAATTTTGTCACTAATCTTCCTTGTCCATCCCTATCCAAAACAACTAAACAAAAACAGAAAACAAACTGTCTTTAGCAGTATCACCACAGCGAATATCTCTTTCACGAGGTTCAGGGCCAAACCACTTTGAACACTGGTGTTTGACTGTGAAAAAACGACATATTTTCAAAATTGAACTTTATATGTAAATGTTCAAAGTTTTCGCCACCATTGTTTTGGGAATTTTTCCTAGTAGTCATGTAGCATATTAAATAATTTGGGTCAAAATACCTCCCCATGTAAGTGTAGTCCCCAAGCCCTTATGTGCCTAAAGAAAAGTGCCGCTGTAAGGACAGCTTCTGAAAATGGCTTCATACACTGTGCCATAAAATAAAACCTGTCTTTACTGTAAGCATGCCAAAGGAAGTTTTCAAACTATTCAATTTTTGTTTTCTCTCTGGTATGGAAACATCGTATTTTGCACATTGCATTTATTTTTCTATGGATTCTGATACTCAAAGCCAGTTAAGAAAATACGAAGAAAATACTGAAAAACAGCTTAGTGAAGTACAGAACTTCATGTTTAGGAGATCAGAGCTCTCTTTAAAGAATGCAAGGAAAAAGAAAAAATGCCTTCACTATAAGAATAATATGCATAAACTGTTTTCACTATGAGAATAATATTTATAAAATTCAATCCCACAACACATATGTTCCAGTAAAACATATATCCTTTGTGGGTTTTACAGCATCGCAGAGATTTCTGAACACGCAAAAGTTAAGAGAGACAACATGAACAACCCCAAAGTATTCTCACAGCTTCCTTTAACATGTAAAGCTGTTCCCAAATAGATCATTTTACTGATGTGAATTGCAGCAAGCATTTTGCACTGGAAACACTTCAAACAAGGAAAATACCACAAGAGAGAAGGCTAGTGCCTAATACATTGCAGTGATATGACCTCTTGACCGCAACTTTTTTGTATGTGTATTACACAAAGCTCTTGACACTTGTCATTTTCAGATATTAATAAGACTATTTTTTTAAAAATCTCTATTTTGTGTTTAGGCTGAAACGGGTGAAATCAGATGCAGTGTAATGCACTGCAGCTATTCATTTTAACCCCTTTCCCCCTTTCTATCTGTTTTAATTTTGGTTTGTTATTACAAATTCTTAAAGACATGGCAGAAGTATTGCATTAAAATCACTTATTTTTGAGCAGATTCAGACCAGAAACACTACTTTAATTTGATGAAAAACTCTTCCATAAATTTGATATGCACAGGTAGCTGAAATTGCTTTGTAATTGATCTCTATATGACTTCATAAGGTAGGACAGTAGAGGTACTCGAGTGCATGGGTAGTGGAAGAATTTCTCAGTATTTATGAAAGATTGCATAATACCTGTAGAATCAAAACATATAACAAATACAAATTATCTATCAAAATTATTTAATTACTTGAATTATTTAAATATTTGAAACATGAAGGGGTTTCTTTGCTTGCCTTTTTGTCTTCTTAGCGTTACAAATATTTCTTTTGGTTTACAGCTCATATATTAAACAGGGACAAGATTTTACCTGCAGTATATAAAATATCAGAGTTTCTTGTATGAATCATGATGTCAGTAACCTACGCCTCTCTATACTATCGTTTCAGTCTGAATTTTATCACCTCAGGTTTGTTGCTGCAGTTTTCTGTCTATGAACAACTCCAACTGAACGCCTGGTAACTCCTCCATATGGAAAAGACAGAGGACAACCAACTCACATGACACCATTCCATCTCAGTCCTGAGAGGATTCTACATCCACATTACTAAAAGTTGTTCAAATTATGAAAGATCATACATCTGAGAGGCATTACGGTATCATAGCTGCATGGTATGAAGCTTTATACTGATTTGCACAGCTTCTGTGACAATGTTCACAGCTTCTACCACAGAGGCATTAACCTCACACAGGCAAAAAAACGCAGCAATAAACAGTACAGTGCTGAAGTATGGCCATTTTTTTTAAAAAAAATATTACTTAATTCACAAATATACTCTGACTGTAAATACTTTTACATCACACTACATGTATTTGGGCAAATGCATTATTGGCATAATGTCTATTTCTTAATAAACTGAGTGTACGGGAAAAAGAAGTTACCACTGGGAGGATGGAGGGAATACTGCAGGACTGTGATAACGAAAAAGCACTTCAGAAAACATGCTGCAGGCCGTGTCTTCCCTTTACATTCGCCTATACCCTCCCCTTCTTCCAGGTCTGCTTCTCATTACCCAAACATATGCCATCCTCCAGCCTTTCCATGTTGCAGTTGCTTCCTTGCAAGTCCTTCTGTCCTTGCCAAACCCATCTGGCTCTTCTTCCCCTTAGGTCACCTCTCACCAACCCACCACTTGTTCCCCAGCCTGTTTTAACTACAGCCCTGGGCTGTGGCTGAGTCAGTGCAGCATGATATGGTGGTGAGACACACCAGGGCAGCTCGCTGCTCCTCAGGTTCCCCATGCTCAGCGGCTGGAGGGACTCCCATCACAGGGGATCTTTGCAAGAGCCATGTGGTCATCTCCTACAGCTTCAGGCTGAAAATTCTTACTGCCAAAAAGAATTCTCTTGAGGTTTGTTGGCTCAGTGGCTAAGCATAGGATTACGATATTTTACATGCTCCCAACTTCATGCAAGATCATGGAAGTCTACTTTTCTCCAATGGCTAGGGAGTGAGCCTGAGGGAGCTGGCTCCTTGTGGCATGCATGGCCTTCTGAAATATCTCCCTAAGTGTGCCTTTAAAAATATCTGAAGTCTTACTTTTCAGTGTTTAATGATCTGGACACCAGATAAACCTCAGAAATGAAAACTCATTTATCCCACCAAAATAACAGAGCAAATATAGAGTTTTTCCATTCCACCAAGAGGTAAACCTACTCATATGTCTGAGGATGAGCTGAAGGAGTTATCAGACCAGTCTGCTACCTGTCCAACTAACTCTCTGTTTTTTTTAAATCCCTAAACAAATAGTGAATCACATTCACTGAAAAATGTGGAGGAGAGAGTCACCTCTTGTTTGTCATAATATATTGTGTCAGGTAAAGATAATGTACATTTAGAGCCTTGTGATATTTATTAAAAGCAGTGGGGGCTAGGAAGAAGCTCCAAAAGGGTTGTTCTAGTCCCTTGGCTATGCATTTTATATTTTTCTCTTATTTTGCCATTTAACAGGATGGACTGATTTAAATCAAATTATTGAAATCAACAGTTTTAACGACGATTTGAACCAACAAGCAGAAACCTTCAATTTAAACAGTAGATTTTATATCTTGTTTTGCATTTGCCTAAGCAGAATTCTTTGTCACTGAGTCACTGACACATTAGTCTAAGCTGCTGCTCAATAAAGGACAAGCTCTTACACGAAATTACTTGTTTATTTTTGCTATCACATAATGCACATTTAAATTCCTTTTTTTACATTTAATTAAGTTGAAATAATTTCTTGTTTAGAAAATAGCATTGCTTTGTCTTTTTACCTTGCTACACTGCATTGAGATGGAAAGTAGAATTAGATTTGAAATAGTATTTTAAAACCATTCTGTATTTATTAGATTACTAAAGTATCTAAAGTTTAGTGATTTGTTATACAAGGACTATTTTATTCTACTGAGTGAACTGGGCAATATTTTCTGGTAATCATTCTGTATTTATTAGATTACTAAAGTATCTAAAGTTTAGTGATTTGTTATACAAGGACTATTTTATTCTACTGAGTGAACTGGGCAATATTTTCTGGTAATCAAGAGGTTTCTCTTCTAAAGCAGCTAAATATACATACAGAAACATCCTCCAACATTTTCTAAAATTAAGTAGACGCCTGACTGCCATAAACACAATCTGAAAAAAAAAGAACCCCGGGAGTAGCTTAGTTGGCTAGAACATAGTGCTAATAATGCCAAGGTTGAGGGTCCAATCCCTATATGGGCCATTCATGTAAGATATACTTGATGATCCCTGTGGGTCCCTTTTAACTCAGAATATTCCATGAAAACAAGTTAAATTGTCCCATTAGTTACCAGTGGATTTTTCAGCCTTGAATTAGCATATACACTGAGGGACAACAGAAACATGTTCCTGTGAAACAGAAATATATTTCTGCACTAGAAACAGGTAAGTACCAGCATTCACTTAAATTAAAAACATTTTAATGATAGACACTTAAGTGGGTAACATGGCAACATTTTCACACAGAATGACTAAACTCAGAAATTTAACGTCTTCCCTTAATTCTGACACCAATTAAAAAAAAACCTAAGACTTTGTTTCATTGAAATTTGAAGATAATTCACTGATGCAAGAGGCCTGAATGTCTGTTTCAATTCTTATAATAGACTGCAGAAGATTTAGGTGCATGTAAGTATTTTCACACTTCAAATGTTAAATTTAAGCTGGACTATTTTGACAAAGAAATCCATTCCAAAGTAAATAACTTGGAATTTTAAAGGTATAAATTTTTTTCGTTAATATTACTTCGGATCCAACTCATCTTGAAGTCTGTGTATCGAAATCCTGAGATATGTTGAATGTTATACCTTTAAAGAATGTCATGGCATTGAGTGATGATGTTTTTAATCATTCTACTGTTCTGTAGCACAGAAAAGGTACACAGAGCAAAACCATAAATCTTACCAATAAGTTTAATTATCCACTGCTAAGTCTTGTAACCTTTAAATAAACTATTTGTTTAACTAAGGATGCCAGGATGAGCGCAAAAAAATTGAAAGAAGTTAACTGTATTGCTTGGACATTTCAAGCAACAATGCTACATGTTAAACATAATATTTGTCTTCAGTATGAGCTCATACTTTTTATGCCTGCAAAAAAGGATTCTTAAATTATATATTGCATAAATACACAGGCTTTTATTCCATGACTCCTGTTAAGTTACCTTTATGTCAGTTTAGCTCTTTAAGTATATGCTTATTTTTAGGAATGTATTACACATTTTCTATTAAACACAGCAGCTAAACATGTGCTTATGTCCTCTTCAATTAAGTAGGCTTGCTCCCTAAAGCACTTTCAATGCAAATTTATTGTGTTAAATTTATGTTTTTCTCGTTTCTACTGCCATGCATCTCCTACTGTTTTTTCTCCATGGCAGACTCCCAAATGTGTTATAATATTTAGTGTTAGTTGACATTAGCTACCCAACTCTAATCTAAGAGATTACTGGCCAAATGCAAAACAATTACATAGTGCCAAGGTCTTTATCTTAAATAGAGTTTTACTTTCATTTTGTACAATTTTATCTATATCTGAGTTCTTAAAAAATGCACACTGCAATTTTTAGGATCTGACAGCACTGGTCATACTTTTTTTTATGCAAGCACTTCACATAATCTACATCATAAAGCTTAAATAACACACAAATTATAATTCTGCATTTAATACACATTTCTGGCCTTGATAAAATGTGGCTTTCCTTATTTTTCATTTCTCAGACTTTACCACAACAGAAATGACGCAGAACATACTTTCTAAACTGTATTTTATGATGTTAATATTAGTGAGTTTGGGTTTAAAAATAAGAGAGTTTAGGAAGCATTATGACTAAATTTGAGCAAATAGAATTTTGTTCTCAGTCTGTACACTTACTTGATTCCTTTTGATTAGTTTAGAATAACAGGGAAGACAGGCATGTTAGTACATTTTTTTCAAATAACTTGGTAAGTGCAATACCTATACAGTGCCAAAATCCAAGGTGCTTTCTCCTTCTGTGAAGAGCCCTGCAGCTGCATTGAGCAAAGACCGGTGCCAGTGGTCAAAGGCAGCACAAACAACAACACAAGCGTTAACAGACATAAGGGCTGTGAACTGGGAAGACGGAGATCTTTAAAACAGTGTGCTCAAGAGGGATGGATGAGTGGGAGCTATAAAAAAGTGGGGAGAATCATCTGAGAGAGAACATCATGTAATGTGGGAAAGATCCAAGAAATAGAATGGAAACAGAGCATCATCTGCAGGAGCAACCGCCTTGGATGCATCAAAGGCCGCAAAGGCTGCTCTGCTTACAAGAAGTGTGGACGTTCCTAACGCAAGTTTTTTCTGTCCCATGGGCTCCAAATCTTCTTAGCCTTCAGTTCCCACTCCACAATACATCTTCCTTCTCTGGTCTCTGCCTAGTTGAGCCTCCAGCATAATTTATAGCTCCTTGTCCTTTCCAATAACCCAGTGCTACCTTCTATTTGGCTTCTGAACACAGGAACCCTATTCTTTCCCTGTATGTCCATTACAGAAAACAATTTAAAACTTGGAAATGTCATGATGCATTTACTCACTAAAACAAATTTAAAAAACATTAATACTGATTTTAATTGAAAACCATAAGGACATTTTACATAGATGTGTTTTCATTTTCATATTTACCAGGTATGCAGAGCATGCCTTTCAGTAACTATAATGTTTGAGTGATTTAATAGAATTTTAACAAGTGAAGAGAGAAAAAATAATACATCAACTTACCCATTTTACTTGCTTTTCAGTGTTAAGTAAATGCTTTAGAATATATTTTGTAGGGCAGATTTCATTTAACATTTCAGGGTTTGTTCTATCTTTGAAACATCAAAAAACATCTGCAACTATGGCAGAATGTTTCTAATTCTTGTATGATCTTAAAACAAAACTTTGAGAAATCTGTAAAATGCAAATGGATAAAGGCAAACGTTAAATACTTTTCTAAAAGGACAAAAATATTTTTCATGTATCTCATCACTGCATATAATTTAGAGATACTCTACCATCTTCCTCATGTTCACACAATGATATAACTGTACCTGTTTGCCAAATCTTATGAATCCCAAAAGCAACTGTTCCATGAAATTTCACCTATTTTTTGTGTACACTGCTTGAAATTCCATTCAATCCATAAATGTTCCTATTTTCTTAGGATTTTTGATAAATACTTCAGGTATGACAAGAAAAAATACTTAAGCTTCACATGATCAACATCAATGTTGCATTTACTATACATCAATTATGCCAAGAATACAAAATAGGATGATAATCACCTCCTCAGTTGAAGCTACACTCACTTTTGAAGCACTGCCAGGAACTACCTTGAAAGTCCAGGCTATGAAGAAAGTAAAGAGCATCAAATCTTACACGGGAGCTATTCTACATTTCACTCTGTGACAACAATTTCCTAACATGATTGTAATCATGTCAAAACACAGAAAGTGAACACATATGTATTCGGGATGCTAGAGATACCTTTCTTTTATGAAAGAGGCTGGTAGAAAATACATTCCTACTTCCAAAGGATTTTTGTTTAGTTATGTGTTAGTTCTTCCACATCAGAAAGGATCTGGCAGATGTTTTGATTTAGGACAAATACACACACTCACTTGTAACATTACATTAGATAATTGTATTCATACTGTGTTTCTCTCCATTGTTTGCAACAACAGCTGAAGCATACTGGTGTTCCCACTCCTTTCTAAGTTCACAATACAAACCAGGTCAATAGTACCTTGTACAAGGCAGTGTTTCGCAGCAACCCTGACACATTTTTCACATTACATGCTTTTTTTTTCCCGTGATCTGTTTTTGTTTTTTCTTTTTGACCATCACTGTCCTGAAGCTAACTGAGATAAAGAACTATTAGAAACAATCCAGCTAGAAATCAGTACAATTTTCAACAGAATATTCACTGTATCTTCTATCTCAGATCCACAAACAGAAGACTTCCGCTCACACTAGTGCTGTCTATATCAGATCAGAGGTTCTATCTACCATTAACTTTATTTATTTGAGAAGCCAAATCTTGAAGTCTGGGACTGGATGGTTCCTCATGGCCTATATGATTAAAAAAAAAGGCTGTTCTTCACCACTTCTTCTGAGGAAACTGATAGCAAAGCCTCAAAAAATCAACACAAGATGAATGGTTTCTGTTTCCACAGAACAATCAGTAGAAAAATGAAGAAGAGGATCAAAAATGTAGAATTACTTGAGAAAAACAATTTTTAGACCAAAAAAAACCCCAATCAATCAAACAAAAAAAATCCACAAACAACCAAATAAACAACAGTTTTTTGAGGCTTGTAAGAGAAATAAGAACAAGAAATAAGATAGGCAGGTTTGGACTGCACAATAGGATGGAATGATGTTGCATCTGGAATAATAATTTGTGAAAGGAAAGACTTCCTACTTCCTAGAGAGCTTTGCTATAATTTTCTGTATTTTAGGATACAGTTAAAAAGATTAATAAAACAAAACACTAAGTTTATTATTTACAGGATAATGAGATAAGTGTCACAAAAGGAAGTGTATTCTTTCCTTCCTTTTTTCATGTCGATTAAAGAATTTCAAAGAAAGAGTACTCTCAGCTAGCAAAATAACTTTACAGTGTGAATAATTATAAATGTTTTCCTTGGTTCAATCTAATTTTAGGGTTTTCATGTTCAAATTCCTGATGAAAATGATTTAGTATTCCCATCACAATCTCATTCAGTCTTAAATTTTGAGCAGACGCATACCCATTTTGATGAAAAATGACATGCTGCTGAGCTCCTTGGATTTGGGCAGCCATTCATCATTCCTCCCATACCCAGATTTAATAGTATAGGTACCAGTGGCAACGTTTGGTCTTTACAAAACTTTTTGCTAACTATCTACAACTTTGCTAGGCAAATGTTTGGAATTAAGTTGGCAAGAACTTCACTGGGATTGGGACTGCATTCTAACTATACTCGTTGAGAGTGCATTTCCAAGTGTTTTGTACATAATTACTTCTTATTCTAGGATCAGAACATCCAACTTCTCAAAACATTTCCTATATAAGCTACAAGAGCCACAGAGAGACGTACTTTGCTAAATAAAAGAGACTAAGAGATTGGTATGCACAGGCATCAAGCTTGATGAAGAAAAATACGCAGAAGCAGAAGTTCGTGCAGCCCAGAGAGACAAATGAGAAAGGGTAAAGGTGAAAGGAGAACAATGAAAAGAAACTGAGCCAACAATGACAGATACAAAGCCAGCAGAAAGAGTGAAGGAAAGGAAACCCCACGGAGGAAGTGCCAAATCGGTCCTTCCAATGGTGAAAGGATTCACCGGGAATAAGAAGAGATAATCAGTTTGCAGATATAAAAGAAATCCTCAAATTAATAAAAAAGTAGTAATTTAGAGATCAGTACAAGAAACATGTATGGCTTCTTATTTAAAGCAGTCTACTCTGAGCAACGTTTTATTGCTACTATCCCTGAATGACAAGCCATATTAGTTTTGCTAATTTATCTCTAAATCCAATATCAAACCTGAATGATTATAAATGGCAGTACATAAACAATTCATACCATGCAATATCACAATAATAATCATAAATGTTCTGTTCAAGCTTAAAGAGCCCCATGGCTGCAAAGGCTCTACACAAAGTAATGCAAAGTGACTACAAAGTAATTTCAAGCCTAATATGCGCACTCAGAAATGTAAAATCCACCTATTCAGATTCTCTTACGAAGAGAAGCTGCCCAATCTAATTCCTACAAATCACACTTAGCTTCAAAAGGATCTTCAGATTGAATTCTGATAGCTTAAAATATTTGCACTATTGTGTTGGAGAGGATGTACATGGTATTTGTTTCTTTGACTGACTGGCATACTGCAAGATATTTTAAATTTTCTATGCAGTTGAGTGTTTCTTTAGAGATTAGTTTGCTGTTCACTATGAAGAATTGGTGACCCAGTATACTCCTGAAAATTAGTTACATACTTAACAGGGCCCTCTTTAGACATTTACATATATACAAGTTCTACTTCTTTGTGTTCTGAGATCCCTACAGAAAGAGAAAAAAATAAATCGTACTCATTGTGCTTTCTATGCAGATAGAAATAATTCTTTATGGATATAAATTATTTAATTAAGACAGCAATATCTCTTGAATCAGATATCTGTCAGTTGTGACTGATGTCATTCTGACATTAAAACCATCAATTTAAAATAATTATTTCTCCTTTGATACACATAACCAACTAAGTCTACACTAAAATCAATTTAATA